>VWZD01009602.1:315694-476975 GCA_013396695.1 Sakesphorus luctuosus
GGCCGGGCGATGATGCTGCCGGGTGCTGCCGTGCCCTCCGACCTCCCCGCGCCCCCCGCGACCCGCACCGGCAGGGCACAGCGGCGGCCCGCAGTAAAGCGAGCTACAGCCCCTCTCCACAGCGTCCAGAGCCCTCGCGGGAGGGTGAACCCCGGCCTTGGGGGCTGCCTTGACTCACCCCTGGAACTGCTGAGTGCTGCAACTCGGCCCCCGGGGTTAAGAAAGTCCGCGGAGCGCCACGGTTGGCCGCCCGGGCGATGTTTAAGATGCTGAGGATGGTAGTGCATCGCCTGGTGTAAAAAGCAATGAAATATTCGAAAGACGGGGCCTCGAGTACAGCGGCTGCTGAAAAGTGAGAAAGGGATTATTTTTTAATTTTTTATTTTAAGGAAAATAGATAGCCAGACCACCTGATGATCCTTTTTGCCCAGGGTCTTCTCTCCAGTGGTAACCATCTCCAAAAGTGAAAAGCACATGTGAAACCGGGGAAAAGTAGCTTGGAGTTTACTCCTCATAGTTTCCTCCTAATCCCCTTCTCTCGGTATGTGGAGTGTCTTAAATTGCACTGGTTTGTTTTCCTCTCAAGTCCCTGTTTTTAAAGCCCTAAATAGTCGGTCCTGCAAACTATCATATTTGTTATGGCTTGATAAAGGGTGAACTATTGAGATATTCCTCTTTTTGCCCAAAGTTTTTCCGTAAAATAATACCAAGAAATACATCAAATAAGTATATTCTACACATTTCTGAATAGCTTAGTGCTTTTCTGGCTATGTAGAGGATTTAATTTTGTTTCCTCACCTTAAAAAAAAAAGTTTAAGACTGACCACATTTGCTTACTTATTTATAGTCTTGATCAATAAGATAGTTTCACAGGATACCATTTTCAAATTTTATCAAGCTATTAGCAGGAAGTATTTTGATACCTCTTTGTACTTGGTTGTAACTCAAATGGGTCAAACTCAACACAGCCAAAACAATTACTTTTTTTCCTTTGGTTTTCAACCACAGTTCTCCTGTGGATAAGGTACCCCAAGTTTTGTGTTTGTCTAGGCCTGTAGTTTTAGTATTCTCCTCAATTCAATTAGGTTTTCAAAGGTTCTTGAAAAGCTCATCTCAATGATCCTGTCTTTCTACATAAGGTCCCCAACAAAGTTTCTTCTATCTCATCATCCCTCAGCTTGTTTTTACTGCAGCTCCCCTCTGCTTCTCTTCCACTGTTGATCCCCCATGGCCACAGCTTTCTTCACTGCAGCTCTGGCACTCACCTCAGTGCTCAGTAAGCTGAATAAACTCACTGAGACAGCAGAAAACCAATCCAAGGGGAAAAAAAAGAAACAAAAACCAAAATGTGTTTTGCTGGTTATAGGAGCTGATTCACTTCACCAAGGATATGAGCAGAAGAATTTGGAAAAAAAAATAAAAGGAAAAAAAGAAGGGAAGCCCATGGGCAAAGAGGAAGAGAGGATAACCCATTTCAACAAGGACAAGCTCTTAATTCAACTCAGTCACCTCACTGGGCCATCCCTAAGAACATAGTGTAATTCACTTGGTAGGCAGTATCCTGTTAACTTCATTGTACTTGAACTAGTATATGAACCAGTAACTGTAGTTTGTAAGTCTAATGTGTATGGCACTTCAGTGCTGGGTTCTGCACAAGTCTTATGAGGCCCAGCTGAGGCAGCTGGGGTTGTTTAGCCTGGAAATAAGGAGGCTCAGGGGAAACCTTATCACACCCTATAACTACCTGAAAGGAGGTTATAGCCAGGTGGAAGTGGGTCTCTTCTGAGTAACAAGTGATAGGATGAGAGGATATGGCCTTCCACCAGGGGAGGTTTAGGTTGGATATTATGAAAAAATTCTTCACCAAAAGGATTATCAAGCACTGGAATAGACTGCCCAGGAAAGTGATGGAGTCACCATTCCTGGAGGTATTTAAAAGACATGTAGGCACTTTGGGATGTGGTTTCATGGTGAACTTGGCATCACTGGTTTAACAGTTGTACTCAATGGTCTTAAAGGTCTTTTCCAACCTCAACAATTCTACAATACTATGATTTTTACATCAGCTTTGGAATCTTGTTCTATGGTGAGGGTTCCTAGTCATTGTTGTATAAAACTGACAATAATTTTCACGAAACTGAAGAATAACAATAAATATACAAAAGCATTCTCCAAAGTATAAGGGCACAACATTCCCAGCCTTCACAATATTTGCAAACAGTACAACCTGTAAACAAGTACAATTTCAATTCTTTCCGCAATGGCAAACCTGTCAACAGATAAAATTGTTCCTGGGACTGTGTGAAGATGTTTGTTTTGGGAAGTTACTCCAGCTCACTACAGCTTCTAAAATGCTTGACTTCCCTGCTTTGCTTTGGATCTGAATAACAGGTTAGCTGGGCAAAGAGATTATTTGTAGTCTGCAGCTGTTATGAGCATCCAGCACCTTATTTATTATTCTCTTCAATTGACAAGTTGATTACAGAGGTGCAACAATAGTGCCCAAGTTCACAATAAAATACAAATGTATAAGACTTATTATGCAAACTTTCTGCTTTTAAAATTTCACCATAGTGAATTTAAAATACACCATATCCCTCAAACACAAAGCAATAAATTGGTGTTGCAGACCAATTGTAGTCTGTTTATAGCTACTACTACAAAAGAACATAGTACCCATTTTGCTTGATTGGACATGGGCTGGCATCGTATTTTTGGTTTATCTGTGTTAATGAAAGATATAAAGTCAGTACTAGTGAAAGGCAGGCCCTTCATCTTAAGAGTTTGGAAGTTCACCGCTGACAACCTCCTTCCTCATGGGCTTCCCCTGCTTTAGTGGTCAGCACTCGCATCATGCTGCTCTGAGCTGCTATTCTTTGAGGGACACAACCTCTTGGCAGAGAAATGGTAACCATCAGCAGAGAGGAAGAGCAGGACCTTAACTCACAACTTAGTCTCATAAGCTGATGAGTTTCAGAAGAGAAAGTAACAGAGCTACCAAGGTGCCTGCTTTAGTTGGTGACAGGTTTGAGGCTTTGCATGTCCTTGCTTAGTTCAGGGAGCTGGTCATGCCTCAGTGATGTACCTCAGCCTAGTCTATTTCAGGCCACAAAGAGAGGAAAGAACTCAGCTGAAGGGTGGCATGAGTTTATGGCTCTGCTTTTCCTTCAGTTTTTCTCATTTCCAGCCAGGTTTTCCACTTGATGAAATGCCACAGCAATAAATCAACCATACTGGTCTTCCTTCCCCTTTTCTCTCACACTGCTGCCATTTTTGGGCAACATCTGCTCTTCATTCCCAGCCCCATATTAATAAAGCAATAAGCAAAACAGGATGTGCATTAGGAGGCTAATGGGCTTTTGGTCCTCCTGGAGTGAGAGCATTGGGAAGAATAAAGAGAAAGGACAAGAAGTGTCACTCCCCAGGGACCCTCACCAAGGTAGTGTCCTAATGAACTCCCAAGGGCAGCTCACTGCTGGGAGAGAACAGCTCATTATTTTTATTTGAGATGTCAGAGAGCACTTATAACAGCAGATCCTAAACTAAAGAGCTCATTTAGTAAAAGAAATTAACTTAACCACAGTTGGATACTGTTGAGATATATTCATCTTAACATTTGTTGGTCTCCAGAGAAGAGCTAGCTACAGTTTCATGAATGAAATAAAGAAACTTTGAATGCCAGGGAGGTACAAAATAATAGGGTAAAAGGAAAGGAAGAAAAGAAAAAGACAGTCTCAAAAATAATGCTCAAACTTAAAGGTGACAGCTATCAGTATTAAAACTGTATATGTCAGAGAAGAAAAGACTACCTTTTCTCACTGAGGTCATTCTTCTACATTATGGTCTGCCCTCTGCCACGTGTTCCCATCCAGGGAGCAGCCCCATGATGTGCAGTGGGGCCCAAGCAGTGGGAGTGACAAGTTCAGTTGGCCGGCCAGTGCTCATCAGGCACAGAGAGGTGGTGAACTGGGTTTGCATCAGTCTGGGAGCACTAGTCAGAAGCAAAAGGTCATAAGGACACCTGCAAAGGGTAGGGCAGAGAAGGATCTGGCATCCTAGCCTCATTACAGAGCTGAATCCAGCACCATACCTATAAACATGGGCTCCCCACTGAGTGCCTAGTAGCAGGATAAAGCCCATGCCATCTATATTAGTCATAGTGGTGGTTCTGTAGGCCTTAGTGTTTCATTTTAGAAGATGCTGAGTCTCAGGAGGTAAGTTACAGTGAATCTACTTGTGATAATTTTAACAGTTGTGTTCAAAATTAGACTTTCCTTTTCAAGCAAAAGCCCAATGTTTAAGTGTGTCTAAAAAAACATCTAAAATGTGGGACTGACTCAGTTATTTATGTCCGTCTCCTATGCAAATACACATAGGAAACCTCTTATTTTGAGGACTAAACTGAAATGTAATAAGTTTCAGTGTTTATACATAAAGAGGGTAAAGAATAAAATAAAAATTTAAAAAGGAAGTAAATAAAGTATAAAAGACACAAGGAGACGCTAAAACATGTTTTCTTTTTATACATACCATAAACTTCTGGAGATCATATTGATAAACGCTAAGTGACAAAATAGGAGGCAGGGGCAGGCAGAGACTTTAATTCCCAATCCTGCAACATGTCAGACTGTGCTAGGAATTTGTCTAGTGATGCAGAGGTAAGGGGGAAAGCAGGAAGCTTTCAGAGGCAGCACAAGACCTTCATATGGGCAGTGTCTCAGGTCTGAGGAAAGCAGTGAGGGCTTCTTCCAGAGAAGGAGAGGAGGCAGCCTTTTCCTCCCCTCGCAGCCTTTTCCTCCCCTCTGGAGCCAGCCAGGCTGGAACCCCTCACTCAAGCACCACAGGCTCTGGGCAGCTTTGAGCCACCACTCATCCTGCAGCACAGTGCTGTTAAGTACTGCTCTCTAGCCCCAAGCAAGCAATATCTAAAAACAGATAATCCGCCAGCTAATCATCAAAGATGTCTTTTTTTCCAAGTTATTTACAAGCAAGACACCAGATTATTAAACACCAGGATACTTTGTTAGGAATGTATAAAGGGCTGTGGTAGCCTAGCGGCAATAAGATGAGATATGGTATTTGCAAGACATCTTTAGTGTCTGTAATTGTTTCTTAAGACCTGCACCTCCTTTTTTTTCCTACTGCCACAGCAGTATCAGGCATTAGGGAGACTTGAGATACTCATACAGTTTACATAAGAGAGGAAGAAGGGAGTTGTACCATGCCTTTCCACATAATTTCATTCTTTATATTCACATTTTTTCCCAAAAGTCCCAGTTCCTGTACTACATCCTGCTTTTAAAATTATATAAACATTCATATGAAACTGTGAAAGCATCGTTTGAACCCAAGATCAAAGTCATGAACAAAGACTAAACCAAATTTCCTTCTCACTCTAATTCACAGAGATCTCATTTCTCAGCATCTGCCGCTTTATTTCAATGTAACCTTTCAGCAGCCTTTTGGCAAGAATTTTGTATTTGTGTATAAGCTAATGCATTTATGTTTGGCTAATATATGCATTATGACATTAACCATCCTTAAACATTATTCTTTTCTCTAAACTTACATGCCTTTATATGTGGTAGTTTTAAATATGAAGTGACAAAGTCAGAATACTTTGAAGTAACTGTTTGAATCTGGTTGAATTCTTTGCCCGTAGGCAAATTCGAAATTCCATATTTTAAACTAGAACATTTGCTCATTGTTTTTTCTCCCCACCTGATCATTAGTTCCTCTTAGGGGAAACACACTGGCAAAATCACAAAATACCAGTGCCACAATAGAAGAAACATGGAAGAATGCCACGGAGTAAAAATATCCTCCCTGAAAGTCAGGCCATAGAAACAAATACATCTGGGAACTCCTGGGTCATCATCCTGGGATCCCAGTTACCAGGACATGGTAAGCTTTTAGTCTGCCATGGATCACAGTGTGCCCTGACCACAAGCATTAATAACTGCAAAATGTAGCGTTTTTCGTACAAAACACCAAAAAACCTACAAAATCTATAATGTACCATTAAACAGAGAGCAAGAAAAAAATAATCAATGTCTTTGCCAGCTTCTAAGTAAATCTACTGTGTGTCAAGAGGTAGACACATCAAAGACACCTTTCTGGACTCTGCCAGTGTCTGAATTGGTGCTTCAAGGTGTCATCCAGCTAGTCACCTCAGATGGGAGTCAGCAATGTGCCACCTAGAATTGTGACTTCACACAAAGAGATAGAGCATTTGTCTGGGCAAAGTGTATGTCATTCAGAACCAGAATCTTTACATAAAATTATGAGCAGGTGTAATTAGTGAGTAGCAATAAAGTAATTGAACAGTGCTGAATGTAGAGAAAGGTAGCACAAAATAAGAGTAACACCAGGAGTGATAAGCATAGATTCTCATGAAACACGCTGCCATCTAAAATGTGATTCAATATAATCAGTTCAGTAAATCAGAGAATATTAAAAACATTCTTCAGTTGCCAATATAGAAGGTGGCTCCCTCTTGTTTCAATAGACCTGAAAAAGGAGAAAACTGCTGAAATGAGAATTACACTCTGAGATAAGTCCCTAAGACTTCTAGTCCCTGCCTCTGGAATGATAAAATCATTTCAAAGCCCTGAGGCTACTGTATATCACTACACTTTAACCAAATTCTGTACCTGGAATATATGAAAAGCAGAAAGGAACGTAGTGAGCTATTTACAAGTACCTAGTCTGAAGCAATACAGTGTAAAAAGCAGAGATACAAAATCTAGCCAAGTGTGCTGGTTTAGAGGTAAACCAGCAGGAGAAATGAGCTCAACACAAGAGAGATTATAAGTCAGAGCTACAATTTAATAATAATAATACAATAAATATTCTGACACAAAGGGAAATTGCTTTCAACTCCCAAAACCTAGCGGTATAACCCAGTGCCCTGGGGTACAAACCCAAAGGGGTTTGTTAGCCCTTGTGCTGAGACCCGCATGGTTCCCCCAAGTCCAAAGCAAAGGAAGTGAAAAACCTGTTGGTGCAGGGGATGGCTGTAGTCTGGTTGAGAATGGTGGTCTCCTCCTGTCAAGGTCCTGCTGCTCCTCTGGATCCCACAAAAGGTTCCTGAGGTCTTCTTACCCATCCCTTATGTACCCTCAGGGGGCACCCAGTCCCTCCCCCAGGGCGGGGACTCACACAATGGGTGATTAACACTGTGAGTCATGGGGTATTTTTGAACTGTTGATGGCCCATTAGCAGCTACGCCTCCTCAGGCTGGGAGTGGAGGTGCTGACGACTCCCGGGGAAGCTGCTGCAAATGGGCCATTGACCTTAGGAATGAATAGAGGGGGTAGAATACACAGCTTTGATCACCCCCACCCAGTGACAACTGGTCCCACCTGCTGAGCTAGGACACCAGGAAAGCAATTGGTAAATATGGACCAATGTTCAAAACAAATTTAGGCCAGATACAACAGCAGGGTTTTGCTTGTTTTCAGGAAAAATAATTTGCCCAGCAAGGCATATTTTATATCCTTAGGGTCCCCATACAAGTAAAACTAGCAGATCTCTTAGAAGAATGCATGCAAAATTATCCCAAAGTTATGTATTTATTATTATAAAGCTGAAAAAAGAAGCAAAGGAAATGCTCTAAGAGGAACCATATGCTGAGGCATTATTCACCTTTTATCCACAAAAACATGTTTTTAATGTGGGCACTCTGAAGGCTTATCTCAGCAAGCAGTAGCCTCTGCAGCTGCTGACCCAAGAAAGCTTTTAGGCATGGCAGTCATGGAGGTTTATATATGAAATCCAATAGTAAATTCAAAAACTACCCTACTATTGCCCTGAGTGCTAATCTCTGTGGCCCAAATTCTCTTCTGAGTTAACTGAAAAAGTGATTCCCTTGGGTTCAGGAAAATACCATTGAGTTTGTTCTACCCATAGGACTGAGATCAGCTGCTTAGCTGCCACCGAGGATGAACATAAACTTTAATCCAGTATTCATTGTTTGGGCAGGGAACAGGAAGCCTTGCTGCACTGGAGCTGAAGCGAGAGGCAGCAGAGCAGAGATGTGGTTTGTTTGATGGGTCCTGCACACCACAGGGGTTGGTGTTTCTAGTGTATCCTGGGTGTTGCCAGGGATAGGTGAAGATGTTTTGGGTTGAGAGGATACCTCAAAGGGGGAAAAGCAAGCTAGCCCCATTTTCCCCCCAGTGAATTTCCTGCCCTCAGGTGTCATGCTGCAGGTTCTACTGCTGGGTCCAGGTGTGATCCAGCTACCAGTAGATCTGGTTGCTGTCAAGAAGAGGAAGGCGATGTTGCAGTGCTTCTTTAAATCATAAAACCTTTAAAAGCTAAGCTAAGACACCAGTCTGTGGAGCTCTTCATCTTGAGGTCACAGACACTTGTAAAGCATTTATTGTCATGACATTTTGGGAAAGACCTATTCTAATTTTAACTTTAGCTAGCAGGTGAAATCCTAGCAGGAGGATAGATGATTTTCATTAGAAATAGTGTCCAGAATAGTGAGTCATTGCCAGAAGTGGGATTTTAAGGACTGAGGGACTCAGCCCTCATGCAAATACAAGTTTCCACTCCACTGTGTAGGGAGAAGGCTTTATCTACTCCCTTCTTCCACTCACCTCAGACAGCAACATTGTCCTAGCCTATATATTATGTAAATGTTATTTAGTCTGTTATATCTACGATCAATAATATAACTTGCAAAAAATCTAGGAACAGAGCAGCATATGAAGGCTGTTGACTCCTGTGTGCCTCTGAGCGTGAGTCCTCTCAGCCAAACCCAGGCACTAGAGCCCTCCCTTCAGCCAGATGGTAATCTTTAATTTTCTTATTTACAAAAATGCTTTGTATTAATTGTTAAGTTATTATTAGGTGTCTGTAGGGACCATTAAAGACCTGAGTGCTGTGCAGTGCACAAGGACACACTGCAGAACATGACCTCAAGGCTCTCATAGTAGGCTTGACATCATATAGGACATGGCTGAGACTGCTGCTGCCATTGCCCGCAGCAGCAAACATTGAGCTTCTTACTGTCTTTACTATTCCTCAGACACTCTTCAGTTCCAGAAGGACAGAGCTTGTGTATGTACAAGAAATGCTGCAGTCTGTCCACTTTCTGTATGCAACATTACCTGGTGTGAATGGTATTGAATTATTTTACATATAAAATGCCTATGTAAAATTAATTATAGTTTGAAAAGAAAATCCTGCCTATAATGTAGTTCATAAAGCAGATTTTCACTCAGATGTTTTCAGTCTGTCATTGTTGTCCCTGCAGCTATTATTGCTATTATTCTGAAATGTCGGAAAATGGGTTTCCTATCTGTCATCTAAAGGAACAGTTACTCCCAGCATGAGGACAAGACAAAGTAAAGCTTCAAGGGCAGAGTTAGCGGGTTTCTTTGAGTATTAAAAATCTTATTTAGAAATATTACCAAAGTGAAAGAGAAGACCAATAAAACTTACTACTTAAATGCACACAGGCATGCACATACACAGACTACACTCATACTAGTAACAAAAAAAAGGCAAATAATTGAAAACTCTGAGAATGGATGTGGATTCTGAGGAGCTGTATAAAACCACTGGAGAAGGCAATCCAAGTTGCAACAGGAATTTCAAATGTATCCTTATATGGTGCCCAGTGCTAGTTCTTGTGCTGCTCATTGTGCAAGCATAAATTCCCACTGATGTGTTGGTTGGTGTTCTGTGAATTAGGAGATACAGGCAGTGTTGAATCCAACAAGGTTTTTCGTACATGTTAGCTACACACACTAAATAAAATGAAATGCTGTCCAAAGTCGAAGGATAAAATCCTGGCCCCACAAGTCAGTAAAGTTTTCTTTGCCGGGCACTTATTCTGCAGGTTATTGCCACCTTTAGCCCATTATATTGTCTTCTGAGAAACAATGAACCTATGTGCATCTGAAACTTTCTTGTGTGTCTTTGACTCGCTAGGTGTTCCAGTAAGAGCGTGTTAAGAGGGGTCCTATTCTGAGAAGTTTGACATCCCCATCCCCCTGCTGGCCTTGTGTCAGCAATTACATTTCAGAAACAAGCATATCGTTCAAACAGGAAAATAAGTACGGCTCCGAGAAGGATCACTTGACAGCAAAAAGCCAAAATAACCTCTGCAATTTTTAATTGGTAAAAGATGGTAGCAGTTTGAGTTTTATACAGGGGCAGTAGACTAAGAAATCACATTATCCAGAAATCCTTGTGAAGATTAAATCCCGAAATTCACCGGTATTTTGAAATGTTTAGCGTTGTTCAGACATGCAAGGTAAATTTTCTGTCTCTCAACGCATGGGCATTTGCACTCAGCTACCTCAGGGGAGAAGTTTTGCATGCCATGTCTTCAGACATAATTACAGTCTTCATGTGCAAATGATTTCATCAAAGTGCTGCACTTTCAAGCTCCATCATTTACAATTTGTCATGTCTTCCTGCATACTTCCTACTTTTCTACCTTGTCCCCATAAAAAGGTCCCCAAAAAGGAGATGTTAAGGAAACTTCTCTATCTGACCGTCCCGGAGCCACTCTGGTGGTCACACTCACACCATCTGATCTGGGACGGAGGCCCCTTCACAGCGACACACCCCGTACTCACACAATTGGAGTAGGTTTCCTTACCAGCCTGACCCCAGGTTTCCCATAGCAGAGTCTCAGACGTCACAATCCTTAAAATAATTTAATCATGGTGAAATAACAAAATAACAGCTCAAGCTGTGTGCCTCCAAGGAAGGATCCCAAACAAAGGAAGTACTGGGCTTTTACTCTCTCAGAGTCTGAGCACTGGGGGTCATCAGCTCCTACTGGGTCTGAGAGTGTCCTGTCACCTGGCTGGGCACAGGTCCCTGTGCCCTTTTTTATAAAAAGCATTGGCAGTTCACGGCCTCTTGCCTGGAGCTCCCACCACCCACAGCAAAACCTGCGGCTGGTGCTGCAGCTGCACACCGAGCTACCGGCACCAAATGTCTCTCTCAACAGAGGGGACCCCTTGCACCCATAAAAGAGAAGTCCCCAGCTTTCAAATACTCTTTCTTGGAAGACCAATAACAATTTTGGAACAGAGGACACGATAATATGCCCATTGTTCACAATCTAAATGACAATGGGCAGCATCAGCTTTTAAATGTCAAGGTCATTTATTGTATTTCTACTTTGAGTAAAATGGCTCCTACTGTTTCCATGGTTTCACCTGAAACATGTACTGAGCCTCATTGTTAAGAACCTTGAAACCCAACCATTCTAATAAAAAAAATAGACATCCTCTTATGTAGGTAGTCAATTTGACTTTTAAATGTAAAGTGTCTGTATTTGCCCTAGATGGGTTTATGGATCTCTGAATAGCATTAGTGAACAAAACCAGATGTTTGGATTATCCAATTTGCCCTTCTTTTTGGCATATTGCACGATAATAGCTTTAATTATTACTACAGCGTAGATTTTTTTTTCCTGCAGTGGAAAGATTGTCTTTAATGTTTACTACACATAAGGAAATAACAGCTTTATTAAAATAAACAATTGCATAAACATGGTAACTCACAGTCATAATGAAAATGCAAAAGAAACAATATTCTTTAGACAGAGATTTTAAAAGGTTAGCATTGCTTCAGATCATATTCTGTACATTCACATTCAGCTGTGGAAATCATAACAGTTTTTAGAACTGCTATATTTTCCAAGATGAGATAGTAATTTTTCCATTATTGTTGTTACTTAATAACTATTAATCAGAACAGAATGCTGCAAGGAGATTGAAGAATGACTCAGATGAATAAGGCGAGGAATAGTTTAATGAATTTTAAAACCTCAAAATGCAAAATTAAAACTGTGGATACTGAAAGACAGTATATTTCCATATTAAGGCCTCCAGTACCATTTGTGTTGCCAGTTTCAGAATGCTCATCTTTGCAATATTGCTGGCATAAACACTACGTTTTGTAACCAACATGAAGTTACAGTGATGTAGCTCCACTGATTTAGATAAGATTAGAGCAGATGCTGCATAGCAAGGAAGTCCATTGTCTCATTAAATGGACACCTTTACAGCCCAATTTTAAGCAGAATATGGAGCCAGGTCATTATTTAAACTTCTCCTTCTTTCTCCCTTCCTTTCCTTCTTTCTTTTAAAGCATGTCTATTAGTAGACAATCATCAGCTGAAGCTGTCATCATTCACGTGACATCAGTATGTAGTATTTTTCTCATTTGCTAATACACTTTTTACTGCTGTAGAAGACACAGGAAATATAAATACATGGAGGAAAATTGCCATTTTATCTCTGATAAATTGTAGTTTCATGTTGTGTGAAGGCTCTTTATTTTCTCGTTATCAGGCAAAGAGATTTTAAAGGCAGTGAAGGGGATCCAACTCACCTAACTCACCTGGCTGTCTAAAATGCAACTATCCATGCTGTGTGCATGGACTAGGCTCTATATTTAGCAATACAGAGGAAAATCAGTGGCTGACCTCTAGATATCTTATGCTCTTTACATTATACATATACAATGCGTTAGTTACTCCAATGTGAAAATGCTCAGAACACCTGTACAATGACATGGCTCTGAACAGTTTTGCTCCGTGTCAACAGCACTTTATACAAAAGTAAAATGTGTGAGGACTGAAAATTTTGATTGCCCATTTGGTATTATCTAGAGAGCTAGAATGATTCAGGTTGGAAGGGACCTTAAAGGTCATCTAGTTTTGACACACAATGTCTGCATATAATTTAGGTGTAAAAGTTTCTTCTCTAGTCACTGTAAGATAAATTTCTTGGCTCATTTGCCAAGTATAGATAACAAGTGCCAGTGGAGATGTCACAGGACACATGAGAGCACTACACAAAGGTGACAGAGGTACAAGTTACAGAGGAGATCCATGACTTTCCAGACTTCAGCAGAACATCAGACAGGCTGTTCAAAGGGCTTAGGCAAACTCCGCAGAGTTTGGAGCTCCTCATGTAGACTGCAGTTTGAGGGTGACTTGAAGATCTCAGAGGAGCAAGCAGTCTACCAGCTGTCTTGGTTAGATGTCCATTAAAGAATCACAGAATATGCCAAGTTGGAAGCAACTCACAAGGATCGACTCCAGCTCTTCGCCTTGCACGGGACAATCCCCTGCTGTCACACCATATGTCCAAGAGCATTGGCCAAACACTTCTTGAACTCTGGCAGGCTTGTTGCTGTGACCACTTCCCTGGGGAGCCTGTTCCAGTGCCCAACCACTCTCTGGGTGAAGAACCTCTTTCTAATATCCAACCTAATCCTCCCCTGACACAACTTCAGGCCGTTCCCTTGGATTATGTCACTGGTCACTACAGAGAAGAGATCAGTGTCTGCCTCTCCTCTTCCTCTCATGAGGCAGTTATAGACTGTGATGAGGGTTGAGTGTAACAGTTTAGACACCTAGTTCCCATGTTGTGACCTACATCCAGGTACTTCAGTTCTAATACCTGTGACCTACTGCTGAACCTCACCATGGATATGCAGATAAGAGTATAAACTTCTTGGGAATTGCAGATGCATTAAGTAAAATGTGCTGTGCATCAGGTAACAGGTAATTAGGGAACAGCAATTTCCAGAATTAAACACTACCTGAAATATGTTGATGGATAAAGTCCCTCTCCAGCAAAGTATTTACCATTAAGAATGCAACAAGTTTTGTCTTTATTCAAAGAAGCATTGCAGCATATTCTGGAAATCAACAATGTGCTTAACAAGTCTTCTGATTCAGAACCGAAGCTCCATCTGTATATGCATCCTACATTAAATCTTGTGCTTGTGCACAAGGCTTTGCAACTCCTGCCTACTGTGCATTAACCTCAGCGGAAATGTGAAAAAACATTAAAGTCAAGTAAGTGGATTTCTGAGCACAACCATAAGATAACTAGGAGATCACATCATCATCATGCTCATACACTCACAGTAGCTGCAAGTTTGCTGGCAGCTGGTGAACTTTTCTTTGTCAAAGCAACACAGGGGTTTGCTTCCAGCTACACATGGCCTTAGTTCTGCAGTACACATGCAGTTCAGGGATATGTCTTTGAGTAAGGAGTATTTGAAGTTAAATTCAGTTTTAGGAAGCTTGAAGACTTTGATTGGGAAAAGAGAAAGGAAATATCTCTTACCAAGAATTTTTTGTGAGTTTTGATGTTTATTAAATTGGATTTTATATTTTAAAAAAAGGCACATAAAGAAGCATTTGACTATTGGATGCTTCTATAGCCAATGGGAACTTTGTAATAAAACTGGTCATTTATTCTTAGTTCACCCAGAATTTCACTACCATAAACTTAGATAAAACTCATATTTCTTCACTCCCAGGGCTTAACTGAAATATTACAAAAATAAATGGTCATGGTCTCATGGAAGAATCAATTGCTGGTATAAAATACATGACAAAAAGGAAAATATTAGTAATTTAGCCACATTAAAAACAAGCAAACAAACAAATGTGGTTATATTGTCTAAGCTGAAGATGGCTCCTTATCAAAGCTGGAAGGATCCTTTTCTTGAAAAGGTTCACTAGACCTGTCTGAAGTCTTAGGTCTGATTTACTTTTTCAGGATCTGTGTAATTAGATTAAATTTGGGTGAGGAGGTGGAGAGGGGACACTAGATGACACATGATGGACAACACTTGACACTGGCAAACCTGAAGCAGTGGTATATTATGTTATTTAAAAACAAATTCATTCCTCAGTAAAACATCTTAACAAAAATGTCAATCTTCCAAAATCAAAGATGTGTCTGATGTTTAAACTTGCTTTTTAAGCTAAAGCCAAGTTTAGCTTAATTTGGTCTCCACCAATCTTCTACATTCAACTGAACAATGTGTGCCAAATGCATTTTCAATTAATAAATTATTTGTGCAGAAGCTTTGATGATAATTCTACTGAAATGACATAAGAATGCTGATCTGCTCACCTTGTAAGCATGCTCAACGGACAGCTTTGGCCCAAACCCTCACTAAGAAAGTGTTTAATTTACCTGTTATAGTGAAATATCAGGTTGTTTCTCAGATCTTATTACCCTAAACTATGAACTTCATAAGCATGAGAACACCCATCATTACAATTTTACATTACATTATTATGTTAAATCAGCAAAACACTGTTAATACAACACAGAAATACACCGTCAATTGAAGTGCAAAAATGCAAAAGCAGCTGGTCAAAGATAGAGCAAGCAGGACCCAAACAGTGGTACTATTCCCTAAGGTTCAAATACCTAAGGGGACCCTGTTACTTGTGCTGTGTTGTCTACTCTAGTTGATTAAATCCTGGTCCTGTAGCTGCGGCTCTGGCATTTTCAAGACAAATCCTCCATCAGTGTTAAAAAATTGGGCTAAACTGACAGACAGTCTGATCCGAACTAATCCTACAGAAACATTAACAAGTCCCAAAAGCAGTAGGAGATACTGTTGCTATTAGTAGCTGATCTGTTTGAGGAAGGATGGACCAAGTATGATGAAGAGGTTAAAAATAAGTTAAACAACCTGCATCCTTGGCCACTCTCCTTTCTGTCCCTGTTATCTAACATGCTCACCTCAGAAGAAATCTCTGATTTAATTAGAAGTACCAGTCTGGGATTTGTGCACTTACATAACAAATCACCTTGGGAAAGAATTTTTAAAAATACCTTTTTAGCAAGAATACTCTCCCCATATATTAATTATTCATGTTTGTAGTAATTACAGCATGGCACTGCACAACTAGCCAGCTCACAGATTTGTGTATGATGAATTACAATAGCTGCAAACAATTAAGGCCAGAACCTGAGTGATGCTCATTATACTGCAGAAATATGTGATTTCTTTTGCTTTTATTATTCACAGCTGTAATTAAACTTCTTCTGTTTTCTGAAATATATTCTGAGCATAGTATTTTTATTATTTTTTTTCTTGCCAGATGATCTACTGTCTAGCCAGAAAGTTGTAACTGGTTTAGCTTCTATTTTTAAATCTCTGCATTTGAATGAGGTTTTATTTGTTTGCTTGTTTTTAACTCACATCTGCCACTTAAAAAAAAAAAAAGGCAAAGGCCATGGTTCACTTCAATTTAGTGGATTTATCTCAAATCCTGGCAGGTTAGCTTGACATGTTTTTGCAGAACACGTAGGACATTTGGGATTAAAGTTACTCCTTGCAACCATGTCATTAGCATTGTAGCAGCATGCAGGCGTTGATTATGTTCTCTCTGTCTCACTTCCACACCTCTAATCTCAGAGCTGACCCAATTTATATCACTCGCTTTACATGGGCCTGTGCTTATTGAAATCCAGGAGAGGGGAGAGGGCTGAGACTTCCTGAAAATAAAGCTGGCAAAGACATTAATCCATTTCTAAATGCATTTTTGTCTGTTGCTGAGTGTGCAGAGTTTCTTCCATTTAAGGAACATAAGGCCAAAAGCCCGTCACTGACACTGCTTTGGAAGGTACAAGAAAGAAACAGATAAATTGGTATTCCAAATGAATCTGCCACCAGCACAGCAATTCAAAGAATTTGGGGATCTTTTGGGAGAGAGGGAAGGAAGGAAACAGAATAATGAAGTTGGAGTCAACATCTCAGAGTAATCATTTGCAGTAATTGGTATAAGAAAATATTCTTTTCCTTTCCAAGTATAACTCGCCATCAGTAGCTTTGGAAAACCTGATGTCCTCTTAAAAGCATTCCCAAAGCAGGTACAATCAGTCATCAGTGGCAGAGGTTTATGTAATCTCACATTTACAGTGAAGAAAACAATTTATGGAGGAGCATAAACATGAGACACAGTGGCCCTCAGGCCTTTGTCAAAGGATTCCCAGAAAACAACTTAGATGACACAGAAATTAACCATTTCATAAGTGTACTCATGCCCTTCTGAGCATGAAGAGTTTTACCCTGATGATCCCAGATCTAAATTCAGATTCTTCTAAACTTGAAAATACAGAACACCATTGTTCCACTCAAGAGCATTTTCTGCACTTCTATAAAAGGCTTCTGCTGAAGCATCAAATATTCAGGACTGTTTAAAAACTGCTTTGAGATTTACATTCACACATAATACTGGAAATAGCAAGACATGCAAGGTATTCCCTGGGTGGCTTATGCCAGCTGTGGGTGGATGAGATGTGTGGATGCCAGATGTGTGTATGAGACCTCTTTGCACATGGAGACCTCAGTAAGTGGAGAACCATGGCTGGGCAGGCAGAGCATTCATGGAGCTCGGCTTGGTTTCTGTGGTTTCAGCTCACTCACACCTCTGACTCTGCCTCCCTCCTCTGACTGAAGGCAAGTCCAGAATATTTAGGCACTGTAGTGTCATCCCCAGGAACATACCTGGCTGTAGAATGTAACACTCTGCTTGATAAGCCAGGGAGCATCTTCCAGGCTTGTGGATGAAAGTAGAGAAATGTCCTTTCCTGGAGTGCAAGAAGTCAGGCAGTAACTGTGCCTGGAGCAAGCACACTGTGCTTATTTGCTCATTTCTTACAGTGACAGGGCAGTACAGGTCATCACAGCAAAAATGCTGCAATTATTCTCTTTTTTTACCTAAAATTATCTAGCAGTAAAATCTTCTAAAATTCTTGATAGCCCAAAGCATGGAAATGATTTTTGCAAAGGATGACTCAGATAGACCCACAACACAGATACTTAGAATTATTTCCAGTACTTCTAAATCAGATCAAAAACATATAGGGTTAGAAACTATTGAGGGTGATCACAACTCTTCTCAAAATCAACTATCCTGAGACTGTGGGAGGAATCGTCCTGCCCTTGTCAGCCAGAAAAATGTGATGATTGTATTGCTGTCAAATCTTTCTCTACATAAAAAGTGTCAAGTTTAGTTTTGTACCTGTTACTATTGCATGTCTGGTGTGTTATACTAAATATGTGCAAAATTCCTTCTTAAGAGAAACTGTGATTAAGAAAAGGAAGAATAAGGTGAGTTTAGATGTGATAGAATGAATTCAATAAATACAAATATATAGTCTCTGAAGGGTAATAGAAGAGACATACAGGACAGTATAATGATCTGTTCAGAAATCTATTCTGCATTTAAGTGGATTTAAGGTTGAAAGCACTTGTCAATAATTCAAGGGTAAAATACATTAAGGGCCTACTGTAATTATCCAAAACTCAGGCAGTATAAACTGGGAAACTGAAAATCAAGGAAGTGATTATAAAAAATCCAGCCATGCAATTGTCAGAATTTTTTGGTTACTGTCTAGTGTTATCACAGAGCATAGTTAAGGCTAGCTGACTGTCTCTGTTGAGCCTGCTTTGTCTACATGTACCTTGATTATTTTCAGTGTAAAATAACTATATATTTCAATGTAGTTATTTGCTGACCCTGATGCCTCTATTAAGAGGCAATCAGCCAGCCCCTCCAGAAAAGCAGCACAGTGGCTGTCAGAACACAAATAACGTTATTGCCCTAACCGTGGAAATACAAACAACAGACTTCAGTGAATTAGAGCAAGAAAGATTAAATTAAAAGACAACCCCTGGTCCCTGACAGCTGTGTCTCCTTTCTCACACAGTCCACAACAGGGTATCTCGTGCATTTGAAAATAGCCTAGAAGAAAGTGATATGTGTACAAAATCACGGAAAACAGGCTGAAAGGGATCTCAGGAGTCCTGCCTGGCATATTGGTACATCCTAACCCTATGTAATGACTCCTTTAGTAGGTTCCTGTGAAAGATAGCAGCAAAAGGGATTCAGTATATAAAAGGAAATTAATGTTTCTGTTTGACCTTCTTGCTAGTGCTTTGCTTTCTTAGCTATGGCTAGACCTGTGAAGTAATAAGTGTTCATTTGGGGGGGGAAAGCCCACCCTTGAAATATAAAGAAGTCAAGAAGTTCTCTAGGCAAAGTGTTGAAACTACCAATGACATAATTGAATGAAATAAAGCCTGTGTTATGGGTATTAGTCACCCATTCTCCATGTGTCCAGGCTGTTCAAAATGACAGAGAATGCCTCTGGCACACTTTGGCATTAGTAAAGAATTGTGATTCCACTTTTGACTTGTTTTCTTAGTCAGATGGTCTACATACCCTCAAACAAATCTGAACAGCTGAAAAAAGAAAAAAAGAGAAATAATAAACATCTTTTTGCTCTGTCTGCCACCCCTCACTGTGCATCTCACATCAAGGCTGATTACTTCTTACCATTCATGTTTTCTTCCTGGAGAATGTACTGCCAGATCAGATCAAAACAAAGAAACAAAAAATCTCCACCTGAAATGCAGCTTCATTCAACCACTACTGACTCAGTTGTCCCTATACAGTCCCATGACAGCTGTGCGCCTTATGCAGAACACACAGCTGATGGCAAAACAGAAACAGGAGGGGCACAAATTGAAAACCATACACTCTGTTTAGTCTCTGGCTGTATGGTTATGAGGATAAAAAAAAAATATTCTGGATGCTTCCTTCTCTGCCATCTTCACCTGGGATCTTTTAATTACTCTGAAACAGGTTGTCACAATAATGGATGCTCCTAACACTATCTGCCTTCAGCTGCTTGTTGCTTGCTGAAGAGCCAATCCCTGATACCTGTCAAGGAAAAGTTCCCTCCTGGCAGTGGGTACTTGACCTCACCAGTCCCTAAGCCATCCTTGCAGGCTAACAAAGAGTGTTTTCTCTTTGTCCTCTCTCTGCCTCAGGGTGGACGGTAGGAAATTTAGGATAGGCCAGCTGGGCTGCAGATGTGCTGCGCCTATCATGTTTGTTACATTACTTTGAGAACACTTTTATTGCTAGATGTTCTACAAACAGACTAAATCAAACTTATTCTATCAAAGCACTGGGCTAAGGACTGGGCTACTAAACTGAATGCTGAATCATAAAGAGGTCTAGCAACCAAATGGATTATGAATTTCTAGCTACTATATTGGCTTCATCTCTGGCCCTTGACAAGCCAGTCATGATAGTGAACACATCCCTGGACAGCATTTCCTCGGTTTCATAATCTATTTTGTATTCCTACTAACTCAAGGAGTTGTGTGTTAGTAGGAATGGAAATTGAGCAGTTTTTCCCTCCTACATCAGGCAGTCAGACAAATGCTTAATCTCTTATTTAAGTGCTGGGAAAGAATTCTTGATCCTTCATTGTGTTTCTTAAACTACTTCATTAGACAGAGCTCTTTATGTTGTTATAGAATATCAGAAAACATCCAAGGTTTCCCTGAGCTTCATCCACTGGACTTTCCCATCCCAATGGCATTCCTCTTTGACTCTTAGAGAAATGATAAGCAGGATAGTGGAAATCATCTCCCTTGTAAAACCTCTTGAACAAAAAGGAAAGTTGAACCATTTGTATGAGTAATCAGCCTGGACAGAAAGGTGTAATTGTAGCCCCTTCCATTACAACTATGGAACATGGTATATGCAAAGTTCTTGGCAGACTACCACAGCTGAACACCTCCACAGTCATTGGTGAGGCTGAATCCTGTCCTATCAGTATGTATGTTACATACCTGTATAGACAGTGTTAGCATAAAACCCTCCCACCCAAGGCTGACTATCACTTTCTATTACAAGCCCCATGTGCAAACTCTTGTAAATTTACATAAAGAGCATATAAAAACATATTTGTATGGGATTTTCAATGTAATTCAGAACAAAGAATTGAGCAAATAAAAAGACATCAGTGTCATTGGCAATACAAAATCATGATGCAGGAAAACATTTAAAAAGTGAATGTATGGAACCTGATGTAAACTACCTAAAGGATGCACTTCGATGGTTGCCTTCAAAGATCAGTTCATTTGATTCAAAAAATGGTAATGCTGCTTTGGAAAACAATGCATACAAACTTAACCTCCCAAAGGAGACAGCTTGATTAACATTACAGGCAGGAAGTCAAGAGAGTGTAGCAAGGCTTTGCTCCTGAGCGTCTGTCATAGCTGCAGTCACAGTTCAGGGTAGTCTGAGTCTGCTCCTTGTTCACAAAAGAGGGGTTCAGAGACTAGGCAGGAATAGCAGATTTTGGACTGAGTCTGACTGCTGCTCCCCTGGTACCCATACCCAGGGTGGAAGTACCAGGGATGACAATGTGACTGAGAGGCATAACAGAACTTACTCCCTGCTCACAGCAGTGACAATCTCCCCATTAAATCTGGTGATTAAAAATAGCATTTGTATTGATTGCAGGTAATTATCAAAGCTCTATCAATCAATTAAGACATAAATCTGGCCTTTCAACTATCAGTAGCCCAAATATTGAATAAACAGAGAAACACTATTAATACACAGTGATAAAATTCAGAAATGCAGAGAAACACCTGGATGAGTCTAACTGCAGCCAGTTTTGTCTTCTGTAACCTCTCTACCATGTTCTGCTCTTCAGTTCTGCCACACACCCTTTTGAAAGTTTACCCCATTCCACTGACTCTTATTGCACTGTTTAATCCCACAGCCTCATCTCCAGGAACAAGGAAAAGTAGTTAAAAAGAGATCCCCATCTGACAAAACCATTAAGGGTATTAGTCATATATTGTTTAATGGGCATGCATTTCACCAATGCCACAGAGATGCTGCTAGAAAAACAACAGGGTTAATGGTATCAGATGCTCTCATTCCTAAGAACAGCACTTGAGATAAGCTGTTCCAACAGTGGCCAGAAAATGTTTAGTAACTGTGAATCCTTTGTGCTTGTCTGCAGGTACATCACAAGAGCTCACAAGACTGATTCAGTGAGTGACACCCTCAGGGATGATGCCTTCCAGAAGATATTCACTTAAGCTGCAATAATAAAAGATACAAATAAACCAGTGACTGAATAACCCTGAACCTGCTCTAAAGACACAAAGCAGCCAAGCAGAAAAGAATACACAGCTGAAAATAGGACAAACATACAACTGAGAAGTTTCAAATTGGGAATTTTCTCTGTAACTGCATGTCCTGATAATAGATCCACAGTCCAAAGGCCAGAAGCAACACAGGTGAGACTGAACAACCTGCAGCCCTGAGACAAGTTTGATTGATTAACTGTGTCCTCTTTTCTGTATGTGATTATAGTCTCAGAAATGAGATTTACATGGCCATGAGACCTCATGCCATGCAAAGCCAGTGTCTGCCTCCCTTGCTTAATGTTTTCCATTCCTGCTCTGACAGTTACTCATTTAGTTTTTCCCCATGCAGACTCCAGTTTCATTTCTGCAGATCCTCAGCTGGAGTGCCAGGCTCTAACAAACCCTGGGCCTGGGGCCTCACAGATGCATTTGTGAGGGGACATGGGGACGTTTTCTGCAATGTGCCCGAATTTATCCCCTATTCTCTGTATTCAGATAATGCAAGCTTCCGCTATAAGAAGGCAACTGTTTTGCATTTTTAACTCATTGCTAATATAGGAATCAACCACTTATATACCAGTGAAAGTTGTTTCTCAGATCTCTGAGCAGAGTTAGTCCCGATATTTATCACAGGTCACATAGCAGGCTTTTATGATGCTCTGTTATGTTTCATCAACCACATAGCACAGGTTGTCTAACCATAATGGTTAAAGCAGGCTGAAATGTGGCATATCAATAGATCTGATACTACCTCAAACTTCATAGGTCTGTCCTGCATAATGTGATGATGCCTTGCTTAATGGTGCTCAAACCAATTCTGGCATCAAATGTCATCTAGACCCATGTCAAAACTTTCTACCTGTGCTTTTCTATCCTAGTCCTCAGATGAAAGATAGTACCCAGATTCCTTCCCAAGTTATGCACAAGGAGGAAAGAGATTCCGGAAGTATTTGTTCAAGTTTGGGGAGGCCAGCATGGTACAGCAGTAACACAGTTAATGTTCTTAGCACAGACTCCTTTAGGATCACCTGTACAAATAAGATGGTGAAGCATCTGGGCGTTTGGGCCAGATCCAGCATCACCAGCTCCAACAGAAAGCTCCTACTCATCTCAATGGATTCTAAATTAAGCCCTCAGGCCCTGAGAGGCAGCTGCACAGAGAATTATGCTAGGTCATGGCTAGAGACCAGGCACTGCAGTCGCAGGGATTAGTGAATATTTTATGATTCAGTTATTAAAAAACATGTGTATCAGACATCTATCAGGTTGGGCATCCATAACCCTGGCTGCTCCTGGGGAGCCAAGGGAGGATATTAGCAGAAGAGCTATTTCAGGACTGCAGGAGCCTGCCTCCAATAAGCCAATACTTTCGTGCAGCGAGGCACTTTGCCGGATATTCTTGTAGCTGTCAGTAGGTGTGGGGCTGACTCACACTCTGCTGCAGTAAATAGCCATAACAGATTATTCAGGGTTGAGCTGCCCTGTGGATGTCTCTGGCCTCCTGGGGACAGATCAGGGCAGGGCCAAGGCAGACACTTGAGAACAACCACCTCCTCCTAGGCTTGTATGCACACAGGGTTGAGGCCTTCTGGAAAAACTTCTGGAAAGACAATGGCTACAGGGAGCTGGGCATTACATTTATTCAGCCCCAGTTCTGTGAGGACTGCGTGCTTTTATCAACAAAAGAAAGTGTTTGACAAGCCTTGCAGTGCCATTGCAGCTGGTGGTCCTGTTCCCCTGCCATGTCACAAGGCAAAATAGCCTGAACAGAAGCCATAGCACACTGGTGTTAGTGTGCAAGGGAAAATGAAACATACTTCCTGTGCACTTACCAAACAAGCCAGTTCCACGCTCCCACCAGACTCATGCTACCTTTAGACAAGGCTCACCCCTGGACATGATGCCCAGCATGGCTAGATGCCCCCTGGGATGGTGATCCTCTGCCACCCCAGCACAGAGGGAGCTGAAAGCCTCTCTAAAGGCCACCCAACACATGGTAAGAGGCTTTTCCCACCTCAACAAGTGCAGGCAAACCTAAGTCAGGACTGTGCTACTTCCAGGTGAGGGACAGCTGCCCTGAGGCAGCTGCCCAAGGGCTGATTTCACACCCACTGAACCAGCGTGAGAAGTGACACAGCCACAGTTGCAGGGTGTTGTGTCTCAGTAACTAAAGCTCTGGATACAAATAGACTGAGTGTTCAACTTAATTAAAGGGGCTTTCAAAGGTCAGACACTGTAGTTGCCATATGCAACTCCTGGATGTCAAACCTCATCCTCTAGAAATCAATCCCCTAATGACCTCCCTCAGCACCGGTTGTGCCCTCACGCAAGTTCCCTGGCTGTTCCTGCCGGCTGAGATGAGGCAGATAGCTCATCCATCTGGACACCATCTGCCTCACAGGAGTACCGAGTCATGCTAGGCAGAGCTGAAGCAACCCCGCACAAGCTATGATGTAAAAAACACACACAGGCAAAGAAAATCCATCTCCAATCCCTACAAGGACACCACAGACTTTGTCCTAAATCTCTATTGCAACAGGTGGTTACACTGACCTGTGACACCCACAGAATCTTGCTCTCTGCTTTGCATTTTTTGTGTGGTTTAGCATGTACATCTCTTCTGGATGACAGTCTGGTGTCTGCCTCACAGCTGACGGATAGAAAGGAGATTTGTTTATTTGTCAGATGGAAAAAGCAACAGCAATCCTCTCTTGAAGGCTCTAAAGAGGAGGTAATGTGTACTCTTAATTATAACTTCCAGGCTATACCCAAGAAGCAGAGAGCAGGATTACACATATACATATACACATGCACATGCACATATACTTGCAAATCACTCTTAAAATTACTCTTAAAGTGACTCAAGGGCTTTTGTGGAGAAAACAAACAAACAAACAAACAAGTGTAAACTAACATTGCAGCACTGTACATATTACTCGCTGTAGCCTGTATTTCACCGGGCATCAGATGAGCAAGAGCCATACAGATTTCCAGAAAAACATCTCTCTCTCTCTCACCATGTCATACACAGGTAGAGAACCTTGACCACCCTGAGCAACACAAGTCTCAACCTGACCCAGTGAGGTGAAAAGAAGAAAATCAGAAATGAACACATTGGGAAGTCTGGATACTTTCAGCTGGTTGCATTAAGAAAAATGAATCCATTTCAAAGGGCATTTTTAAAGCTTGTTTTTGTTAAAAATAAAACCCTCTGTGATCAGTGGTAGTGTGGTAGACCTAGGTGGTCAATAACTGTGATGGCAAAACAGGGTCTTTGTAAATGCTATGAATCATTTAAACCAACATTAAAAAATAGCATTATAGCAACACTTCCTACTTCTGGAAATATTAATGAGGAAGTAACTTAAATTGCAGTTAACTGTCTGCTGGATTGTAGCCAGGGACCTGGTTCTCTGGCACAGGAATTGATGAAAATTTTGCCAGTATTTTCTGCAAGTTTGCAAGCCATACAAGAAGGCTCTGTGACCCACAGTCATCCTCTGACTTTGTTGGACATCCTGAAGAGGATCCAACTCACATAATTCAATCCATCTATAAGTCAGGGTTGCAGCCTTAGCTGGCTTTGTGAACTTTGTAAGTCAGTGGAAAGAAATAGGCACTTGAGGGAGGTACTTCATCTTTCTCTAGGCACTCAGTTTAAGACAATTTAAGATGACCCAACCTGTGGAGACATTTACTTGGTTCTAACTGTATGACTACATGCTTCTACTGACTTGTAAGGGGAGAGATGAACTAGGTAAGATGAGAACCTTCCCTTCGTAACCTTGCAAAATGGAAGGAATCACAGGCACAAATGGACAGCAGCAGTGCTCAGCTGGACAAGTCATACTTCAGTACATTCTGCCTTGCTCTGATTTCTCCTGACAGCCCTGCAGTAAGCCGAAAAACAGTCATCAGTAGCGTTATTCCATGATGCCCACAGAACCTTCTCTCCTATGGTTTCTGTCTTCTTGGCTGACCTCTGAGCTTTGTATCAGGGCAATTGTTTTGACAATCCCTCACTGAAATACAGTACCTTGCACAAGGAGTACTGAGAAGAGAGCTGATTTACTTGTTCCCTTGCTTAAGCCAAAATTTAAATTATTGTTTTGATGTTAAAAAAGTGTTGGTATCTTTTCCTTAGTGAACTGGTTTTCTTAGAATTCGGATCTCACATGTGAAAAATATTCAATATCAAAAAAGTGAGTGCTGACTTCTCATCCTCAACTGTCTCTAAGGTTTTTTTACTTATGGGTTCCCATGTGAGTAAACAGCACAGCTTTCTTATCTTCAGACTTCCCTAGGCAACACCTGTCTTCATAACCTCTGAGATCACTACCTGGCCAAAATCATGGTGGGATTATTCTGCAATTGGTCTCAGTTGAATGCCAACATGGCACAAGAGGGACACAGTAACATTTTTCACCTAGGACTAGATGTCCAGATTTATAACAGAGCAGATCTATGCACGACCAGAGACAGCAAGTCAGAAAGGAGATCCTGAGCAGGCCCCACAGTGTCGTTCTGTTTACACTGTACTGTTTGCGTATATACTCTATCTGATCTCAGAACTGAATGTATAGATCTGCCTCGCAATTCTCATCCTTTGCCTTCTCATATCAGAATCCCTGTCAGTGTTTTCATTATGCATATATTATGTTTTATTGGGAAAATTATTCAGCACGATTATTGTTTAGATATATAGTTTATAGTTAAATTGGAAAAATGTTTTACTCATAATAAAACATTTCCCTGTTTGTACTTAAATGGTGGATGGTTTTCATTATTCTGATCTATAACCGAGACTTAATTACTTTGACAGGTCTCTTCTATCAATATATTATGCTATTGTGCCGTTTTTTCATTTGTTTTAAATCTATACCTTGCTGGGGCCCAGAAACATGAACACTTATTCATGTTTGAGTGTACACTGTTGACCAGGACAGCATAGAAGGAAGAGAACAACCGCAATTTTCTGCTCTATTTTAGAAAGTGCTGGTGTCCTTTCATCCCCTCTTCCTGCCGACTGGTAAGATACAACGATAACCCTCTTTAATTAAATAGATTTGAAAGTTGATTGCACTTCATTAAATATACCCTTTCTACCCCAGCTGCAGTTGTACCTGCAGCTAAATACTTGAACAATCTGTCTTATGGTAACTAAGAAAATGAAGACATGAAAAAACATGTTGACAAAATCAGCAGCTGCTCTTATTGGGGCCATTTGTTTGCAATTGCTGATTGTTCTTGAAAGATGTATAAAACCTAGTGCTAAAACGATTCAGGAACATGTACAAGAACAGAATTCCAGCTATTATTGTATTTTGCCATTTATTATACCTAGAGTGTTGGGCATGCAAGTCTAAAAGCCTGAAATACGTGAATGTGAGCTGCTAAATGCTATCTTCACAGCCTGCCATACAGTAGTAACAGTGCTCTCAGCAAACCATTTAGATAGCAGATTTCCACTCTGTTACCTGAAATGTTTGTTATCTACAACTCACATGGAAGTATTGCTCACATAATATGATATTTGCAGGGACGTCATAAACAACAACAAATAGAAACAAATAGCTACATGTTGTTCGGGTGTTTGAAGAATGTGAACACGTTTTTTGTAGGTCTGCTGTCTTAATTAGATGTGTTATCCATACCATTGTGTCAATCCAGTTTTCTGTTGAAGTCATGCACCAAAGTTATTCTTGGAGTCACACCAACACTGATCAGCTGGAGGGAAAAAAAACCTTCAACTGATTCTGGGAAGAGTGAGGACTATGCTCTCTCACCAAAGGAAAAAACAATATATAGAGCTATGCAGTGACCCTATTTCACCTGCATAGAAAGGAGACCATCTGTGAATAATGAATTCCACAGTCAGCAATAGCTTCTTGGAAGCTTTCAGTTTTTGAGACTATTGAAACAGATATAAGGAAAATATTTTACATTAGACTAAATAGGCTAGCTAAGGCTGAATTGTTTTTAAAGGTGAACACTCCAAGACTGCCTTACTTGAAGGTACTAGATTAGAGACCCTTAACAACAAATTGCCACATAACCAGTTGAAACAGTGCTGCTAGGCTCACAGTCATTTTCAAAATAGTATGCTTACTACAAATGTGCCATGATTTCAGGATAAACTGAAACTTCTGAAGACTCAGGGTATTACATATCCTAACTCTTATGATTCTGAGGAGAGAAAGTTCACACAATACTGGAATGGCTGCAGCGGGAAGGAGTCTCTGGAGACAATCTGGTCCAAACCTCCTGCTCAAGCAGGACCATATACAACCAACTGCCCAGGATCATGACCTTTGAGTTTCTCCAAGAATGAGAACTCCACAACCTCTGTGTGCACACTGACAGTGCTTGGTCTGAAGGCATGTTTCATGACGTTCAGAGGGAACCTCCTGTGTTTCAGTCTGTACGACTGTCTCTGATCTTGCCACTGGGCATCACTGAAAAGGGCCTGGCTCCATCCTCTTTGCTTCTTCCCTTCAGGTATTTATATGCTTTGATAAGATTCCCCAAGCCTTCTCTTCTTCAGACTGTACATTCGCAATCTCTCAGTTTTTCCTTATAGGAAACATGTTCCAGTCCCTTCATCACCTTAGCTATCCTTTACTGGACTCTCTTCAGTATGTCTGTGCCTCTTGTGCTGACAAAGGCCTTGGGAGCAGCAGGACAGCAGCCCTCTGTGAGAAACAGGAACTGCAGCATCTCCTTCAGCATCTTGATGGCACTGGCTGTCTGACTGCAATACTGGAAGAAATCCTAGATTTGGTTTCTCACTGGGAGAGGACTTTCTTCTTCAGCTCATTGCAGAATGGCTCCAGTCCAAAGCAAACATCTGTTGCACCTAACTTCTGTTTACAAGCTGTTCTCTGCTGCTGCAGTGATAAACTCCAGTCTTTTTGTAACCAAACATTTGATTTTGCTATATACTCCAGAAGTGAGACACAAATCAGAAATTCATCTTTGTTCAACCTGCAGCTTCGCGTCCACGCAGCACTGGGACACGCGGGGACACAGTGCTGGGGCTGCTGCTCTCTGCACTGTGCTGATGTCACAGAGCTGTCTCCAGCCTGACACAGCGACTGGCGTTTGGCACCTGCTCCCGCGCCTGGAGGAAGACTTGACTGTGCTCTTGAACCTCACTAACCAAAAAAGCCATTTCCGTATTTGACCAGAAGAGGGCAATATTACGTCACCTAAAACACCCAGACGTCGGGTTAACTCCGCACAGATGTGGGATGAAGGAGCCAGAGAATCCCAGAATCACGGAATCCTGGAATCGTTTGGGTTGGAAGGGACCTCTAAAGGCTATCTAGTCCAATCCCCCTGTAACGAACAGGGACGTCATCAACTCTATCAGGTTGTTGAGAGCCCCATTCAACCTGACTTTAGATATCTCCAAGGATGGAGCCTCTCTGGGGACCCTGTCCTATTGTTTCACCACCTTCATTGTAAAGAATTTCTTCCTTCTATCTGGTAAAAATCTACCCTCTTTCAATTAAAAACCATTCCCCCTTGTCCTGCCACAACAGGTCCTGCTTTATGTCTGTCCATGTTTTTCTTACAAGGTCCCTTTTGGTACTGAAGGCCACCATGAGGTCTCCCTGGAGCCTTCTCTTCTCTGGGCTGAACAAACCCAACTCTCTCAGCCTGTCTTCATTGGAGAGGTGATCCTTAACATTTTATACCAATGTAACATATCTTGTCTACTCCTTTTTATACCTCTATCGTATTTTGCTGCTTTATAGAGTTCAGGAGCAGGTCCCATTAAACCCCCTCCTCAACATAAGACCCCTCAGCCTCCCAGCCCAAAGCCTGCTGAATCTGCCACCTAAGGGTCTGAAGCTCAGTGATTTATCCTCAGGGAGAATGGATTAATGTAAAGCATATGTGCAAATATACTTGAAGAAAGGCAGAAATAAGCAAGTAACCTTATTTTAGGTTTTTGAAAGTTCAGAAAAGGGAGAATGGTGGTCTATGTAGAGGAGTTCAGCTCTCACACGGCTGTACTGGCAGCGCAGACCTATTTGTGTGTGAGAGGCAGTGGCCACGCACATGCAGCCAGCACAGCATCCCCCCCACCCCGTCTCTGTTTTCTGCCTCTTTGGCTTTCTACCCTCCATTTCCAACCAGTTTGTCCTGCTCATCTTCCTGTCACAGGTTTGTGCACACTCCGGATGCCTCTGTGTTCCCCTCTGCATCCAGTATAAACACTTTCAGCAGCGTCGCTTTCTGCTTCGTCACTTTCCCTGTGAACTTTAAGCCTGTGGACATAGTGGGACTTTATTGCTCTGTGCTTTTCCCCCACCCTTCTGCTTCCCTGCTTCAATGTTTTGGGGGAAATATCCCCCTCACCGACCCTGAGGAACAGGCTCTAAGCCGTAAAGCCACAGTGGGGGAGGATCATCTTAAATGTTTTTCTCAAACCTCTGAGTGGTATCAATGTACCATTTTGTGAGAACTTTTGGCAGCTCAGGAAATCTTCATTCGCTGAACTAGAGAAGTGAGTAAAGTAATTTCTATTCATGTTCTCAATGCTTTTCCGGTGCAATGAGGGCCAAGGAGAGGTTCCCACTGTGGAGTCAGTGGTCAGGAAGGCAGACAAATGGCACTGAAGAGCACAGACCCCACACACAAGGGTTTCTGTGGAAGCACCTCACATTCAAATTTTGCCAAATCTGGGGAAAGTTTCTTGGCAGACTGTGCCAGTGTTTTGGTCTAACATTCACCCACCACAGATAATCTTTATCAGGATTACCCTAAGGAAGTGCAGACAGACAGCATCCTCCAAACAGTGTACTGGTTTCAATCTGTCTAATAGTTTTTCATATCAAAAAGTCAAATCTTGCATAGTTTGACATTTCCTACAGAAATGTTGCTTGCTGACGAACTATAAGCAAAATAACATGACTGGATTCTTCTAAAAATTGTTTCATATGACCTTTAGTTGTCCTTAATAAAGAGAAACCAAGTAGCCTACTCCCACGGAAACACCATACACAATTAACAGCCATGGCTTGAGTGATTAGCACTTTGTGTGCTTCAGAGAGCTGACAAGAGTTTTACAAACACTAAATAATGAAGTGCATCAGCTCCACCAGCTAATATAACTAAGAAAAAAAGAAGGCTCAGCTGACATATCACAGAAATCCAACTCTGGAGAGCACAACTGCATACTGGTTCAAGACAAAGTGAAGATAATAATATCACTCCTTAAAAATTAAAAGGGACTTTAGTTAGCCCAAACACATGTAGTTTGACCTAGATGCTCCTCTGAATAGCTCTTTGGTCTTTTAACTACTGTAAAAACAAGAACCTATTCACTTTCATCCCATCAGACTGACCAAAGAAGTCATTGTGGGATAATGACTTACATGGAGTAGAGCTGCCTATTGTGTCACCAGCTGCCACAGCATCTCAGCAAACACATGGAGTCCAACTAGGATCAGCTTTGCTAATCCAAGTGCTCTCATGAGGTCACAGCACAGGCTGCTGTCCAGAACCTGTGAGAGTATTGTTTTCAGCAAACATTTCCTTGACCATAGTACTTGTTGTGGAACTAGGCTACAGCATTTAAACCATCAGCAAAGTCAGGTCACCCCATGACCAGTTGTCCCATTGTCCCTCCAGTATTCATGGAAATGCCTTCATAGGTAACAATGATGTAAGCTATATTTATGCATTTGCACCTGCATTAAAAAGGACTCAGGCAATGTGGGCTAGTTATGAACCACACAAACAGAAGTCATGGCATATCCCTGGCAGGGTTTGCACTACCAGAAAGCATAAAGTTATCTCAACAAAGTGTAGTTTCACCACCTACATGTAAGGAGAGGATGAAAGCTCTCAATAGAAACTTGGCAGCATTCTCATGACAGCACATCTGGAGCAGACAGCCGAAGAAGGGAGATCTCCTGGAAAGAGTGCTGTCAGCAGCAGCATTGCTGTGTCCTGTGCTGGAGACAGCTATAGAAGGTTGAACAGCCTGTTGGTCATTCTGGCAGACCAGCCCACACATCTTATGCATGTTTCATCATTTTCCATGTATCACTGCATGTTGGGGAACGATACACAGATTAAGAGTTTATTAAATGGCAACGCTACTACAAACGATGGGTCAATGAGGATGCGGAGGTCCGGGAACCGGCCGTGCTAAATGAAGAAGCTCTCCGGCACCTGGACAAGGACTCTAATAATTTTCGGAGTTATATTGATGTTTCCCCAGTTTAGTTGTTATTTACCCAAGATGTCTACCCTATTCATTTTCTCTTAGTCACCCCTATCCAAGTTTCTTCTTCCCATAATCCCTTAGGGTATTTTCCCGCCATCTCATCCCTAATTGGTTCTAGTTTGCTGCAATGCACCAGCCTCCATATTTGGTAGCGTACTCTCATTGGTTCCTTCCCATGCTCCTCCTTTTCCCTTTTCCCTCATTGTTACTCCCTCCAATGGGATGCCTCGCTCCGCCCTTGTCCCCGCCTTATTCGGGACCCTTTATAAGCTGGTGCATGCCTAATAAAGAGGCTTCTCCTTGTTGACTCTCCAACCGTGTGGATTCTCTCTCGGTGGGGAGTGGGAGGAGCCGCCCCATGCTCTAAGGAGGTTTGACCTACAAGGCACCACGCTTACCGTGTCCTGCCTCCTGGGGCTGAGCTGCCGTCCACTGCATCAGTGGATACCAATCTGCTGATAACTGCAGTTTTCCTGGATTTGTGCTGTTGTTACACAGCCATGTAAGAAGGTTCAGTCTGTTGGTGAGAAGAAAAACCACGATCTCTAGGTAGAGCTAGGGAGCTGTTCTCTGATTTATTTTATGCTTCCAGGAATAATACAACTGCAGTGTCTTTCCTTCTGTCAGTCTTCTCACTTCTAGTGATGTCTGAACTTTTTGATCAATTAAAAGTCCTCACAGCTTGAGAGACATAAAGGCTTCACAGATTTTGTTGCTGCAGTTTGCACAAGAACTGTGATGTGGCTAGAGGGAAAAGTCACCAAATAATCCTCCCACGGTGGAAAGGCAGCACCAGCAGCTCCTGCCCAGGCAGAGGCCCTGATCTTGCTCGGCAAGGAGGGACCCAGTGCAGCAACAAAATGGGACATGGACAGTGCTGGATGTGGGAGACTGGAAGACCCATACCCCACCTCCACCAGAAAGCAAGCTTAGCATTATCTATATAACTGCACTATCCTTAGATACACCATCATTTTTGCCTTTGACTGATACAATTTACACATTTTTATTGGTTTCTTGCATTTTGCTCTCCCTAACATCCAGCACCAGAAATCTACTTTACTGTGTTTCATCTCCTAGTGCAGTAAGACTCTATTAAATTTACTGAAATCATGAAAGTTAAGTTTGCCTAAAATATGTCAACTCCATCTTTTTTACTACTTTGAGGCTGGTTTGTGCCTCATATGTATAATTATCTAGCCAGCCATATTAACCTGGTCTTGTGTGATTCAGTGGTGAGCTGAGTGTTTTCAGGGTTTTGAAAGACAAAGACATTTTGTGTACAGTGCAAATGACTCCTTACCACTGCTGATTGCTCTTCTTCTGCTTGGAGACACATATGTTTTCCTACCTAAAAATTTAGAAGCAGAAAATCATTGGTTTTTCTCGAATAGTTCAGTAATTTTGAGTCACCCAGAACAAAAACCATAAAAAACAGTAGCCCTATCGCAGCTCTCTGGAGCGCATAGGGCCTTGTCTGCAGTTTATTGCCGTGAAATGTGTGGCAATAGGGAGCTCATACGAATCCCTCTTCTGTATATCATAGTTGCTCCTCAAGTCTGTGCAGTGTCCACTTGAGGGACCTGCTACAGATTAAAGATAATTTGTTTGCACCTGAGAGAGAGGGAAGATATTGTTAGAATCTCCACAAGGGGTATAGCTGAAAGTTAATTGGTTAACTGACAGCAGACAGATTATTATATTATGAAACATTCAGGCCAAAAAAAAAAAAAAACACCAAAAAACAAGAAAGAAATCATTAGAATTCAAGTAGTTTTCTGAAAAGCTGAAATATTATTGCAACATGAGCAATTGTAGGCTGAAATCTTCAAATCAATTGATCAAAATCAATGAAAGTTAAATCCTTGGGGTTTTCCTTTTTTTTTTTTTTTTACATTTTTTTGCATATGTATCAATACAGATGCACAATTGCTAGTTTATCATGGCATATGTTAGCCGTGATAACATAACATGATGGCTAGCCATGACAGCTAATAAATTATTTCACAGGTTGAAAAATATATATTTATGAGAATTCCTGGTGCAGTGGTTTGTGGGACCCACGAAAGTGCTAATTCTGATTACACAGAGCCATTGACCAATGTCTGCGGTCAGATCACTTGACCTTCTATTTCTTCAGTCATTCTAGCTGGAAAGTGTATTAAATGCACTGCCCTTGGAAAACGACAGTGTGTGTTCATGCATTAATGTGTGTTTTACCATGTATAGGATGTTGTACTTCTCCTTCCCCTTCAGTTTGTAGTTTCTGGTTTCCTAAAGTGTTAATGCAGAATCCTGTGCAAGTGATATTTTACGTTTCCTAAACCTTTTATATCCTTGAAGTTTAAGAAATCAGATAGTATTAGCTTTCCTCACTTGGATTTTAAAAGACATTACAGGCTTGTTTTTTATCTAAATCATTTTATGGCCCATTAATTGAATAGATAATGTTTCTCAGCAAAGTCTGAAGGGTCATTTAGCATTTTCAGCATGACACAGTGTATTTTCAGCCAGGGATGAAATTTTTTTACCGTTTTAATACCAACAAGTGAGCCAGCCAGCCTTTCATATCCACTGTTCTTGATACATGTCAATCTTTGTGCTGAAATTTAATCAAAAGAAATAGGATTTTGGTTAAAACAGCATATCATTTAATGCTATGGTTGAAAATTCTGAAAGGGCAAGTGAGACATGAATTACTGTTTTTAATAAGACAGCATAAAATCCCCCAAAGGTCTAGCCAATAGTTCCCATGAAATTCAAAGAAAGTTTTAATATGCTAAGTAGTAAAATACGTGTATTCCAAGAAAAATCTAGTTATACAACACATTTCAACTCAAAGTTTTGTAAGCCAGTTTAATTCTGCTAAAGACCTTTGTTAATCAGCCAGTTGAAAGCATTGCTCAAGGAATTACAGTCATAGAAAGTCAGACAGATAAATCAAACTTCTTGCAATTATTGGTAGTATTCTAAACACTGAGCAGTATTGAAAACAGTCAATCTAAGCTATGTTGAGTCTACTGAGCCATTACGTAGCAGCAGCATCCTTGGGGTTTTTCTGCCACTGCAAACTGGGACTCAGTCCTGTAAAGTCTTGGAAACATGCTAAGCTGCACACACCCTTTCCAGGGAGACATGGATAATAAGATAAAATCCTCGATTGACTAGTTGGATATTTTATACTTGGAGTCTGTAAGACTTCTTGGCTTTTGGGAAAATAGAATGAAAAATAGGCTTAGGGGTTAAAAAAAGGTCTGGAAGTCTAGCCACCAGACCTTTGGCTAATCATAGAATCATAGAAAGATTTGGTTTGGAAGGGACATTAAAGTTCATCTAGTTCCAATTCTCGACCATGGGAAGGGACACTTTCCACTAGATAGGATTGCTCAAATAACTATCCTTTCTAAAGTTAATGAGACTAATTACATTCTGTAGTATTGCTTCTGTGGGCAATTTTTGCACCTGAGTTGGCATAATTTGCTGTGGATCTTTAATTTCTCAAATATTTAGCAGCTATTTACATGGATGATCTTTTGTGATGTTGAACTAGGAAGGGAGAATGAGATTACCTATCACTAATAGTTAACAGCTACATTAAATCCTTAGTGGCCACACTCAACAACTACAGCCTAGGAGTGTGGCAGATAATAGTTCATTATATAATTTTAAGTCATTATAACTTCAGGATGTGTTTTGTGAGACTATGCTCTACTGGTGAATAGCAAGTAACTGCACTTAATTTCTAGAATTAGTCGTTATTTTTGCAATTCAGGAGGAAGAGAACATAACTGTGTACTCACATTTTACTCCTCCTTATGGTACAGTTGCTTCAGGGACTGCTTTTGAATTCACAGTAAGTGTTTATTAAATAGATCACTTAGAGCTTGCAACTTCTATTTCAGTTTCTGCCTTACGACAAAGAAACAACAGGGCAAAATAGGGAAGAAGCATCAAAAGACATGTAATGTTATTTTCTTATTCATGAGCTGCAGGTGCTAACATAGGTCTTAGATTGTCTGTAAAATGAGAACAGTAAGTCACTAAGTTGCACCAAGAGGTGTCAGATATGCCAAAAGAAAATTCTGTAGAATTATGATCTTGTAGAAAGAATGAGGGCACTCAGGAGAACTATGAGCTTTTAAAGTCATCTCTGATCTTCAAATTACTGCAGACCTTGGAATGATCTTTAAAAGGGTGTCTCCTGCACATCTGTCCTTGATGAGCACAAAAGGAGAACCTCAAAGGAGCATTTGCCCCCATGGTCCAAAATCCCTAATATAGTAAAAATACCTGTCAGACTCATGTGAATGAGGGCCTTGTGTATTGCTTTTTACTCTGAAAATATTACTTACCTCCCAAGGGACAGGAAAGTTTCTTATTTTTTAAAAACTAGTTATATGACTGCACACTCAAGTTGGAAGCTGTGCAGTCTGTTCTTAACTCTGAGCCCATCAAAAGTGCTGTCTCCCCACCAATTCTCACTCCAACCATAAAAGACACCAAGTAACAAGTTATAGAAGTGCCATTTGGGTTGTCGTAGCCAACAATTGCTTGAGCATGACATGGGGCAGATTCTCTGCGAATGAATGTTTCTCATTCTGTATGAATGAATGATACCTGATTTCACACAGGATTTAATGCCCAGCTGATAAAGGAACTCAGCATCCAACAAAAAGTTAGTGTCTGTGTTAGCCCTTTTATAAATGTGAATGTGACATATAATAATAAAGAGAAGTGGGAAACTTCTAGTCTTAGCTTGTCTTAGCTGTCTTAGATTTGTAAAACTATGAAATAGTGCATTTTTAATGTTTTAAACTAAACCAACATGTATAGTATAGCTTAATACTATATAAGAAGAATAAACAATAGCAAAGGTATCACACAGACTACACAAGGTGCTGCCTGTTTGAATAAGCAGGCCTTTCTGAACAAGGGCAGTGGCCTAGTGCCAGGCAGATAGATATTTCCCTGGGGGAACATAAAAAGTCAAAGAAAACACTAGTGGGAGGCAGAGGGTAAAAAAGAGCATTTGTGGACTCCTAGACACATTTTACAAGCAGTAGAATATGTGATGCATCTTCCTTTACTCATATTGCATGACTTGGGGTAAAACAAAGATTCAGGCAGCAGAAGGACTCAAAAGCAGCCAAAGCATGGGTCACTAAACATCCAGAGACATATGGATGTGCATATTTTCAACTGTGGGCATGTATTTACCTCCTTCTGCTCATTGGCTGTTTGTTCTAATCCTCTTTCTTTCACTCCCTCGTTTTCCTTCTCTCTGCATTGCTCCCCTCGAACCATTGTACCTAACAGTGTTTGCTGCCATCCGGTAGCTAGCTATGCTGTCTCATGATTTCCTTTTTCTCCTTGTTCACTTATCTCACCCATTTGCATTGAAAGGTCTCTGGGACAAGGAGCACTCAAGTATTGTGTTTTCCCAATACCTTTAGGACAACTCTGGTTTCTCTACTGTTTTATAAGGTACTAATCTACTCACTTTAGAAGACACAGAGTATCTTAATAAATAGCACTTTTAAAATAGATTATAGCCACTCACTGCTGAGTTTGAGACCAAAATAACACCGTATGCCTACTTCTTGTGACAGTCATGAGAATACTTGCAAAGTTATCTTTTAAATGCCAAAAGTAAACAGGCTTCTTTCTCATAATTTATTATGTGCATATGTTGACAGAATCCATTTTTTAGTTTGTTTTTTTTTTTGCAATGAGCACAAAAGGCTGAAGTCCTTGCAGGGAACTATTTCTACTGTGAAATGAAACTCCTCTCTGTTTTTGATGAGGCATGTTAGCAATGCATCTGTGTGTGTACTTTTTGAAAAATTAAATAGGTAGATGATTTATCAGCAGTGGGGTAAAGACTTGCAACTCTACATCAAACATTTTGGGGGGAAAAAGGCTGTGAGACAAGTCAGAATCACCTCACTGAGAACGTGGAAGGGAGATTGTGGCCTCCTGGCCTCCAACATCCAGTGAGGTCCTGGTCTCAGTGGAAGCAGGAAGATCTTACTGTAAGTAGGTAGAATTAAATTAGAGATAAGCAGTAGATAAATTAGATGAGAGAGACACTATCTGAGATAACTGATTAAAGAAGCAAACCCTTTCCACTAAGAATGTGAAACTAGAAATTGTGGGCTCAAGTACAACTTCCTTTCTAGGGATACATCGGTACTTTCAGTCAGAATTGTGGCTTAAGCAGCATGCACAGACCTTTACCTTTAAACTAACCAGTGTAGATGTTAGTATTCTGTGGAGTTCCAGCAGCAGCCACCAAATATCCAGGACAACATTGAGTTCACCATTTATTAATTATACCAGTGGTCTAAGCTAACACAACACTAGGCTCTCATTAATTTATTACAACAGTGGTCTAAGCTAAGGCAGTTATCTCTCGCTAAGAGATATGACAAACCACAGTGTTGTCCTAGACACTCTTCAGGTTCTTCCATACTGGAACTTCTGCCCCTGAAGACAGAGGATGACAGCAGAGAAGGAATGGATGGGGAGACCAGTTGCACAGTTTATATGAAACTGTGAAAGCAGTTATACTGATGTTTTCTTTGAAAGAAAAATGTCTTGAGAAGTTTCTGGTTCTGCAGTTTCTGATGCTGCAGTTTAGAGCCCACTATATTGTGCTCATTCAACAATGTGAGGCAGTGCTGCTAACAAAATCACCATGAGGAGGAATTCCAAAATCACACAAGAAGGGAGCTTCCCAAACTGGCAGGGAGTGTATCTATAAAAAGAAATCAGAGTACTAATAGTATATGTCCAACTTCTACCAGAATTATTGCATTCATATGAGTGGGACTTAAAATCAGCTTTTCTGTTACTGTAGGAGCCAGGGTAGGAAATCTTGATCCCTAAATGCGACCACTGTTGTAGATGAACTGGAAGCTTCTGCATTTTTAGTTTGTGCTTATCTTAACCAAGTTTGCAAGCTCAGTCTTGCCTGTTTTATTTTCCCCAGTCTGAGAATGGTAATGCAAACATTTACCAGAGAACAGTGTATCAGGAAACTCAATTAAAGGAAACTCAATGAGGAGTAAATGAAAACCTTGGGAAGTGTAGTACTCTACCCCAGGATTTTGCATATTTTGATTCAACAGAAAAATTTTAAATAAACAAGATCTCTGTATGCACTGACCTCTCCTCTATATTTAAAATACGTTCTTGTTATTTATAATTGTATTTCTGTATTATTTTTGTTCCACCGTGTCTTCCAACTCCTAGAAGCCAAATTGCATAAGCCCGTGTGACCAAAAATTTGTTTCACTGATATTTATATAAGCATATTGGGTAAAGCTGGGCCATACACAAGCTTTATGATGAAATCATTTTTGTTATGTCCTTATTTGAATTTCCGTATTTACTTAACAAAAGGTTTCGCTGGGGCTTTTCAGTCCGTATTTACATAGATCCATCAAAGATGGCATAGTTAGACGCAGGATGTAGTTTAAAGTAGACAATAGCACAGCAGGGTTAAGGTATTGGGCTGCAGCTGAAGTGTTTTGTTAGGAAGATCTGATAAGTGCTTAGACTTTTTGCTAAAATAAAGACCCTAACAACAGTGAGAATTCAACAGGGTAATCACGCTTAATGCAAACTGTTTAGCGCAATTAGAGGTGATTGGCAGTGTCTTAAAGCCCTTAAACAGAAACAACATACAAAAAGAACTGACCTCAACTGGATTTCAACTTCGTTGCCAGTTTCAGACTAATGCATTATATCAACTGGTTAATGCATGTAAGAGTAAAGTATTTTTTATTGGTCCTGTGACTGTAACGTATCTGTACTGAGACTTCCCGCGCCACGGAAATACCAAAACCTTCCATGTGATACGCACTCCTATCTGCAGACAGCGTAAATAAAGAGTTTGTACTTGCCAAAGGATAAATCTCTTCTCTGATATCCATGAGGTGTTTATCAATGAATAGATCAGAAATGCCGTGGGGAAGGCAGGGAGACAGTGACAGATGATCCAATAGCAGAATGGATTGAAAAGTTTATTTTTAATGCAAAACGAAAGTTTGGAAAGACTCATTTACAAAATCTGTGCATTTGTGCTTATAAATAACACACATCTTCAATTTACAGTGGATGCAATACTCTGATTTAAATCTATGCAGACACACTGAAGTCACTGAAATAAGGCTGACTTTCCTTTTCCCAGTGATTAACTTGTAGCTCTAAGTGGAATTGGCTAATGTAATGAATCACCAAGGCCTCACACACCTCAGAAACCTTGACAGGATACATTTCTGTGATAATGTCTTTAAGCCAAAATTTGCTAAGGCATGGCATCCACTGACATTGCCAAATACCGAGTAATAGTCTGACCTTGGTAGAAGATCTCTTTGAAATAAAGCCACACTTATCCACAGAGAGGGTAAGGCCAGAAAAACAAAATATCTACCTGGAACAATTTATATTATGTCAGTCTGGGTCTGAATTGCCATACTCTCAGCTGAAACGCAGGGGTAGAGTAGTTATGTGCTCCTATGTTGTTGCAGTGCAGAAGCTGAGTATCTTAAAAGTTATCACTTCCATTTAGGAGGCAGTAGTTTCTTAAAACACGCTGTCCAAGTCACTTTTGCATCTCTAATGCTACCCAAGTTCTTGTAAGTTTTTATATTATTTACAGCTATACAATGGTTGTGTGTATAAGATGTCTTGTGTTGGTCTAACTTGACCTGTTCTCAAAAAATCTATATTACCACCATTGTAGTAATATAACTATAGGTGTTGGAGTGGCTCTGAAGAGATGTAGTAAGGCAACAGCCATTCCATTATGTCAGTCACCTCAGCAGAGGTTTCTGGTTTCTAAGGGGAGAGGTGAATGCTGAAATCCACAGCTGGATACACTGCTTTAGCAGCAGAATTTATGCCATATAATTTGTGTGCTTCACCAAGTTCAAAATAACGATCAAAGGGAACAATAATCCTCTGCAAGTCGGCATGCACAGTGAGGTGAGGATACACCAAGAACCATCCTCTGGATAAAACCTACAGAAAATCGAGATTTGCTCACAGACTTTGCATTATGACAGATGGCAAAGAAAACAGCTGGTTTAGCTTTCTTAATCAGGTCCCTAGGCTTAATCAGCAGTCATAGTAATCCCATCTACACAAGGCTGGGAATTGCCTCGGTTCAGCCACCCAAGAGGTAACCCTTTTTTGTCTGACCCACTCACATGGACTCCCTCCATAGCCAGTGGAGACAGAATAGGCACCTTCACCGAAGGACATAGATGATTAACTCATCACAGCTACTTAGCTCTCAGTGATTAAAGTTCGGTTGAATGTTTGCACAAGGTGTCTAGCAGAGTCAGATACAGTCATACATTGAGGTCAATAGAATAGTACCAGTCTTCAGGGAAAGGATCTACCCTTCAGGGCTCCCACGCAGATCTCATGTAGATCCCACACAGATCCCTCATTCTGCAGCTATAGATACTGAAAAGTCCTTCTTCTACTTTCAGATCCAGTAGGACCAGAGTTTCCTTTTGCAGTTCTACACAGACTTCCTTACACACTTGTAACTTCTTAGCCATTTGCTCGTTTCACTTTGTTCCTCACTGGTCATAAGCCAGGTGCCTGAAATCTCTGCTCATGTACATATTGTACACATTTTACCAATAACAGAACAGATAATAAACATGGTTTCTACATTAGGATAAATAATGTACCATTATTTTGTTACATAAGGGACAAAAAAGAGTGAAATAAAAATTTTATATAGCCTTTATTACAGATAACCCTGAGCTGGAAAGCCAAGTGACAAATCACCATGAAGATCCCGTTGGTTTGATGTCAGAGATGTCTTCTAATCTTTAAGGAGCAAGTAACCCTGCAAAGTCTAAAACCACCCCAAATTTAGAGGCAGACGGTAAAAGCAATTGATTACATTGTGCATTTCGGTCCAATATGGGTGAATTCAGGAAATTGCCTCATTCCCCACGTTGATCCCAACCACTCTGTTGTTTACATGTGGACTCACCTCTGGCGAGCCAGCTCTGCAACCAGAGCAACCAGTTTCAAGGCGGGTTTGTTTCATCTTTCTGAAACTAAACAGAAATGCAGTGTTTCCTACACCTTAAACTATCCGTAAAGTGGGTTTTAGCTCATATTCAAAGGAATTTTGAGAAGCAAAACTGGCTGAAGGAAAATAAAATATTTAGATGATATTTTTCAATTACAAACTCTGCTATCCATCAGCATTTCCTACCTCTTTACCAGAAAACTGGTGAATATGATGATGAAGCATTAAACACTATAGAAATGAAGAACTGAAATGCTTAGATTCAAAATACACCATAATACTAAAAATAAGCAGTGAAATGTATAAAAAATTATATGATTTTAATATAAGAAACACTGGAAAATATAGCACTTTGCACTGTTCCAAAAAAATTAAAGTCTCAGCTCCTTCAAACTCAGTTTTTAAGAAAGATGCCTGTTAATAATACACCCTCCTGTGATACTCAGAACTGAACAGCAGTTATAAAGTTCTCGAAGTATCTTAAATGCAACTTTTTAGGAACTACTTTCTAAGTGTCATTTTGCCATCTCCAGCAAAACCTACAGCTTAATGTTGGCAATGCGAATGGAACATATTCTGTGCCAGCTTTGAAATCCAGCTTATTGGGTTGATATGTCTGATAAAATAAATCCCCAATGGGAATGGTAAATTGTAAATGGTTAGTGATGGGACCATATAATATGTTCGCGTCTTCTCAGTTAATTCCAATTCCTACTCAATGGCACACTGCTCCACTAGCTGATCTAATGTGGCTGTTCATGGGCACCTCATCTGCACAACACTGAAAAACTGACCTGGTTTTTTAAAACATTAAAAATACTTTAAAAACGAATAAAAAACACCTGTAAGCCAATACTGTAACATGTCTGCAACAAGAGCACCGTAGAAGGAGAGACAAAAGGGTTTAATGCAGTCAGTGTAATAAACTTGGTACTTGCTTATTCTCAAGAGGCTCTGCAAAACTTCCACTTAATAGAGCAAGCCAACCTCTTTTTAAAATAGGAGATGTTGCTGGATATTAACACTCAAAGCCATCTGCAACTTGGAAAGCTGTATGTATTTTAGACTAAGCAAATCCTCCTGAGTAGCCTCGTTTTGTAAAGAAGGATAGAGAAGCATGTTAAAGGGCCTGAAGATAAATAATAAATGAGTAAGAGCTCAAGACCACAGTTAGGCCAACATTAATAAGCATCAATTCCAAAGGATAAGGGATTTATCATTAGAAGTAACCACCACATAATAAATGTTCTACTACACCTTAATATATAAACTCATTTGGTATTACAGTTAACTACAAAACAGGAAAAAGTTTATACATAGCAAAAACCCAAGTAAAAGTCAAATTACTAGTTTAACCCTTCTTAAAGTCAGGCAGTGGGGTTTTTGTTTGCCTTCTTCACTGTATGCTCTGCCAGTACACCAAGAAAATGCTACAAGCAATTACAAGACAGGTCTGCAAATGGTTTTTCTCACTTTCTTTTTCTTTGCACCGCCTCAGTAACAGCTTTACAGTCATTCCAATAAGGAAAAAATTGTGTGATTATTTGTCCATCCTCCCATCATGCAACTCGAACCTTCCCAGAAGGGTGCTTTCAGGCACGACTAGGTTTGCCCTGCATACTAATTGGGGGTTTTGTACAGCCTTTATTACAGATTATCCCTGAACTAGAAACAAAGTGACAAGTCCCCATAAAGATCCCATTCTCAAGTAATTTAGGAACCCCTTTCTACAACAATTTAAAATTTGCTAAATAGGAACTATGCTAAATACTAAACATTCTATCTAGACTAGTAAGTCTTCTGAAGGCAGCTGAAGCAACCTGTAGAAAATTACATTTCCAAAGCAAAAATGGTGAGTTAGATTAGATTTTGCTTGATTGTTGGTTGATTGGTTGGTTGGTTTCCCTTCCTCTTTCCTATTCTTACTGTTTATTTGATCAAACTGAACTGAATGGCAAAACATCCTTGTGATACGTCTGGCTCCTGCTGAGCATATCAGCTTATCTGTCCCTTGATCTCATCTTTTACAAAACTGAGTGTCGTGACAAATCACAGCATTTCCAACTGTTTTAACTTCCTCAGCTCTAAATTACTTACTGTTATTTTACCTTTGTTAAAAAACACAGTTCTTAGAGAAGAGATAATGACATGATATAAACAGGATTATAACAATGAAAATGTAAATCGCAGAATTAGTCAAAGACTTTATGCCTTTGTCAAGCCTACAGAAATGGAAGTTCAACTTAAAATATGTTAGAACACTTCAGCCAAGTGTAGTTTTTCCTTAAGCTGACTCCAAAAACGTCAATTCCATGGTCCTGCCAGAACCCTGATTTACCATAAATCAGTGGAGTTATCCTTCAATCTCACATTCTGGATCCAGAAGGTATCAAGCCAATTTTTTCACATGAAGAATTGGAGCTGGGAAGAACGGCCCGTGAGGTATAACATTACATCATTTATGTGGGCATCTAGCAGCACAAGTACCTTGTTTTACTCATGGAAAATAGCACTGCTTAAGTAATATAAAAATTCTTATACCTATCAAATGGCCAGGAAGAGATTTGTTCTCTGTTCATGAAGTTGTCTTTGCCTAAAACATTTAGAATAAAGAGACTGAATAACACAATGTATCATTGTTCTCTTAAGGAAAAGTAGTGCTAGGAGTAACATATGTGTGATCAGATGATTTAACAAAATAATATTCTCCAACTATCAAGAATTTACAAGATGAACATTTTTCTTATTAAAAAAATACTTAATGAAACTGCAAGCTCCATATCAGCCCTGAAGTATAATACTAAGGTAATACTTAATCTAAAATCAACAGTAATGACTTTCCTGAATGTTATTCAAGCAACCACTGCTGCTGCAGTCATTGTTTCTGTTGCTTGAAGCAATGAAAGAGATTGTGGAGGAGCTAATTCACCTCTTTAAGTGAAAACAGTCTTGTCAAGGACCCGGCACAAAGCTGTTATGTTACTGGCACCTCCAGAGAAATACCAGGTGGTATCTGCTCACGTAACCAATATATTTCAGCTGAGTGATTAAGTGGATTATGGCCTCATTTCACAAACAAGAGGGATATTTACCCAACTCTCAGTGACTCAGTGAAAGATTCTGGAACTAACTCAGTTAGAAGCCCAGTGATTGTAAAATATAAATTAATACTAGAGATAACAGACCTATTTTCTTGCATATTTAAGTGTAAAGTCTTCCTAAGATAATAAATAATTATAGCATTTGCAAGTGCTTTATTGAAACTTGGTAGAGTATTTCACAAATCGCTTAGATCATAGCTCGCTATGCAGGAAATTGAGAAGAAGACACAGCATCACTAAACCAGGCGTGAACGGGAAAAGACATTAACCCCATGGTATGAACACTGGATGTTTCAAAAGCAACAAAGAATGTAGTAACTGGATATAATTTTGAAAGGCTAACTCTCAAACTACTTTGGTAGTGAATGATTAACATGGTCTAATTTCCCTGCTCATTGCAGGGGTGTTGGAACTAGATGACCTCCTAAGGTCCTTCTAACTCAAACCATTCTATGATTGTATGATTCTACAATTCTATTAAAAGCTTGCTTGATGCCAAACAGCTCTGCTTGTCATTGTTGTTCCAAATTTCCTGTTCTCCTAGCTCACACCACTGTGCCCTGTCTGCCTGAGACAGAAGACTGCAGCAATTATTGGTGATTACCGTGATAAACTCAGCATTAATGATGTATGATGGTGTCAGTGCTTATGTTCATGTATCAGCAACCTATAGACCCTGCACACTTCCAACAATAGCAATTATGTTCATGAGTGATAGATTCACTTTGTATCCTTTAAGATCAATTCAAACTCCAAACACCTATTGGTCATCTTTACTACAAACCTAGCTAATGCAAATCTTGCTGGTGTTCTCAGAGCTTAATATTTTCTCATGACAGTTTTCTTTCCTCCAGGTTCTTGAGCCATGGTTTTGCATTAGGCCATATATCCTTCATACCAGGAAGAATGAATGTATGGGCATTACTGTCTCTATCAGCAGACTGAAATTCAAAACAACTTCATTCTGTCTCCAGTTTTTACACTATTGAGATTCTGATTAAATCAGTTCAAGTTTTCCCTGAAATGAGGACATGAAAGTGCATGGAAGGATTTGGTCCCACTTCAGAGGTTATTTGAGTGAAGATTGTATACAATGAGGTTATTCACAATTGGTGAAATAACTAGGTGGTTCAGGGACTGCTAATGTCTTATTAAGGTATTCAGTTCTGGATTACTGTTACCTAAAATATGACCCATGGTGGCAGCAGGTGGCAGCTGTTTAGTGACCCATAAAAGATGAGCTGGTAGTAGACATCAAGTTCTTGGGGACCAGACATCCAAGGAGGAAAGATAAGTGCTGATGGTACCAAACACTTCAGAGTCCTGATGAGTGAATCCTGAGCATAAACTTCCCAAGTGATGACTTCACAAGGCCAGGGGCACTAGCACACTGCAAAGAAATTACACTATTTGCAATTATGACTTCTTGTTTCCCAGTGCTGGTGGAAACCTGGGCTGTTAACTAACCTCTCCTTTACAGCTGTTTAAACAACTACTTAGCTGTTGTGGGGACACAGATATGGGCATACTCTGCCTCTACATGTGAAATTTGGAGAAGTAAAGCTGCTCACAAAAACCTTAGTATTTCCTCCCTGTAGCACGTGTGGTCTGAACTATATTATTCTGTTTCTTTTAAAATGCCACTGTTAAGTAACAAGTTTAAAAACTGATAAAAACAATAACCCTTCCCACAGAGTATAATTACTGTGGGGTTTGGGGGTTTTTTGGTTGGGTTTTTTTTTTTTTGGAGGGGGGCGGGGAGGGCGGTGGCAGCACTCAAAATTGCTCCAAAAACAACTTGATGAATTCACAGGAGAAATGTTCCTTCTACTACCATGTTAACCAAAAAGGTGAATGCAAACTCACCTCATGAAATTCTTAAAATGCAAGGGGCAGGAAACTTGAAAAAATATCAGGAGTAGCAGTTTTTTATATGTCTTCTCATATTTTCACTAAAAATGAAGAAATAACCACTTAAAAATATAATTACTTTAATCTTAGATCTGAACTAGTACTTATATTCATGTATTAGTTCCCAAGAAAGACAAAAAATATCTTATGTTCTTGTTCTGCTTACATGTGAAGGAGACCTGCATTATTTCTGGACATTGGATTTGTCTGAACTTTGATATCTTATAAAATTATAGACTTTTCTTTCTTTTCTTCCCCTACCTTTAAAAGGTATCAAGGATGCTTCATGAAAAAAATAGGATTTCACATGAAAGAGATATTATGTATTTCCTATATTTTCAATTAAATATTAGCTACTGGACTTGGTATTTATTACAGATTTTTCCAAAATATTAACCAGCAGATCTGATGCCATTTTCTACAGACTTTCTTCAAAAAGTTAGTCAGCACTATACATAAAGATGTCTTCATTTTTAATGATATTTTCCAGTATGTATCTCTTTGAAGCAACTGTTATTCTCTGGTTCATACAGTGGTTTTCCTAGGCAAATAGGATTTGAAATGCATATGAGCGTACATGTCTAGAAGAGAAGGATGTCTTTAAAGGAAGCATCCTCTTTACAGACAGACAGTAAAGAGAATTAGATCTTCCTTTTTGGTTTCAGTAACATTTTATTCTTCATTTCACTGATTGTGCGTTAACAGGCTCATTTCATCTAATAAGGAACAAGTATTAGAAAGACATGTTTCAATATTATCCTGATAAAGTCCATCCAAAGAAATACCATTTAGCGCAGTTTAAAAATCCAAATGTGAAATGCTGTGCACTGTTTGCTGATGTCTTCAAGTCATTTTTCATTAGTGAAAGATTGGACAAGGTACAACCAAATTTGGCTATGGAACATATGACAGGTTTTGGCATGAGCTTGTTTTCTTTTTAGTGGACAACCCTGTGATTGTGACTGTCAACTGCTCATCAAAGCACAGAGCTTAAATCCAAAATTTGACATATCCACCACAACTCTTGCATTTTCGCCTTTCAGTTCCATCTGAAAACATAGGCAAGATTACCTGAACCATTTTCCTTAATAGAAAAGTACTCACCATAGGTTAAATTTATAAATCAGTATCATTCAAGCACATGGATTTAACCCACTACTACAGAAGTAAGTATAGTCTAATTTTGTCTCTCTCCAGAACTGAAAATAAAACAGACACCATGACCACCCCTCTCCCCTCATCTGAATCCCATACATCAGGCCCTCAGTGTCATTAAATAAATAAATTAAGGATTATTACTCAATTACTGAAGCACACGTAGTCTATATATATTTTCTAGCTCACTAATCTTCATTATTTTTCTGTGTTATAAATATTTCACTACATCGTTTGCATTTTTTTTCCTAGCTACTTGCAAAATCAAAATCCCCTCAGGTAAGAACATAGGATGAGAATGTCAACTCATGAAAATTTAAATGCTGCACCTACTCTTTTACTGCCCTTATTTCTTCAGTGTCAGTTTCTTTAAATGTCTGAATTTTCCTCAAAATTATTATTTTATTTATTTTTTTAATAAAAGCCTTAAAATGTGAGTATTTTAGTCTTGAAAGCAGAATTAAAGTAACCATAAATTACTGAAAAAAAAATCCTGAAATTTTCAGTACAATACCACATTGACACTGGATGTTAGTAAGGCGCTGCTTCATCTCACTGTGGCTAGTTATCATCAAATATTAGATCCATCAATTACTGTGTGTGCTATTTTTAGGCCACTTGTGGTTATTTCTTTTATGGTGTTTTCCAAAAATACTTGCCTGAATTATTGCTAATCTGACAGCAATGAGCTACAGAGTACAAGCAAAAAGGCTATAAGATCTGTTTTTTAATGAAACCAAGGGTTTTTTGCAGTACTCAGATTTATTTCAGCAAAGCAAATGAGTAAAGAAAGTTTTGAGATTTGGCTTTCTATAGTAAGCACTCAGTGGGCCACAAAATAATGTTTTTACATTAATCAATTTTGCCTTAACAAACATGGGTTTTTCTGTAAAAATAAGTTTATAAGCCATATTGCTTCATTCCATATCCAGCAACCTTGGGATAGCAGTCCCAGGCAGTAGGAGATTGTGCTGTAAGCCTTGATATTGCAAAAAACTCCAGCTTCTACAAGCAAACATAGATTTTGTTGGCAATTAGACTAGCTGGACTAAATTCCTCTCTGACATGATTTATAAATTCATCCAACTTAATTTGCTGATAGGAAGCTGAGCACTGTACCTGGGTCATTTGGTCTGATTTATATCAGAAAAGTGTGCAAAAGAAAATGGACCTTCTCTATCTTGGTCTTGTCCTCTCCTAGATTCCTGTTACTATATAACAGGCCTCCTTTTCCTTTAATTACCTTCTTCACGGCTTGAGGAGTTTGACGACTTGATTAAGCCTTGCAGTGCAGTTCCAGTCCCTACCCATCTGATTAATTAGCCCAAACCTTATTAACTTCCTAATTTCAATCAATAATGCACTGATGCTGAACTGTGCAAGGGCAAACTAAGGATAGCAATTTCGTCTGAAGACACAGAACCACATATGGTATGTTCTTTCACTTCTTCATAGCTGCAAAATTATCCATCAAGAACATATTTGCTCAGGGATGAATTTGTCACCCTCTGTCTTATCTGAACCACATCTGCAATAAAACTTACAGTGGTGGAGCCATATTAGTGGCATCTTTGTGCTGAGCTTCCTTTTTCCAAATATTTAGCTGTTGCTGGTGGAAAAGGTTGTCTGGCATGCTGGGGTTGTAGTCTCCTGCACAAAATTCTAATGGTACTTGGAAGTCAGGGCAGACTCTTGCCCTCTCCTGTACACTCTCCCTCAACCTGTCCAGAAGCAGGAAGAGCCAGCTGTTGCATTTTACTTTGTTTTGAGGATGTCAGTGGATATATTTCAGTGCTGAAGGATTATTTCAGCAACTGTCAGTACAGCCAAAACAGTTTCAGACAAGTCAATGCAAGTTCAACTATGGGTAGCTAAAACAGAGCTGGGAAGTGATGGCACTTAAGTGGCCCTCAGCTCCTCTGTCCCAAACTTTGTCATAGCACTGGTGCTAGAGACGTAAACGCTACCCAAGGCTTGGTAAAAGGATGTCAGGCTTTTGTTTCTTCCCTAGGATGATCTGAACACACTAGCAGAGATACCAGCATGACTGGGGCAGCCATGAACTGTAAGGTAATTCCATTTTTCAGGCTGACACTTTCCCACTCAGTGATTTCCTATTTCACATATTTTCATTACAAGTGTATGGAAGACCTAACTTTCACAGTCAGTAGAAGTTGTGTATTCTTTAAAACTTTGGTTTTTGCAGCAGCATTGACTGTGAAAATGGAATTCAAAGGTCTCCAAAAGTCTGATTTGGTAGAGACTGCACAATAAAGTAGCTCTACCTGTTATTAAAATTACGGCTCTTGCTTATGTTCATTTCTAGGTTTCTTCAGCAACTGAGAGGGGAAAAAATCATAGAATATCCTAAGCTGGATCACCGAGTCCAGCTCTGAGGTCTGCACAGGACAAACCCAAAAATAGCACACTGGTTGTACAAGCAAAGCAGTACAAGAAAAAGTATAAAAAAGTATGACAAAAAGAGTTTATCATTCTTTCACCTGTAGTAGATAGTCCTGGCAACTGCAAAGATAGTAAAAGGTACAGCTCACAGCACACTTCTCAGCAATGCACACTGGTTTGCATTGCTGGAATTTGGGATAGGAGTCGGTACCTAAGACTGATGCTTGATGCTAACTATCCACCATTTATTCTACAAACAGAAACACTCAGCTTCCAGACCAAACACATCTGAATAACAAACCTTTAAAGCTCTGTGCTAAGAATGTCTGAAACAGGAGAACTGCACAGGTAGGATATGTGGGAAAACACAAGGGCTTCTCATTAAATGCCATTGTTATTTTCATCGGGTTCTCATTTTCTGATCACATAAGCAGCTGCTTTGTTCTCATTAACGTCTGCCTTTCTAAACAATCTATAGTACCAAGTACCTCCATTATGCTTTCCACAGGCCACTGACAACAAACCACAATTCTCTGTACAATACATTTTCTCGGAGGTAGTGGGTATCAAGGACTCTTAATAGTGCTATGGTGAGGATCAATTGTTCAGTTCTATAGTGCAGGAGTGTCTCCTGAGCCTCTCAGTGACTGCCTTTGTGTACAGTATCACTGATGGGGAGTGACATTTCTTTCTTAGGGAACCTTCCATTAGAGAGGCTGCTTCCAGGCAAATCCAGCGGTGGAGTGTTTGAGAAAAAAAGCATAGGTAGAAATGGGCTTTTGTCACATTTGGCCATGTGATTGATAAGGAATCAGACGCTTTACCTGCTACTCAATAACAAACTCTGCAAAAGCATTTTCATTCTGGAAGTGTTACTATTTCTTTGAAGTTTTAATTATAAATGCCTGGCACTTCACTTTCAGGGTAAATTTCCTAATACAGATTTAAAGAAAAAAGTCCTTTGTGTCTGCATTTGCTAGAAGGCTTACACTAGCAACTAGTAATTGGGTGCAATGGCTTCAAGCTACCTCCTACAGCTTCCTCAAGGTAGGAAATCACATTCTTTAAGTGTCTGTGTTGAGTTTGTCTATTGAAACAAAGCTGTACATGAAGTTTCTACCCATGAAAACCTTATCTACACTGCAAGCAGATCTGGGTTTGACCAACTCCTCCTATCATGTAAAATCCTTTGACATGTGCTTGTGAATTTTTAGTCCAGCATCATACTACAGGTGGCAAGTAAATCATGAAGATTTCATCTTTACTGACGATGGCCTTTACTGAAGAAACAGAATGTGGTGTTTCTTCCTTGCATTAACAGCCCTCCAAATCCATCCCACAAATCCTTGATTCCTATCTTCTCCTGGGATATCAGGAGAAATCAAGCTGTAGCTGAGGTCAGCAATTGGTATGTGAGATAAGGGACTGCTCATTTGTTAGAATTTGGAGTCACATTGCCCTGGAAGGAACTTATGAGGAACTTAACATTCTAACCTTGATGGCTTAACACCAGAAGTCAGGAAGAAACATCCACATGAGAGGCCATACAGCCTTGCTGTGCCTCAGCTTCCCATTTGCTAGCTAGAAAGGAGCAGTCTGCTGATAAATCCTAACAGAGGACAAGGAACTCCAAGAAGGAGGTGAACAACATAACCTGGCGTCACTAGGAGGTGGTTCTGGACAGCTAGAAGAGGTGTGAGGAACATGTATTGTAGCAGAATTAAGATGCAAGTGGAATTCCACATTAGCCCAAATTACGAACACTTCCTTCATCATGCTAAGGTTCATGAACACATGAGCCCAGCCAGGAAGACTTTAAGCTAGTTTGCTACTGGCAACTGCGCTTTGCAGGGGAGTCTCATGCACTGCCACTGCCAGTACAAGATCCCAGGGGTCTGCCAAGCTGGATGCACTACACAACCTGGCTGCTCTCCCAGGGCTGGCACAGGGCAGGAGGAGGCATACTTCACTGGTCAAGATAGGCATTTAAGAAGCTTCCAATAATCCTTTCATTCATTAAACCACGCTAAGCAGATTTGCTTGGTCTTCAAAATTAAGTCAAATGTGGAGAAAGGAAAGTGCACCTAAACTGATTGTACAAAGTTAGCACAGGCTCTTTGCACCAAGGGCTGCCTGCCGGCGACACACACTGAAGCACAAGGTTGGCTGCAGCAGTGTATCCATGCTGAAACAGATCACACAGGCTTAATGAACATCCATTCTTTCCTGTCACCAAGGGGTGTTGAGACACAATGTGGCTGTAGGGCTCTTGGCACTCGTAGCTTATAAAGAAGTGCACAGGTCTCCAGACACTTTTGGTTTGTGTTTCTACTGTACTCAGGGCCAGTCAAGAACTTCAGGCAGCCAAGGCTTTGCACCTATCGAGTTTCTAACCCACCTCACCCGATTATTCCCACTACCCCATCTCCCTTATGTTCTCTCAAACGTCCTCTCTCTCAAATGTCCTCTCCTCTCCTCCATGCCCTCAGAGATCCATGCCCCCAGGTATTATAGGGTGAGGCTCTTCCTAAACATTGTCTGTGTAAATGCTCCTTACACCATGAATGGCATTATCTGATCTGGTATGCATTTCCCTGCAGGGCAACTAGACGTGCCAGATCTGGTGAGAAAAGTCTTAGGTAGGTCATGTGGAAGATGTCTATCTAGTGTACTGGGGGAAGGAACAGCTCAGGAGAAGGCTTCAAGGGCACCACATTTTCTTCCTGGTACAAACCACAAGGTGCTGGGTCTGCTATCCCACCCCTTTCTCTAGGCATCCCTGGACTGCATAACAATTTAAGTAATGCTTATAAGTAATTACCTAAAAGCTATTCAGTAAAATGAGGTACTACCATATTACACGTGGTACTACTATAGTACAGGTTTTCACAATACTCATCACAAACGATATATCCCATTCCAGTGCATGTCACCCTGCTTCAATAGTAGCTGCTGAATATTCTTTCCTTGTGTTCCTTGGGACTGCAACAACAACCTAATTAAAATCTGCCTGGACCTATAATACTAAAGCTCCTCCTCGAATTACACATTTTTGTATCAGGCAGTTAGTTATCTGCCAAAGCATTCATAGCTTAAAGGGAGTGAATCTGTTCATCAAGTATGGGAGTTCCATATTTTGTTGAAATATTTTGCATTCTTCAGGAATGCCAAGGAGGGAACACGAACCCAACAAAATGAAGAGAAGTAGGAAAATAGCTGATCATATATAAAAGAAAGGGGGAAAAGTCTTCTATTAATTTCTCTTATATTCTTTCCTTTGGGTATGTGGAAATGTTATTCCAAAATACATATAAGGGATGAGATTAAAACAAAAACAAAAATAACCAAACCCCTCCCCCCCAACAAAACTGCAGCAAGAAGGAAAGATCTGGTGAGCTGATATCACCCTAAAAGCAAAGTAAATATTTCAGGTTAGGATCCATCTCACTCAGCATATATTTTAACTAATGGATTGCAGTGCAGAGAGGACAGTGAAATTCATGTGTTCCAAATACCCCTGAGTTTTCATTCTAGGATATTAGTGGAAGATTCCTAACCAGGCTGAGTTTACTAAAACAAAAACATCTCAAGGTCACACTTCTTAGGATGAGATATGTTCAGCAGAATCACTAAAAAGGACACATATGTTCCATGCAGATACACTTACAGATGTCAATCATATACGTTCTTACTTTTTGAAACCTGAAGTGTAATGGAAGTATATTTCTGTTAAAAGCATTTCAAAAATGATCAAGAAATCAATTTCTGGTAAGAAGCCTTAATATGAGGAAGAATAAATGTTTTTCCATCTCTTCGGGTCCGTCCTTGCCTTCCTTGCCTTGCCTTCCCTTCTCCTTTTTTTTTCTCCCCCCAGCTTGCAGACATTGTGGTAAAGTACAGCAGGGTCTTTGTAACAGTTTATTGATGAGGAGTGGCCAAGGACATCTGTGGTCTAAAAACCCACTACCAATGCAAAACAAACCCCTGAACCTCTAAACCATGAAGTGAATTTTTAAAAGACCACAAAAAGCTCCAGCTCACTCCTCCTGGGGTCTCCCACAGGAATTCTTCTGTCTTTTTTTTTTTTTCTGTTGGGATTTCATGTATCAGGAAGAAACCAGCTGATCCTCTGGAGCCCAGAAGTATTGATCTTGTTCTTTAATAAAAGATGTCATGACCAGAGAAAGCAAAACTGCTCAAGTGCTGTCATATCTGGGACATCGTACTTTTTCAAAGGAAACGCAGTAAAATTTTTCAGATGTGGAGAGGATGGTCTTTAAGTTCTGTGCTGATCCATGAAACTCCAATGGCAAATTGCATAGACATTGTGAAGTCCAGTCATGGAGGACCTGTTCTAGGATTTACTGCTAAAAGTGGTGTTTTTCTCCAAAAGAAACCTTCACTGTTGTAACCAATGTTGAATACAGAGAGACAGGTTTCTTGAGTTGCTGATAGAAAGAAAATCAAGAAATGATCAGTCTAACTGATGAAGATTAATAAAAGTCAGAATGGCAGTCTGAACTCTAGCCACAACAGCTTAAAAGGCACTGACATCACAGTTTTATTAGATTTTATAATTTACTAGAAACATAAAATTGCTGAAAATTAATATGTTGACATTATCTTTAGTGCTTTCAATTCACATGTATCAAATTATTTATTAAAAGCTATCAATGTACCTTTTTAACAAAAGTAAACCTTGTGCACTGATAAACATGAAGGAAATTGTGATGGTTCATTTCATTTCAGGTTGCACTTCAGACTTCAGGCATGTAATTTGTTATTCTGTTATTGCAAGTTTAGGCTTTTAAATGAGGTAACACAAAATGTTGTGCATCTTGTGCAGCTCTAATTAACTACAAACCTGAAAATATCTAACATTCTCACTGTAGCTTATACATTTTTACAAATACATTAGCTTAGCTACAAATGTAGCTTATACATTATACAAATTTGCAGATGACACCAAGTTGGGAGGGAGTGTCAACCTGCTGGAAGGCGGGAGGGCTCTGCAGAGGGATCTGGATAGACTTGAGAGATGGGCTGATTGCAATGGGATGAAGTTCAATAAGGCCAAGTGCCGGGTCCTGCACTTTGGCCACAACAACCCCANCCTCGTCACTCTCTAGAACTACCTGAAGGGAAGTTCTAGCCAGGCAGGGGTTGGTCTCTTCTCCCAGGCACTCAGCAATAGGACAAGGGGGCACGGGCTCAAGCTCTGCCAGGGGAAATTTAAGTTGGAGATCAGAAAAAAATTCTTCACAGAGTCATCAGGCATTGGAATGGGCTGCCCAGAGAGGTGGTGGATTCACCATCCCTGGAGATTTTTAAACGCAGATTGGATGTGGCTCTGGGTGCCATGGTCTAGTTAATGGACTGGAGTTGGCCCAAGGGTTGGACTTGATGATCTCGGAGGTCTTTTCCAACCCGATCGATTCTATGATTCCATGATTTTTACTGTCTTTACCTCGACTGCCTTTCTAAATACACACACGCACACAGACACACCCAGGTACGTTTACACACAAGAAAATTAACAAACAAATTGGTCAGGAGTAACTAATAACAGCTACTGATTGTGCTGCAAGCAGAGCTATATTCCACATTAGCACTGAGAGAAACGTCTGAGCCTCTCTACCCCAGGCCATCCTCCTTTCAGTAGCTAAGGTGAAGAAAACACTAGTGACTCAAGAAAGTGGTTTTGCAATGGATGTTGTTTACTGTCTGCCTTTCCATCAGACCCTTGAGAGTGAGGGCATACAAAGTATTATACATATATATACTGCTGAGTATTATTGGGGAAAAAAGAGGTGTAACAGACAACAAGTAAATACTAGGGGTTAAGGTTGGTGGGTTTGCTTTTTGTTTCAAGAACTGATTAGCAAAGGATCAAATTCTAAGTATCATAATTGACACAGCAGACAGTAGGGTTTTTATCAAGCAATTTATACATCTGTCCTTCTTATAAAAATCACGACCTTCCTTGGATCGTTTCCCCTGTATGTGCTAATTATAATCTCGAAAGTTTAAGTAGGTACAAAGTTGTGTCAATTAGTTCACTACTTAAAATAACAAAAGGGCTTGATTTCCAAGGGGAAAGTCTGCACAAAAGAAAATTCAGCAATGCAGAAGGAAATTCCAAGTATACCTAAAAGCCTGTGATAAATAACTTCTTAAAGAGAGGCAGAAATGTAATTGTAAGCAACCTGCCTGGGATATTCTGAACAGCTACTAAAGCTCCAGCTGCAATGGGGATAGGTGCCCTATACTGACCAATTCTAGTGGAGGGAGAGATAATAGGTAAGCAGATTAGGTGGGTTCCTGAGCGTGGTTACAGAGGCACGTATACAGTGTTCCAGCAAAGGGCATCATCAGGGATGTAAATGCAAGTTCTGCCCTTGGAAAACCGAAAGGAATGGAACAAACGGGTTTCGGAAGACTGGCAGCAAGACAAAGGCAAGGACCTGGTAGAGACTGACACAGCAAAATGTTCAAGAGGGAAACTTCTACTGCGTTGGGCTGAGCCACTGAAGAAATAGTAAACAGTGCTTACAAATGTGTTAATCTCCTGCTTACGACACTGAGATTTTGAATAGCTCATTTGCATTGGTGGTGTTCCTTTACTGCTCTTTCCCCCCACACCTCCCCCATACACTGCGAGGAGCAACGTGTAGAGTGCATAAAGCAAAGGCTGGAGCCCTGCAGGCTGTGGAGCCAAGTGCTGCAGCTCCCTTCGAGGCCATGCACTGAGACTATCCCTTGGAGAATAAGTTATAATGGGAGAAGAAAGGCAAGCTGGATATGGGAAATACCTGCTTTTATCTCTATTCTGTATAGTAATTTTTTTTCGAGTTCCATGAGTCTGGATTTGTCTCTGCTTTCGGCATCAGTCTCTGCAGTGCAAGGGAAATAATTTAACTGATCTGTGGCTCTCTCTCGCTCCCTTTTTTTCCCCATTTATAAAATAAGAATTGTTATCTTTGTCTTTACACAAGCTTCTGGAGATCTGAGGGCAAAATGTGTGAGCTGGCATCACACTGAGACTTTTAAGTACACCTACCCTAGCTCTCACAAGTTTCTGGCAGTGGCCATCAGCCCTGCTCCCACTTTTAGTACCTTGAGAAAACCCTCTTTCAACAAAGAAATCATTGAGTAATAGGTCACCAAAAGAGCTCCAACACCTCCCTCTGTTGAGAGCTTCCACCTTGTCTTGTTTGCTGTAACAGCGCCTTGGAGAAGGTGGCAGTCAAAAGTCATCAGGAAAGAGGCTTAGAAGAGACCAGCCTGGACCAAAGCCTGCCCTACACAGCTGGGAGCCAGAAGCGCCGCCAAGACCAGCTCAGCCGGGCCAGAAATTCCAGGATTGGGGTCATTGTGCTGCAAAGGAGCCATTGTAGTGAAATCAATAGGGACGTTTTAAAATACCCTTACATGACAATTCCAGTGTCAGAACAGAGCAAGTCAAAGAAGATTGTTCTCCTAACAGGTTAAACTCCTGAGGGTGGAGATAATCTCACAGCAGGAAGGGAAGAAAGTGCTGTGCTCGCCTGGGCCTAGATGCTTTCACACTCCCCATTGCTAGCTTTAGGCTACAGAGCCGGCCATTATCAGAGTCATTGTCATTATTATCCTAAAATCTGCTGCCTGACATTCAGGCGTCTATCAGGAAAAGACCAAGACCCTAGTAGTGCAGGTGATGAGCCCCAGGAGGAGGGGAGACAACTCGTTCATAGAGAAATTAACGTTCCTGCTGGCTAGATTCCTATCAGCCTTGCTCATTCTGAAGTGACATTCATTGGTAAATCTGATTTTACCATCCTTTCCCATCAATCAGCCGGTCAGGTGTCCCGCCAGAGGTTTTTTTTATTGTCTCAATATTTTGCCTCACAGATACATGATCTGCAGGCTCCGGGGAAAGCTCAGCATCAAGCCTGTGTTCCTATGTGAAAATCATGTGCCCAAAAGGCACCACTGCCAGTGTGTCCCGGCTATGGCTATGGTATCTGCCTTCCTGCTCTCAAGCTGTAGCTCAGAAAGTCACCATTTTCCTATTAAACATATTAATCGATTGCAAAAGAACGTCACTCCCCCTCTAAGGGACGCTTCCAAAGAATATGATGCTTAAATATTAGAAAAATCCAGTACCTGGAGGGGAGGCTTCCATTGCAAATGAACATTAGAGATTTGAAAACAGTGGTCAGCAAAGCGTGTGCATTACACTGATAAAAAAAAGTGTTAGAAAACTCATGAGTTTTTATCCCTCACCAAGTCAAGTCCTGCTAAGGTTTTAATTCCTCAGGTTGATTCAGAAATATTTTCTCTGCTTTAGATAGTTGGTCACAAAAGATAGTATCTGACAGGTTCTTATTTGCAATTCTAAGTTGATTCAATATTTTACCAGAGACTGTATAAAATACAAAATGAAGTGGCAAATAGACCACACTCAGTCCTCGATCCCCTCCATCCCTCCCCAACTATTCTCTTCGGGAAATTAAATACTTGATTGTTACAGAATCTTTAAGATCTGGATATAAAACCCCCAATTAACTTCTTGATATATTTCTATCTAAGTGAATGGAAATAGGTAAAAGCTTGCAATAATCCTATAGCTGTTTTGAAAAAAAAGGAATCTCTAAGTTTGTTGGAGGTTTATGTAAAATAATCCAAAGTAATGGAACTGAGTGTGAGGAGCACAGTCTTTAAGGTGATGAATAGTACTAAAAGACCTCTTTACGACTCTGAAGGTAGTTAACTGAGCTGACTGCCTCGAGCATTGACACCTTTAAATGTCGTGTTTATCAAGGCAAAGATGGGTTGAATTTGTAAAATATTTGCCCTTCTGCCATACATTAATCCACTAAACTGCGTAATTGTTTAATTTTCTTTTTCTCCGTGCTGTGAGAGTGATGACGGAAAGGGAGCACTGAAGAGCCTGACGTTGAAAGTAAGTTTTAACTGTGCCTACTGGCAGGTGGGAGGTGGTCGGGGCTGCAGACTGCCCCCTCCCCTCGGCACAGTTACAACAGCGGGTTAAAAGCACTCTCACAGCCCCCGGGGGACTGCTATGGATACAGAAACATACAATGCCGCTGAATGCGCTGAGGAGCTGGCTGAGGAAAGGATCAAGAAGAGAGGGGTGAGATGCCGGGCTGTACATACAGAAGGGTTGAGAAGAGGCAGAGTTGTTGGTTCGGTCTCATCCATGGCCATGCTGAGCCCACCAGGGTGCCCAGGCTCTCCTGGGGACACCCGGCCACCACATAACCACTCTGCAGCTAAGGCGCCACCGATTAAACTACAGCAGGTTAAACTTCCGATGAGTTTCTAACGACTGTAAAAACTCCCCTTTGGCCTTGGGTATTATGACTATTTATGAGGTTGACCTTTAATTACTCTCTCATGTAGGAATCTTTGATAATATGTCTTTGAAACCTTGACAAATACGGACCTACACAGCACAGATCAATACCAATATAGTAACATAGTAGAGCAGCTCCCATAAAAGCAGATGCTAAAGTGTATTACCAGCAAAGCTGCTTCAAAGGACTTATGCCTTCAGCTGGGCACCGCCAGCAACTCCTTATTACAGAACCTAGGTCTAGAGAATGTAAAAAAGAAATACGCAAGGAATGACAAATATCAACCGACATAAAGACTGGAAAGTGTGTGAACCATTGTCCCACTCGGGCCCAAGGGAATCACAGCTGTCAGCAGTAGTAGGACAAGAGTAACTGCCATCTGCCACTGCTGTAAAGTCTTCTGATCATCCTCAGTTCAGGGCTGGGAAATAAATTGATGATGTTGAGTACCTAGTGTGAATGTCAGGGCATTTCTTGAAAAGTGGCTCAAGCAAATTCATTATCTTTTGCAACATGAATGCCATCCAAAGGAGTAATGAGAGTGGATAGTTATTAGTTCTGAATTCAATTTACTTGAATATTTAATATTGCTTGACTTTTCAAAAAGACATTTTTAATAGACATTATACACATTCATGAGCATACCTACATGTACACAAATGAACATATATATGTATGTATATGTATACACAAATAAAATACAAAAGTCTGTAATATTCTGTTAAGAATGGTGAACACACTTGTAAAATACACAGTGCAGAGCAGGGTTATCAGTACACTATATATATAAAACAGAACCTCATAACTCAGAATACTTCATTTTTATTTTAACCCATATATTGTCTTCATCAAGTTTAATACTTTGTGTCACAGGTATTATGGAAATAAGTGGGAGGTTTCCTATAACAACAATTAAAAGCACAGAACTGTACAAACACAATATGCATCATCTTCGACCCCCATTATACATTATATAGAACTGCCATTTGTTCTAACCTAATGACATTCTACTGATGGGAGGATGAGTCCCAAAGACAGACTGAAGAAAAAGTAAAGATAAAATTTAAAAGATTTTAGAGTAGTTTTTATTTCCTTATCACTGCTAGACAAAAAAAATGATACATCTACCAGACAGATACAGTTAAAAAGAAGTATCACAACCCAAAAAGTTGCACTGATTTTGTGGGAGGTTTTAAATGCTATCAGTCACTTTAGCTTTCCTTCTCCTTCTGAATGTCCTCAAAACTAAATTATTTTTTCTTGCTCAGAAGAAGAACTTTCCTCTCTTAGCCCTTCATAGAACATTTTTTGTCATAACAACATCCCAGGAGACAAAATAAATCGAAACCATGAAAGAACAATGTTTTTGTCGTGCCACACCCTACTGCTTATATCTTATAGTTACAAAACCATAAGCAAGTAAGCTGGGTTAGACAGCTCATCTGGTTTGATCTGGCCAGTTATTCTAACCAAAATGAACAGACCTTTTTAATTTGAATAATTTACAGTCAAACCCCCCCAACCTTTAGAAACAAACTATGTTAACATCATGATAACTGTATTGCATCAGCATAGAAATAGAAAAGGAGCTTAATAGCCCTAAATGCAGGCACCCTCCCCATGAGGGGTGTTTTCTCTGAGGCTACCTCCCTGCCTGCACATCTGGCACTTGAACTCTCTCGTTGACAGAAAGAAACTAAAAAAAACCCAAAAATACCTGAAAGGCAAGCTTCCAAAATATAAGGCTGAGGACACCCTTGGGAATGGGTCTTCGGAGACAAGTAAAGAACCAACCCAGATGCTTGAGCAAATGACCAAATGTTTCTTTTCCAGGAACTTTCTCTTAATGACAACTTTTTCATGCTGAATTTTGTTTTGTGTGTACTAGATTAACTGTGTGATCCTTCTAGCTTTGAAACTAAGAGATAAAAGTCTTAGACGAAGAAGCCTGGGTTAAATTGAAGCCTACTGTGATATGGTAATATCCACATAAGGTTTCATATCATCCTTGACCGGACATCCGTCAAAGTTGAGAGACAGAAAAACTCATTTTGACTAATAAACTTCTGGATCAGTCTTCTTACACTGTGTGAAGCAAAGACACCCAGTGAAGGATTGTCTCAGCCCCACTGGCTTCAGAGCCATGATACAATGCCTTCTTTCACTGCCGGCATGAAGAAGGAACCCTTCAAGAAGGCAGCTCTAGACACACGAGAAAAGCAAGATCCTGCCCTCAGGGGCAGGACTGTCTGTCTTCCAGCATGGCACGTGGCTTATGGAGGGGAAAGCCCGCAGTTCTTCCAGCATCGTTCAGTGCTGCCATCTCCAGCACTTACTGCTCCTGTCTTGCCCATCAACAGTAATAGCAGGAGCAGGATGCTGCCAGCCCATGTTCCCACTCTCTGCTTACTGATCGGTGGGAAACAGCCATACCTCAGGTTCTGGGGGGAGGTTCAAGAAAAAGAGCGATTGCCCTCTGGTTGTTTCATTGAGGTTTTCATATCCCTAGGAACAAAAAATCGAAAACCAAATCCACTTTTCATTAAAAGAATCATTTGAGTCTATTGGTGAAACTGATACTACAGAAATACACATTTCTGTGTGCTGCCTTCCTGCTCTGTAATGGCTCTTGCATTATGGACTGGGGGCAGGGGGGCTGCTGTTGCCCATTTACTTTAGTAAAGATTGCTATTGAATGAAACCTTTAATGGGGTGTTTAGGCTCCCACTCAGCTAAGAGCTCCGAGCTTGCGGCAGAGTAGTCTTTCCCTCCACCTCGACAGCTATTAGAGAATCAATACAGGTAATCCCTCAGCTGGCCGTCAGCACCCGCCGCTGTGGGGCTGCCACTGCCGTGGGGTCACTTGTGGCAAAGTGAGACTTCTCCGGGGAGCGCTTTCCACAGTATCCACCCCATCACTGCGCCAAACCACGGGCGCCCTCCAAACCAGGGGGAGCTCTGCAGCTCTGGAGGGAATGCCTCTGACTCCACTTAGATTAAGCTGGGCGATGGACTCCACTCTATCTCTCTAGGGAGCAGAGGTCTCACAGCAAGAAAACAGACCGTTTGTAATCCTTCATCTCTAGTGATGTTTCCTCTGCTCCTGCATTTCTCTTAGTGACCAAGGTATATCCTACAGGCTTTGCTCAAGTCCTTGCAGTTGAAGACTGCATTTTCTCATGGCTACTTTGCAGACTGGTAGTACCATATCTTGCAGGACTGTGTGACATTCTCACACTAAGCCATGCAACAGTGCTCTACGCTGCTAAATTGCTGGGCTAGCCAGAGGTTAGTCCTGTGAGTTTAAGTCTGATTTGCCACTACTGAAGCAGAGATAAGCTGGGGTTCCAGGACAACTCATAGAGCAAGAGCTGCTGCAGAGTGACTGGTTGGGGATGGAGATGGAGTAGAGTTGTTTGGGTCCTGCTGTAGGTCAGGCTGAGGTGCTGTGATACTCTCCTCTGGTATGTACCCCAGCTGTCAACACCCAACTCCAGGCACTTTCGAGGGACTGGGTTTTCAGAAAAGGCATTCCCTAGTGGAGATTAAGCCTCTTTAAAGCTGGAGTCAAACACCATAAAAACAGAGATAGTTGCTTAAGATGTGGATGTATTTTATGTGAGGTCAAAAAATAGGGAGAGTGCAAGGACACTGCAAGGACATAGGGCCTGCACTATGTACATTAAGGAGAGACGGAAGGGAGAAAGTGCAAGGGGGCAAAAGTGTGAGGAAAGGGTGGCAGCAACTGTGTCTGTGGGGGTGAAACGAACACCAGCACTTGCTACCGAGGCATGTAGGAGACTGGAGACCCAAGCAATGGCATTCTTAAGAGGACACCAAGTCAGGGCTCTCCTGCTGAACGATCTCTCTTGTTTAATGAACAATTTGCCTCTGATCAATATTTGTTTGTGGCATTATCTTCAATTCATTAAGCTCCTCGTTGCTTTTCACCTTTCCTCAGTGGTTAACCACCTCCCTCTTCCCAAGAGTCCCCCAGGGTGAGCATCGGGACAGAGACTGGGGTGTGCAGGGGGAGGGGGACCAGGTGTTTGAAGAGCAGGGATATGTAAGAGATGGTGGAAGCAGCAGATGTTGGTGTCCAGGCCTTTTGTTCCCTCACACTCGCCAGCCTGAGTCCTGGGACCACCTTTTTGTTTTTATCTCCCCATTGTTATTCATCCAGGAGGGGCTTCTCAGGAGTTAGCCTCACACAATCTCATCTTTCTCGCTTGCACCTCACTGCCCCAAGAAAACAGTTGATTGCCTTCATACTCTGGTTTCTATTTAGATGACTTTCTATTAACATTTAAAAAACCCTGACAAAGTTAATGCAGAGCACTGAAAATCAGCTTGTGTCTTACAGGGCTGATTAGTCCCAATGACTTGACTTGCTGCTCCTCTTGGCAGGGCCATTTTTAATCCTCTTTAAGAGAGACAAGAGCCAGAGTGCGCACATCCTTTGCTTTAGTGAATGCAGTGAGAATGTGACCCCAGAGAAAGATGTCACTCTGTAGATAGTTTAGGCCAAACTGAGTGAGAAACACGGGTACCTATTGCCCATAGTGTATTATTATAGCCACTGACATGGAAAATAATATTTCTATATTTGAACATGCCAAGAAATGAAGGAGGTGGCTCTACTACAGCATGCAAAGCCACAGCCAAGTCCTCCGAGAACTGCGGGGATGTCCTGCTTTCTGCTGCCTCAGCTCAGAAAGGGCTAGCAGGAGCATGGAGTGCCATAGTGTCTGCTCAGTAGGGACCTGGCAGCTGGGGCTGCCCGGAAAAAGGGCTTAACCTTTACAGCTGGTCACAAATATTTTCCCTTGAACTTGCAGGGCAGACTTACTCATGCATGTGGCCTTCTGCATCTATGCAGTCATCCTGGGAACTTGCCAGACAAAAAGCTGCAGTGTCCATCCCTTTCCCTTCTTATCTATGTGTATAAATATCCTAAATCCCACTGCTGGCTGAGCTGGCTGGAGCGGCACATTCACTCGGCTGCTGACAGCATGGCTACAATAGGTGCAAGTAGTAAATGTGCAAATCCTCGGGGAGGAAGACCTCAGCACTGCATGCACATCAGGTACATGTACGCTGCAGGACCATTCCCTTGTCACTCCTAAAGCCTGCCCAGCAATGGCAGCAATGATTGCATTGACAATCACCGAATTTTCCTTGCAGGAAACTAAAATCTGCCGTGGGTTGGCAGGCGGCTCAGCTTGTCCTCCCTCCTGCTCCCTGCTGCTTTATTACTCCCCACCCTTCTGTGAAGTGTGCAGAGTCAAGTGCCATCCCCAGCACAGCTGGGACTCACTATTCAAAACAGAGAGGAGGATGCTATAGGGTAGTTAAATGTTATAGGATAGTTAAATGCCTTTTTTAGTGCTCAATCTGGATCCATCATCTTGCTTGCAAGTGGGAGTGAACTCAATCTAGAACTGAATGATCTCAGCTTTTTCATGAACTATTGGGGCACTTGAGGCCCAATCCATCAAGACACTGGGTGCCTTTGACTTCCAGTGCAGTCAGCTGCTACTCAGCAGGACAAGGACTAGAATTCCCAGTAAGAGACAGCTTGACTCTGTAATGACTTACAAATGACACAAAACATCCTTCACCCATTTGCTTGTACCTCAAATGCACAACTCCAGCACATTTGGCAGAAAACAAGTCAGAGCCCTTTAGTGTACATTATAATCTGCAATAATTTATTTTCATTCTTTGCACCAATGTAATTGTAGTCATATTAATAATTAACATCAAAATTTACATAAACAGGTTTAATGTGCAAGACAACCAGTAGTCACAAGTACAAGTAAAACCTTTCCCAAGTCTTTTACAGGCAACAGATCAAATACTTTGAAAAGGTGCAGTGCAGATATTTTAGTACAAGATATTTGGGAGTTCTTCAAGAGGAAAATGCACACAAGTAAGAGCACTACAGATGCATCATCTAAATAACCAACCTTCATTCAGAAGAAACAAGGAAGCTACCTGCATGGGAAGCTAACCATGCATTTCATAGTACTTCAAAGCCATTCCTAGTTATAACCTTTATGTCATTAGTAGTTAGTTGATTTCACCAAATCATGAGTTATTTAGGTTCTGAACCGGCAAACCCTTCACACACATAATCCACATTTCTGTTGGCCAGAATTCTGTATGCTTGGAGAAAAAGACCTCCTGATGTCAGGTAACTGTAAGAAAGACTCAGTTCTCCTACCTGTTTTTCAGCCTGGTTTGTGGACATAAGTACTACAATGATTTTCTGCTCAGGAGTGAATTTTAACTATTTAGAGATCAGGAGTTCAGCTTTCAGTATGTACTGAATTCAGATTGCCATGTAATAGTAATATTTGCTTTTAAAATGAAAAAAACCCCAGTATGTGATTTTCATTTGACTCTAATTGGACTTGCTTATTTCAGATACTGACTAGTGCTGGGCCTCAATATTTTACTTGTAAGTAAATGGTTCAAAAAGTATTTTAAAAATATTTTTGCTATGAAAACAATGAGGACAGAGCATAGTAAGTACAGTAAAACTCACAAAAATTAGTGCAAATCAATATAGTTATGGTACAATGCCTGCATGATATAATTAAATGTACAGGTAAACATTTTTCTTTAGTTCTGTTCTCCAGAGAGACTGTTAAAACTGGTACAAAATAAAACTTTTTTCTTATACTTTCTGTGCAAAATCTTTATTAATATGAGCTGATCTAGAATACTTAGAAGAGAATATCATCATCCCAGTAACATCAAACTACCTGTGTTCATCAAACAGCTTCAGCAAGGGAGCATCCCTCCTGGATGCATCACAGTCTCACAAGCAACAAGGAGCCCCTTCCATATGCAGTCTCCTAGCCACTTGTGCTAGCTTCTCAGTGACAATAAAAACTTCTACACTAATTACAGCATTCCCTATACTCTGTGGTCCTTCAGCACAAGCTTTTTGATAAGCCTCCTTGTTGAGCATGGAATGCCATTTTGTTAAGGATTCTTAAGAATTTGCAAAATACTTAAGCCCAAACAAAACACTCCTGACTTGCTTGTCTGGTCAGTGAGAAATGGAGGATGTTACCTATCATGAAAGGAAAGGCTTGCCTTCAGTCTGGAGAAGGAATTTCATGTGCAGAGTTTCAGGCACTGAGGAGTCCTGGCATCACCTATTCTATACTTTAAATCTTAAATTTTGGGCAGAGAGGGAGTGCCACTACAGCAGTCATCCTGTGTAGAGCCAGAAGGAAGCAGAGGAGCCTACCCTTCATCTCAGGACTCACCACTAAGACTCACCTGGCCAAGACCAGACAGGTTCAGTGAAATTCAGAAAGAAGAGCCCACTGGTGAGACTGTGTCTGCTCCTGGCCTGTGCTGAGCTCACAATAAAATGCCTTTGTGAGGCCACTTGACTGCTCATGATCCACCTGAGAGCTCATTGATGCCTCTTCATATTTGGTCATCCAAACTCCAAGAATCATAGAATCAATTGGGTTGGAAAAGACTGAGATCATCAAGCCCAACCCTTGGTCCAACTCCAGTCTGTTTACTAGATCATGGCACTCAGTGCCACATCTAATCTGAGTTTAAAAACCTCCAGGGATGATGAACCCACCACCTCTCTGGGCAGCCCATTCCGGTGCCTGATTACTCTCTCTGTAAAGAATTTCTTTCTGATATCCAACTTAAATTTCCCCTGGCAGAGCTTAAGCCCATTCCCCCTTGTCCTATTGCTGAGTGCCTGGGAGAAGAGACCAACCCCCACCTGGCTAGAACTTCCCTTCAGGGAGTTCTAGACAGTTCTAGACACCTCTAAGCCTTCTCTTCTCCAGATTTAACAACCCCAGCTCCCTCAGCCTCTCCCCACAGGACTTGTGCTCCAGTCCCTTTACCAGGCTTGTTGCTCTTCTCTGGACCTGCTCCAGCACCTCAATATCTTTCCTGAACTGAGAGGCCCAGAACTGAACACAATACTCAAGGTGTGGCCTCACCAATGCAGAGTACAGGGGAAGGATCACTTCCCTTGTCCTGCTGGCCACATTGTTCTTGATACAGAAGGCAGAGCCAACTTGCACTATCTCTACCAGCTGACATGTCAGGCCTGCATCTATGTCACATAACCCTGCTTCTCTCCTTCTGGGCTAACCAGCATGCAGCATCCTCTGGAAGATTTGGTTTCACAATCCTGGAGCTCTCAGTGTCCCAGGGGCTGAACAAAGACCTCTATGTCAGTCCAGCAGTCTATCTCTGAGACAGTAGATGTTTAAATTATTATTAGAACATTAGAAACATTATTAGAAGACTTACAGGTTAAGGATAAGTAGACACCATACCTTTTATCATATGTCTAAACAAAACAGGTTAAATCAGCTTTGAGAAATGTACTCAACACAAACATCCCTCTCACAAACTTTGATACTGACTGCACCAGCAAGTCCATAACCATTGCGCCTTAGAGACTGTAACAGGGTGGGTTCTATAGTTGCTGGGAAAAGTGAGGCTAAGCACTGTGAAGAGTTCAGAAAACACAGTATCTTTATTAACAGATGTGAGTGAACAGCAGGAACACAAAGAAAAGGGAGAGAGTGAGAAGGAGGAAGACTAAGGCAATAAGCCCAAATGTATAAGCACCCCCGCTCACCAAGGGGGTAATCACCTAAGGTTTCTTACTAACTCAGGACACTCCCTCGAAGGCAGGGACTACATCCTCTAGGTGTTGGCAGACAGCAGAGATCCCTGCTGTCTTTTTTTTTTTTTTTTGAAAAAAACACCCAACACCCAGAGCAAGACTCCTCTCACCTTTATTGAGCCTGCTGGTGATGTCTACCTAGGAAGGTGTGGCCAGCACTACCTAGGTAGAGGTCTCAGGCTCTGCTCTCTTTCTTTCTCCTTGCTCTCTCTCTCTCAGCTCTCCTCCAAAGTCTGTCAACCAATAGGAGAGACCTAAACAACTTTAGTTCATGCAAACTCTTGGCTCCAAGGACGAAGCCTTCACTCTATCAGCTTTTGATCCTGAGAACTTGTCAGGAAAAGAATAAATCGTTTCACAGATGGCATGAGCAAAAAACACAAACCAAAATGTCAACACTTTTAATTCCTGATACTGAGATGCGGAAACACTCCTCACAGTGAACTTTGTGCACAAAAGGTTTTTGGCAGGTAAAATTCCAGCCTATGGAGATTAGGGTATGGGAGGGGAGGAAAAGAAAGGTTGAGTAATGAATGTTCCACTTCACCCCAGTATGGCATTGGGGTGTACCCAAGAAACTCCTGTTCCTTGCACTCAGTCTTAGGCCTTGGGTCCAGAGACTGGACCTACTGCAAGAGTCATGGGCGAATGTCACCTCCTGTGGTGAGCGCACAACTGCACACAAACAGATACATACAGATTGATACACATGTGAGCTGGCCCAGGATGCATCCACAGGGTTCCTGGCTAATGAGCAGTGTGAATCTTCATGTGGAAGTTGTAATCCTCCTGCTCGGGGAAGTGCTGCCCACACACTGAACACGTGCAGCCCTTCTCCTTGCTGTGTGTGCGCCGCACGTGGCTGTCGTGGGCTGCGTGTGAGGCAAAGGCTTTGCCACAGTGCTTGCACTTGAAGGGCTTCTCCCCCGAGTGCTGGCGGATATGAGTGCGCAGGATGCTGGATGCCGTGAATGCCTGAGGGGGCAGAGATCAGAAAGGAGATCCAATTGCAAGAAATTAGTTTTCACATATGCAATCCCCACTTTCAGCTAACCCAGACCCCACCAGAAACACTCTACCGTGAAAATTAAGTCCTGAAATAGCTCACATCCTCAGATAACTGGAAAAAACCCTGAAATCCCACAGCAATGAGAAATCAGAAGCCAGTAGCTATTGCTGTATAGATGTGGCTGAGTCCATGGAGATAGATGAAGCTCAGAGAAATATTTCTAACCAGAGACACCAGTAAATATCTTCTACATGTCAAAGGTAAGAAGTCAATACTGTTCTAATTAGCTTTGCAGCTCCTTAGGATTTGGGAAACATAACACAGGCTTTCTTTTTGGTTTTCATTTTCAAAGTTAAATGCTTTCACTGGCTTGAGATTCAGCTGCTAAAATTTATCCGTGCAGTCTACCATACATCTTTTGTGTGTTCATTTTCCCTGCTCCATCATACTCTTCTTCAGTCAGATATTCCACCTTGTTCCCCCACCACCACATACACACCTGAGTAGCAAAGTGTGCCCTTTCCCACTCCCCCTCCATTTAGGGATAAAACCCTTTAACTAAAACTTGATCAAGAATGTTGCGAAGTTGCCCATGTTTTCTTCATTTTCCTTTTTCCCCAAGAGACACACTTTCAGGCCCTTCACTATTTGCAGACCACACATAATAAATCCTCTGTACCAAGTTTCCACAGCAAATAGCAATACACATAAGACCCTGGAGGAATATATCAAGGGAGCCAAAATGTGTTTGAAGGACAGAATGGTGATGTTAACCCCACACTATTCCTTTAATCTCACAATGTTGCTGAAATAGTGACCACTTTGCTTTCCCGGCAAAAAGCTGGGAAAGCAAAGCCACTGTAAGAGGTAGAAGAGGAAAAAGGGAATCACGATTGCATAGGAGAAACAGGTGAGGGTTCTTTAAAACAGCCCCTGGTTTTCCAGCCTCGGAAATGAGGGCTATGTCCCAGGATAGCTGCATCCTGGACTAATAGTTTAATCTGATCCAATCCACATCAGTCCCAGAGACAGCTGGAGGGATCAAGGATTTCACTGCTGATTTGAATTTTCCTTAACAATTATGCTCTTTGTTCATTGTCAGATCATCCTAAAAATTATAACACATTGTCCTAGAGGAGAACTAACTAGGACCTTGTCAAGGGTCCCTAGAGATCTCTCTACAGAGCAACCTGTAGAGCTCTGACTCCTCCTTCTGTGATCAGAAGACTAAGGATGACTCTTCATCCTAAAACTCTGCCTACGAGTACTCAGGATATCTGGGAGACAAAAAATTACAATACCTAAAAGGAGCAGCTTCTGAGCTTTACTTCAGGACACTTCAGCTTTCTGTTAGGCCAGCCAGTCATAAAGAAAACTTCTGTCTCCAAAATCAGGAGCAGCTTACTGCACGCTGATGGTGCTTTTGCATTGCATGGACACTCCATAGCACCCGAAGTACATACCTGGAGTGTCCTATAGTACCCTGTCAATATTCATCTAGTAGCAGCCTGTACATCCACCCTCTGTCTGCTAGGAGAGCTGTCACCACTCTGACAGGGATGATTCTGACATGAATCATCCCAGATGTGATGGGCAGTAACTGCCGAGCACATTTTTTATCAGTGCTGTATGGCTCTATTTGTGTTCTTAAATACAACTTAAATACAAAGCATTTTCTTGAAAGAAAACAGAAAAGAAACAGAGCACAGCAGAGGACAGATGGGGGATGGATGGACAGGGCTTTGCCTTACCTTGCTGCAGTAGACACATTTGTAGGGGCGCTCCCCAGAGTGAACCCTCATGTGTTTGTTCAGGCTGGAGGATTGAGAAAAGCTCTTCCCACACACAGAGCACTGGTGGAAAAAAAGGGGCTAATGTTAAAATAAAGTATACAACGGCATAATTAAATAAAAAATCAGGTATATGGATGATGTGTGCATGTACTCTCTTACATACATTTACATACATACGTACATTTATGTGTTCATGTATATAAACATGGTAGTAATTATAAGCAGTAACAATTTGAAATAGCCTGGATTTTAGTGTGGTTTAAAGAACCATATATATAAAAAGGAAAATCATGCAAAATGTCAATGTTTTTATGTTGTTAAAATTGTTTCAATTAAAAATAACTATTCTTCAGAATACGAACAGACAACACTGATTTTCAGTAATGAAAATCTGAACAATTCTGTAATATCTTCACTTTTTATTTTTTCCCTAAAAGATAAGTTTGTGAAAAATAATTAAAACAGATGTTAGGTTTATCTCTTACAATAATAACCATTGTTTCAGAAATGGGGAGTCTGTCACAGAACTGGAAGGGGGGAAAAGGAGGGAAAAAAGGGGGCAAAAAAGGGAGGAAAAATAAATCACATTATTGCAGGATGATCTATAAAACAGGTATTTGGAGAATTTTCAGAACTTATTTAACTGTGCCATCTCAATCACTTGAATTTGCCCTTCCTCAAACCTTTAGAAAAAGTCTGATTTCCCACTCTCAATGCTCCTAAAGAAACCCAATGCTAGAGCAAAGTGTTTCGTGGAGATGAGTAAAGTATCTCAACGATTTGCTTTCATCAGTTGAAAATCTGCTCCACCTTGAATGTAAACCTTTTGATTCCTTTTTGGTCCAATAGAAACAGATACAAATGTCGGTCAGTTTTCAGACAGCAGAGCAGAGATAGGAGTGGGAAACAAACATGAGACATCATCATTCCTGATCCTGGACAAGCAAAGCACCTTCAAACACAAGCTAGCATCACACTTCGTAAGAAAAGGAGGAAAACACATACAGAAACATCCAAAAATCCCAGGAAAAAATTTGTTAGTTTTTAAACTATCACTGAGACTGTGGGGTTTATTTTCCCCATGTACATCCATTAAATGTCTTCAACTAAAATTTGCTTCACAAGATAAGTTCTCCCTGCACAGGCAGAACAGTCCCACTAGGGAACTGCCAGAGAAACTGGAGGAGGGGGAATCTCATCAGCATCTTACCTGGGACAAAGACTTCTTAATCAGTCCCTGCAGAAGAGCCAGTGACTGAGAAGACACCCGGGAGTAGGCTCACCTTGTGAGGTCTGTGTTTTTCGTGAACGTGGAGAATATGGATCCTCAGCCTATCTTTTTTTTCAAAGGATCGGTCACAAAGGTGACAAGGAAATTTGCGGTCCCCTTGGTCCACGCAGCGAGTATACTTGAGGTGTTTGTCCCGGTAGTACTTGTAGGCAAAAACCTTGCCGCAGCGCTCACACTTGAAGCTCTCCCCGGCTTCTGTACAGCAGAAGGGAAAGTGCCACCTCTCCATTACACCGCGAAAAAAGGGACTGTTCAAATCTGCATCCTTGTCAGAGCTGGGACCCAACGGGAATTTTAAGTCTCCGGGAGGGCAATAACGGTAAACGGATGCCGGCAGTATCTTTAATAAAATACTTATCGGGTATCCTAAGCGTTCGCACCGCTCTTTTCTAACGGAGGAGAAAAAACTAGAGCCCACAGCTTCGAAAACAATACAGATTTTAGCTACTGTCTTCAGCAAAGGCAGGATTTTATCCTTGAATCTCCTTAAGCAGTGAGAGAATATGTGACAAACCAATGCAGAGTTCCACATAAAAGCGTTTCCCCACACGGAACCTTTGCGAGTTATTTCTTATCAAGCATTGTCCGTAAATTTTACCTCCCATCCCAAAACCAAAAGAATTTTGCACGCCTGTTCTATCGTTTTCGATTAACTATCAAACAAAATAATGCGTTTATTTGGTTTTCTTTTGTATTTCAAACCATTCTCAACCGCTGAATTTAGAACACTAGAAAATATTCAGGTGTTTACATATTCTTTTCTGTCTTTAATAAAAGTAACTTTGGCTTCAGCTTTAAGATAAAATGAACAGTTTAGCATCTGTCTGAATTAAGCACTTTCAGACAACAGGTACAAATTTTTCCATGCCAATTTGCTTCTCTCTCTTTCTGCTGCACCCTGCCGTCACATCCCCACTCCAGATCTTCCCGCATTGGCACAAATCTGTTTTCACCGTAAGTTTTGCTTTCAAGAACGTCATACTTTCAGTAAATTACAAGCAGAAGTATCGTGCCTCACCGTCCGGGAGTAAGTACATTTGCCATTTCTTTTGCAAGCAATATCGGCATTGCGGGATCGGAAAGATTCAGCCTGCCTCATTTACTGAGAGCGTTAATTATATGAAAAATATCACGAAGTCGGGTGTACAGTCATAAGATGAAAAAGGACCAAAAAAAGGAATGACCCCGAAAGGCCCGTCTTCTCCCCAAAACGGGACCCCTGAACGAAGGCGCTGCGGGCCCGAGGCAAGCTCAGCCCAGGACCACCAGATGTTTTACAATTGCCCTACCAACATTTTTAACTACCCGAGGGAAGCGCGAACTAGGACCGACCTGCCGGGGCAGAAAGGGGCGTCCCTTGCTCTGCGCTGCCAGCAGCCCTCGGTGCAAGCCTCGGGCTCCCCGCCGCCGAAGGAAAGCTGGTGCTACCAGGTGCTGGAGGCTGCAGCAAGGGGCGGCCAAGGGTCGGCTCCCCGGGACGGTGGGCAGAGTCGGGGAACCGTGGCTGCGGGGCCACCGCCGCCTCGAGCATCCTTACGGCAGGGGTGGTCATTCCCCCACCTGCTCACGGCATGGTCTGGGAAGGTTTTAAAATAAAACGCAGCTGGAAAAAGGGTGATGTCTGTGGTTTTTTACCTCCCTTCGTGCGAATCTAATCCCGACCAGGTACACGTCCGTGGGAATAAGGGGTAGTGTCCCTCGAGGGGTCGCTGGCAGGCTCACCTTCGATGTGCTGCGGAGGCTTTTTTCCTTCCGACCCGTACTTGATGCTGATAGGGATGCCCAGGAACTGCACGTAGCAATCGCCGTACCACACCAGCAGTTCCTGCTTAGGTAAGATTTCTTTGCAGGTCTCGTAGAAGATTTTTCCCTGGTACTGGATAGCCGTCAAATTCTGCTCCTCAGGGAACCTGGCACAGTTCACCAGGGACATCCAGTTGCCAGCGGTGCCCTTCCCGTCTATGAAGTGGCTCAGGCGATCGTATTCAAAGATCTGCAGAACAGAGAGAAGAGGATTAGGTTTGACCAACCCGTTCCGTACACGTCCCACTCGCACCAGTCCCACCACCCACACTGGTCCGAGCCCGTCTTGCAGGCTACAGGAGAGGGGCGGGCGAAAGCCTCGCCCCAGCCCCGCGTTGGGGGTGCTGGGTGAGCCCAGCGGTGCCTCCGCTACCTCCCACATCAGCGAGGTGTCTTCGTAAGTCTTGATCTCGCTGATGTTGACCACTTTGCCTTGGAAAGGGCCGAAGCGGACTCCTTTGGGGATAGGGTCCGTGCAGAAGACTCCGAGCTGAGAGACGTCCCCATAGGCCACCCGCAGCACCGAGAGCCCTGCAGGGGACAGGGGGCTGAGTGCGGCGCGTGCGGGAGCAGCGCGGAGCGCGGGCGGTCCCGGGCCCTACCTTCGGGTAGCTGCAGCGAGTCCCGGTCGAGCAGCGGGGCCGAGGAGTCCGCAGCGCCTGCAGAAGAGGGATCTCCTCTTTAGCCCAGCGTCGGCCCTACAGGAGCGGGTTCTGCGTCCCCGACAGAGGCCACAGCCCGAATTAATGCTCGGCTTTTTAAAGATGTGGGCTAATAACTCAAGAACACCAAGGGAAAAGGAAGTCTAACGTGCCCCCCGGCTGTGTCCCTCCAGCCTGGCTGCGGCGGGATAGCCTGCACCTCTTTGGGGCCTGTCCCTGAATCCGCCCGCATACCCGGCTGCAAGGAGGGACCTGCCGCCTGGTGCCACCTTGTGCCCCTCCTGCCGCCGTCGAAGACCCCCTTACCGGAGTTGGGGGAAGACACCCGAAGGCCCGAGATGGCATGGGGGCTCCCGGTCGGCTGGCTGCTCCGGAGCGCCCCGTACAGCACCGCGTTGAGCTCCTCCTCGGTGAAGTGGTACCTGTAGCTCTGCCCCGCCGGCCCGTCGGCCTCCGGGCTGCGGGCAGCTCTGTGCAAGGGGCTGGGGTAGGGCGGTGAGGGCGACCCCAGGGCCACCGTCCCGCCGGCCGAGCCCTCGCTGGGAGGGAAGGAGGCCGGCAGCTTGGTGTAGAGGGGCAAGGGGAAGCTAGGGAAAGGCTCGGCGGGCAGGGGAGGTGGCTGGCTCAGGAAAGCGGGAACCCCGCTCAAGGTGAAGGGGGGCAGAGGCGGGGAGGAGGGGAACAGCCCGCCCAGGGGTTTCAGGGGCTGAAAGAAGTCTGGGGCCGCCTCGAAGTACTGGGCGGGAGGGAGGAAAGAGGGGTAGCAGGAGGAGAGGTTGGGGCTCATCCCGAGAGTGTCTCCGCCGTCTCCGGGGACCGACCCGCCAGCCAGTACCAGAGCCATGTCAGGACGAGCCGTCCGGGAAGAAAAGAAGGGAGCTGCCGGGAAGCGGAGAGGCAGACACCTAGGTGCTGCCGGCGCGGGGTCTCGCTGTGGGGTGGGGGCGGGATGGAGTCGCGGGAGCCGCTGCTTTCTGTCCGCCGCTCTCTCTGCCTTCTGCCGCCCGGCGCCGTCGGGGCGAGCGGACCGACGGCCGCTGGACCCCTGCGGCTATATCGTCCCGAGTACTGGGGGGGCAGGCGGAGGAGGCCGCCCTGGGGGTCGCACAACCCTGGGGGCCGGCGGGGGGTGCCCTACCCTGGGGCGGAGCCGCGGCTACTGACGGAGAGGCCGGGCCGTCCCTCTCCACGTCGGGGTAGGAGGGGGCGGTGAAGGGAGGATGTAGGAGGGGGAGTCTGGCCTTCCGGGCCCACCTTCCCTGCCGCCCCTTGTGCCTTCTGCCTCTCCGAGCCCGGCCGGGTGTCCGGGTTCAGCCCGGTGTGCTCAGTCTCTCCTCAAAGCAGGAGGCCGCGGTGTAGGACTGATGCTCCGAGCGGATGGCCACCTGCTGACGGAGGCGACGGTCCTGCAGGGCAAGACCCTAGGACCCTACACAGTGTCTCAGGGTTCACAGGTATGGCGATTAGATATGGAAAGGCAAAAATCACCTCTAAAACTCCGATGACCGGGACACGCAGTAGCAGCATCATACTCTCAGTCTCTGTGGGTTTCACAGGCACTGCTGAGGTACTTTCACTCTAGTTTGTGTCTGCCTGTTAGGTGTTCAGCAGAACACTGGGCTCGTGGTGGGGTTTTCACGGCTCCATGACCAGGCCTATGCTAGGACCGGCCCAGAATGGAACCAGGGAAAGACATCTGGCCCTAGCCTCGTGCCTTCCTTCCAGGTGGCAACATGGCACAATTGCCATGAAAAATGTACTTGAAAGGGACTGCAGAATCGCAGGGGTCCAGGTGTGCTTTGTGTCTTTGCAGGATGTCCTCCCTCCTGGTGCAGGGTGACGGAGAAATCTTTAGTTCAGGAAAAAACGCCATGCAGGCTGGGTTACTGCAGAGCTCCCTTCTGAGTCGCTCCTTCCAGCCTGGGTGACACTGCGCATCCAGGTGTGGAGGGAAGTGACAGTATGGGCTCTGATGCACGGCAGAGAGTGTGGGGACTTGCACCCGAGGGTCTCCCTCAGAGAAAGGCAGCATAGGGGCACAGCATGGCATGAGCCAAAGTGCACACAGACTCAGCTGGAGCTTTAAAGGCCGTTACAGTGGTTATAGGTGGTGTGCTACAAAAGTTTATTAATATAGCTCCATGTGTTCCTATGTAAAACATTGTCTTCATCCCAAAGAAGGGATGCACTAGGAAGCACTTAAACCACGGCTCCAGACACAGCCACTGTCTGCACTTGACCAGATGTGAAGCCATCCTTTCAAACCTTATCACTGGCTGCCCCTGGGGAATGAGGGTGTTCAGCCCACACTCCCTCAGGCACTATAATTACTACCTACCAAAAGCTTTGATTTGCAACCTCCTCTTATTTTTGTTAACTCAGGATATAAACACTAAGACAGGAAACACAAGCACACAACAGTATCAAGAGAGATCCAGAACAGATCCAGTATCCCCCTGCTTCCAAGATCCCTTCCATAGCCAGCCCAGCATATCTCTGTCCCAAAAGTTGAGTAGGAACATTTATGTACTTTGCATTAAATGTATTGGGCTAATTCTCCTTCCTACAACCTCATTCTCCATCCTAACCTCTGCAAGACAAAAGTTATGAATACCACAGGGAACCTAGTAGGCATAGGAGTCTCATGGGAGAAGGTAGAAATGCAGCTTTCTGAAACTTGCTTGAGATAGTCCCATAGCTTAAATAGCCTGATTTTTTGTTGTCTTTTATTTAAATTTTTAAATTAAATTTGCTTTGTGTTGTTCCAAACCTCTGTTATTTGTAAGGCAGAATTGATGTTGTAGTGCTTTAGGAAACATTTTAACATGGCTTTATGGATGCATCAGTAGCATACAAGTAGCACCAGCATGAATCTGATTTCCAGAAATAAACCTTTTGAGTTCTTAATGCACAGAAAAGTTTGAGTTACATTTAGAATTAAAGTGTTGCCAGAGAATCTGGAATCTTTTGACTGGGCTGTGTCAATGTATCACAGTACAGGAAGACAGAAAGCGACTTGTGATGGAGACATGCTCACACTGGAGATTCAGAAGAAATTAAGAGAAAACTAACAGGAAATTTTTAAATTCTTATTCTTAGTTAATTGTAGATATGCCCAGAAACAAAATGTTTCCTCTTCCTAGAAGCCTGATGACACAGAGCCCAGGAGAGAAAAATGGCTTGAGGCACTCTTGTCAATATACTGCAGAGAAATGTTTGGAGGCTTTAACATCCCCTAAGAGGTGAAAGGCATTTATTGCATTAAAAAAGTCTCAACCTTAGGGAGAGATGTGGGGGAGGCAGAAGTGCAGCCCTTCAGAGGCACCCCAGCAGTCTAGTCAGCCCTGTAAACAGCCCTAGTGCTGTGGGCTCCTCTGATCTTATGTCCTGTTACAAAGTAATCAGAGCAGTCTATTAGTCTCCCTTCCCTGCTGCAGGATTTTAGAGTGTATTTCTTTTCTGCAGTGAAGTGGAAATGCTATTAAAGACAAGCACCAAGAGACATCCTTGCAGGTTTCTTGCATAGCATTCAGTTGCCTAAGTAGCCTAAGTGTTGTCTCCTTGGATTGATCCAGTTGTCTTGATCCAAAAAATTGCATTCCAAGCTTTCCTAGCATCCTCTCAGTTTGGACACCAGCTTTTAATCATCACTCTCATACCCACCCTACATCTCCCTTATCCCAGGCTTAAAGTGGTCTGCCTCCAGCACATTCCCAAACACACAGGTTACACCTACAAGCAGTCCCTTTGTCCTCCAAAGACCACAGCAGACCCTGATGCCCAGCTTCCCACATGTCTTACGTTAAACTGGCAAAATGCCAACTGTCCAAGACAGAGTGAAAAGGGAAGAAGAGGGAGAGGGAAAACAAACTCCAGACTAGGTTTATGCTGAAACTAACTATATGTATGTATACAGAAAAGAGAAAATTAAAACTACAATATAACACACACACTTACACAAGTTATATATAACAAGAAATAACCTCCTACTCCCCACTTAATACAAAGTCTATTACTTTAGATCTATAAGTACTCTAAAGACACCTAGATCTAGCAAGAAGCAAAGTATAACAACAAAGTGTTTCTGCTTCCCTCAATTCAAACAAAAGGCAAGCAGTGGCAGCAGCAGGAGCAAGGCCTACTCCAACAAGACAGCGGCTGCACCACGTCCAGCTTGTATATCGGCCATGGTGGAACTAACTTAACGCCTCCCACTGCTGCATGCATATCTGAGGTTTGCGTCATCTGGTATGAAATATTTCCTTGGTTACCCAGTCAGGTGACAGCTGTCTCCCAATCCACATAGATTCTCTGAGCCTGCTAATTTGAGGCCTAGCTAAAACCACTACAACTTCCACCCCTTATTTCATACCAAATGACATCAAACTTATATTTTGTAAGTCTACATTTATTTATTCCCACGCTTAAACAGTCCTTGTTCTTTCCAGGGCCGTTTTCCACCCCTCTATGTTGTAGGAAATAGTCCATTAGGATGGAGTAGGTACTTCAGGCAGGAAAAAAAATTCATTATTGGACGCCAACACCAGTTCAGCTCAGGTCTTCTTCATCTGATGATTTATGTCCCGCAACACAGAACTCAAAATGCAAGTTATTTTTTTCCCCAAGGTTAAATGTCCTTGAGGAACACATTGGAATTATCCCATCCCCTTCTCAGGGGTCACCATCCCCACACTGGGGTCTCCATCTGTCTTGGGTTGAGCTGGCAAAATGCCAACTGTCCAAGACACCACGTGCGAGCTCCCTGTGCCCCAGCACTTAACACTGACAACCAGTTGCAGCATGGACACGGGAATACCAGCAATGGCACTAGATACTGTCATGGAAATAACCTGAATTGCAATTTAGATCAGGTCAGAGCAGAAATGGTTTATTGCTATGGCTATAGGAGAGGCAGGGAGCAGAAAGCTGACTGACTATGCTGATGGACTACAATAAAAAGGGGAAAACACATTAAAGTGCTTCAACTTACATTTTCCAGTACTAGTTGTATCTTTAGGTGCAGCAGAATTTTAATGATGTTACCATTAGCTCTGTGACTTCACTAAAGCAATCCATTGCTCTCATCCCATTCCAAATACATTGAGAATAGACTTTTAACTGAAAAATACATGCACAGGAAAAAATTTGGGAAGTCAGTCTAAATACTGCAGCAAACCAATCCTGTCACAGAGATGCAATCTTTCACCTTTTGCTGGGGCAGGCCACTGAGTGAGCAAGGGCAGGAATATATGTTGTCCTCATCTCTCAAAGAAACTTTGCCCACAGTTTGCAGGGTTCTGCACCTGGGATGGGGCAACCCTGGTTGTGTGTATAGACTAGGGAATGAGAAACTGGAAAATCGTGCTATACAAAGTGGCCTGGCGGTCCTGGTCGATTGCAAGTTGAGTGAGTCAGCAGTGCTCTGGCAGCCAGGAGAGCCAACTGTGTCCTGGGGGGCATCAGGCACAGCATCATCAGCTGGTCGAGGGAGGGGATTGTCCTGTTATCCTGCTCTGCTCTGCTCTGCTCTGCTCTGGTGTGGCCTCATCTTGAGTACTGTGCACATTTTTGGGCACCACAATATAAAAAAGACATTAAGCTCTTAGAGAGTGTCCAAAGGAGGGCCATGAGCATGGTAAAGGCTCTGGAGGGGAAGCTGTATGAGGAATGGCTGAGGAAACTTGGTTTGTTGAGCCTGGAGGAGACTGCCCAAACTACTATTCTTAAAGCCAGAATCCTTTAATGATCCTCAGAAGGATTCCAGCTCCTCCAGGGTGGAGAAGTAACAAAACAGGCATCCCATTTATGCTGGTTTTGGCTGAGATAGAGTTAACTTTATTCACAGTGACTGGTATGGCACTGTGTTTTGTATTTGTGCTGAGCACAGGACTGATAATATAGTGATGCTCATGTTACTGCTGAGCCAAGGACATTTCTGCATTTCATACTGCCATGCTGTTAAGGAAGTTGGGGCATACATGGGAGGCTGGGAGGAGACACAGCCAGGACAGGTGACCTCAACTGACCAAAGGGATATTCCATACCATATAACATCATGCTCAGTATATAATGGAGAGAAAAAGGAGGAAGGGGGGGACATTTGGAGTGGTGGCATTTGTCTTCCCAAATAAGTACTACTTGGGGCCCTGCTCTTGATGCCTAAGAATTTAATGTATTTTGGTGGATTTGAAGTCACATCAGTTCTTCTGAACTGCTCAAATTCTAAGTGCACATATTAACTGTCTTTCTCACAAGTTTATGTGCTATTCTCATGCTCAGCCAAGGCCACAGTGTTTGTGAGAAGCCACCTGCAGATGACAGAAGACAAAACATCAGAATAGGGGCCCAACTGCCCCCCACCCATGGATAGGGGGCAGTTCGATAAGCCTCTATGGGTGGGCTCTCAGGGAAGATGAGAATAGTGATTGGATATTAATATTGGGTATAAAAGTTGTGAGCTTCCTGGTTTGAGGGTCAGCCCCCTTGGTTTTTGTCCATAGAAGCTTCTAATAAAGTAAACCTGTACATCTTACTCCATTAACTTGTCTCCAAAGTGCCTCTGTTCACAGAGATACGGGAACCGAAGGCAACACTCTCATGGGGTGTGGCTGAACACCTGCCTGCCTATGGGAAGCAGTGAATTAATTATTTTTTTTCCCTTTGCTTGTGTGTGCAGCTTTTTCTTTCCCTATTAAAGTGACTTTATATTAGCTCACAGGTTTTCCAGCTTTTACCCTTCTGATTCTCTCCTCAATCCTGCTGGTGGTAAAGTGAGCAAGCGGCTCTGTGTGGGCTTGGCTGTTGACTGGAGTTAAATCACAAGTCTTTTTTGGCACTATGTATACATATGCATATAGTTGGAACATGTGAGATCTGGAAATGATGTTTATGGTATAGAATAAGGGGTGGATAATGTTCTAATTCTGTCCAGGACAGGGTTAATTTTTGCAGTAGCCAAGAGGGGCCATGGCTAAGACCTGGAAGTTATTCTATACCACCTCATGTCATTGCCAGGGACAGGAGAAAGGAACTCTCCTCTGGAAGAAAGGATTCCTTCTGGTCAAGGAAATGTAGTGGAGGGAGCCATCTGCTATTGTCTATATCAGGCTATATCAGGTTGTTTGTTTGTTTTTCTGTAAAAATCTATTTGTTTTGGACCCTGACATTAGTATTCTTGTTGTTACTGTTTATTTTCTCATCTCAATGTTTTTCCAGTAAATTGTTGTTATCTCAACCCCATGATCTTTGCCTTCTGTGCCTCAAATTCTCCCCTCGATCCCACTGCGGCAGGGAGAGGCAAGGGAAAACAGGGCAGGGAGCAAGAGAGAGTGCTGCATGGTTTGGAGAGTCTTGGTGGAGGCACTAAGTTGGGTAGTACCATTCCTAACCCATCACACAATCCTTGTGCCACTGACAATCTTACTGGCTGACTCTGGGTTGTCCTGGCCATCCTTCCTTGCGTGCAAGCAGTATGTGTTTGTCTAATGACACTAGCCATGGTTTGCAGGTTTACCCAGGGGCAGAGCTCAGCACAAATGCCATAGACACACAGATGCAGGATGAATATAGAGAGGACACTGACACATTCAATCACACAGACTGACAAGGCACTGTCCTCAACAGCGTTCACTCGTGGTACCCACATAAGACAAACAGTTGAATCCCCACCTCTTCTCTAACTGGTAGAGGTCTATGTTCAGAGGTGAAAGCACACTCTGCCGCCCTCTCTAGGTTCATAAGCACACATGGATACGTCAGGTATGGGCACAACCCTTCTACCTGCCCAGTACCCCATCCCACCCCTTGCAGCTGCTTTACAGATCCTTCATTTGCTGGCTGATGCAGCTGGATGCACCAAACATGAGCACTCACATGTCTCTCCATGTTCTGGTCATAGTCAACTGTACAATTGCCAGATTTCACCCTTTCAGGCAGAAGTTAAGCCATATTCTATTTCAGCCATCATCAAATGTTTCTCTAACTGTTCTTTAAGATCCTCTACTTGATCTTTGAGAATCTCTCAAACTTCTGATTTTCTTTTGGTGGCCTTCTCATACCAACTGAAAAATACAACCCACTGAAACCGGGTTATCTTAGATCCTCTGGACTGCAAGGTCCTCCTTAAGCTTAAATCCTTCAATGTAATCAAGTCTGTTTTTTTCACCCCCAAGGTAAGTATGCAGAATGAGAGACTGAAGGGAAGACTAGATACACAAGAGGTCTCTCATGGTCACAGCATCTAGCTTAAGGAGACCATGCTGGCTGAGGTTGGAGTCATTAGCAGCAGTAACAAAGGAGGCTCAGACTGGAACTAAGTCAGGGAAGGATTAATGGGGTCCATCACATCACCTGAGTCATTAACTGCTGGTGTGGTTTCTTTTGTAGCTGAGAGGTCACCCAAGAGCCTGTCCTCAAGTGGTGCAGACATCAGTGTCCAGCTCTGAAGGACCACCGTTCATACAGGTTCATTCACATTATAATTCCAACTTGGACCTTTCCTGACCTACCTCTCCTAAGNCAGAATAGGGGCCCAACTGCCCCCCACCCATGGATAGGGGGCAGTTCGATAAGCCTCTATGGGTGGGCTCTCAGGGAAGATGAGAATAGTGATTGGATATTAATATTGGGTATAAAAGTTGTGAGCTTCCTGGTTTGAGGGTCAGCCCCCTTGGTTTTTGTCCATAGAAGCTTCTAATAAAGTAAACCTGTACATCTTACTCCATTAACTTGTCTCCAAAGTGCCTCTGTTCACAGAGATACGGGAACCGAAGGCAACACTCTCATGGGGTGTGGCTGAACACCTGCCTGCCTATGGGAAGAAGTGAATTAATTATTTTTTTTCCCTTTGCTTGTGTGTGCAGCTTTTTCTTTCCCTATTAAAGTGACTTTATATTAGCTCACAGGTTTTCCAGCTTTTACCCTTCTGATTCTCTCCTCAATCCTGCTGGTGGTAAAGTGAGCAAGCGGCTCTGTGTGGGCTTGGCTGTTGACTGGAGTTAAATCACAAGTCTTTTTTGGCACTATGTATACATATGCATATAGTTGGAACATGTGAGATCTGGAAATGATGTTTATGGTATAGAATAAGGGGTGGATAATGTTCTAATTCTGTCCAGGACAGGGTTAATTTTTGCAGTAGCCAAGAGGGGCCATGGCTAAGACCTGGAAGTTATTCTATACCACCTCATGTCATTGCCAGGGACAGGCGAAAGGAACTCTCCTCTGGAAGAAAGGATTCCTTCTGGTCAAGGAAATGTAGTGGAGGGAGCCATCTGCTATTGTCTATATCAGGCTATATCAGGTTGTTTGTTTGTTTTTCTGTAAAAATCTATTTGTTTTGGACCCTGACATTAGTATTCTTGTTGTTACTGTTTATTTTCTCATCTCAATGTTTTTCCAGTAAATTGTTGTTATCTCAACCCCATGATCTTTGCCTTCTGTGCCTCAAATTCTCCCCTCGATCCCACTGCGGCAGGGAGAGGCAAGGGAAAACAGGGCAGGGAGCAAGAGAGAGTGCTGCATGGTTTGGAGAGTCTTGGTGGAGGCACTAAGTTGGGTAGTACCATTCCTAACCCATCACACAATCCTTGTGCCACTGACAATCTTACTGGCTGACTCTGGGTTGTCCTGGCCATCCTTCCTTGCGTGCAAGCAGTATGTGTTTGTCTAATGACACTAGCCATGGTTTGCAGGTTTACCCAGGGGCAGAGCTCAGCACAAATGCCATAGACACACAGATGCAGGATGAATATAGAGAGGACACTGACACATTCAATCACACAGACTGACAAGGCACTGTCCTCAACAGCGTTCACTCGTGGTACCCACATAAGACAAACAGTTGAATCCCCACCTCTTCTCTAACTGGTAGAGGTCTATGTTCAGAGGTGAAAGCACACTCTGCCGCCCTCTCTAGGTTCATAAGCACACATGGATACGTCAGGTATGGGCACAACCCTTCTACCTGCCCAGTACCCCATCCCACCCCTTGCAGCTGCTTTACAGATCCTTCATTTGCTGGCTGATGCAGCTGGATGCACCAAACATGAGCACTCACATGTCTCTCCATGTTCTGGTCATAGTCAACTGTACAATTGCCAGATTTCACCCTTTCAGGCAGAAGTTAAGCCATATTCTATTTCAGCCATCATCAAATGTTTCTCTAACTGTTCTTTAAGATCCTCTACTTGATCTTTGAGAATCTCTCAAACTTCTGATTTTCTTTTGGTGGCCTTCTCATACCAACTGAAAAATACAACCCACTGAAACCGGGTTATCTTAGATCCTCTGGACTGCAAGGTCCTCCTTAAGCTTAAATCCTTCAATGTAATCAAGTCTGTTTTTTTCACCCCCAAGGTAAGTATGCAGAATGAGAGACTGAAGGGAAGACTAGATACACAAGAGGTCTCTCATGGTCACAGCATCTAGCTTAAGGAGACCATGCTGGCTGAGGTTGGAGTCATTAGCAGCAGTAACAAAGGAGGCTCAGACTGGAACTAAGTCAGGGAAGGATTAATGGGGTCCATCACATCACCTGAGTCATTAACTGCTGGTGTGGTTTCTTTTGTAGCTGAGAGGTCACCCAAGAGCCTGTCCTCAAGTGGTGCAGACATCAGTGTCCAGCTCTGAAGGACCACCGTTCATACAGGTTCATTCACATTATAATTCCAACTTGGACCTTTCCTGACCTACCTCTCCTAAGGACTTCATCAGTTTGTGATCATTCCCTCTTTTGGTTGGTTAAAGAGTAGGAACTCTTAGTGGGACTCTGGACTGACCTGCACTAGAAGCCGGGATTCAGCAGCCCCCACTTACTGCTGGAGCCTACAGACAACCCCTAGCTGAAGTCCCAGCAGGGACTTAAGAAAGGTAAGATGATACAAGCCACATTTACCCATTACATGCACAAGGCCAACAGAACCACTCAAGGCTGCTCTGGATTCCACTTTCTTCAGTACAAGAACTAATTTATCATGAAGGTTTCATTGTGATTACTGTTTCAGGGGATAGGGTGTGAGTTTGGTCAAGAGGCCCTCAGGTACTTGGCATCTCTATCTCCACACTTCATAGTCCAAGAACCAAGGCAGAGGGCAGATACCATTGGCCCTCTACTTCCTTGTCATGACCTGAGCCCAAGTACATGGTGACAGCCCTCCTTTTATACTGGGAACAACACATGGAGAACCATAAGCAGGAACAAGCTAGGGAATAATTCAAAAAGTCTGGACATCCCTGTTCCATCCCTGTGAAAAGTCTAGCCTGAAGGACTCAGTGTATGGTTTACTGTGAAAAGGACCTTCAAAAAGCAGTGTCACTTTTTGTCTCTTTTGTCATGATGTCAGGTTAGAAGAACTTGTTCATATCTCACATGCACTGGTCTCTGTCAAAAAAGCCTGATTGAGAAAGTAAAAGGCAGCATTTCTCTTTCATAAAGTCAGTTACATCAGAGGTAATTATTAGCTAGTCATATTTTGCTGCCAGGAGTCCTAGTTAAAACTGGTTTATCTTCTTTGAATATTAATAAATTATAATCATGTCTAAAGGCAAGGTTCCAAACAGAAACATTTTGCCTTTTACTAGACAGATGTTTTCTCTGCATGCTTCTGACCTCACATTAGGAAAAAACATCCTCCTTCTCTGCTTTCTTTAATGTGGTGATATTTTCCTCATATCCAAGGACCACCATAATTTTACTGAAGCCAAGAGAGCTGCAGGATAAGCTTTGTTTTGGCAGCAATGGTGAAAGGTTACCAGTATTTGAAGGTCTTTAAAATAACTTCAGATTCTAAAATTTTGAATATAAATAAATTTTCTGTCTCATGCATTTCCCAGAGACAGTGTAAGATCATTCTGATAATGAATTCTTGTGGTTTATTTTTTTTTTTTAATTGCCCAATCAAACCTTTCCAGCTGTTGCAAATTCACCACTTGGCATACCAAGGAGAACAAGTACATAACTTTATTGAGCCCTACTTCACATCATTTGAGGTCTGCCTCTGCTGACACCATTGTGAAAGACACCCATTTCATTCTGACTGATATAAAAAAGTATTCATAATGAACTGTTCTCACATTAAGCCACAAGATGAACATTTTCAGTTAATATAGCACTATGGAGATGAAAGGATTTGCAAGTAACAACTATCTAGAATATAAAAAAGCCTTCAACAAAGCCTGCTGCCCTTTTAAAACCTACCAATCCATACTGCCTCTCCAGGGCTTTAGTGCTACATCTTATACCCCTCTGTGAACAAATGAAGACACAACAGAAACATGCTGAAATCTCTAAAGCCATGTAAAACCCGAAGGCATTAAAATTTATTAAATGATGCAATAACAACAGAATTCTTTATTTACAATAGCATTATTTAACATCAAATAAGCAAATAGCATCAGCAAAGCAATATTAACTTGCATAAATGTATTTAAAATTTCTCTGAATATATCTACCTTTGCATAAACTGCTAACACTAGAAATACAAACATCAATGCAGGTGAACAAAGTGATGTTCAGTCAACTCCATTTTGAAAATAAATCACAACCTGAAACACTGTAAGCTTTCTCCTGAAGAACCATAGTTTATATATTGCTTAATTTTACCCTTGTATAATCTTTTCATATACACACATCTCAGATGCAACTTCATGATGAACTGTACAAATAAAACCCACAAATGACGTAAAGGGAAAAAAAATTAAATGACAGTAAATGTTGAAGTATAATGTGTCCATCATCTCTATTGAACAACATAAAGATCAAGTGATGATGCACTTATTCCAAAATTGTACACAATTCACTATACAAATATAATACATCAGACAGCTATGTAGGAATATACAAGACTTAAAAACAGATCTAAGGCATTATGCTAGATTTTAGCATTTTGAGGTTCTTGCACATAGCTTTTACCTGTAGTAAGAAACTTAAAAGATTTTGTTTTAGTCTACAAAGAAACACCAGGGAGAAAATTCTAATTAAAATCAAAGCCACTACAGTAAATTTTCTTTTGTGCAGAGAATGCTTTTGCTCTTAGGCAGCATACTACCATACAAATACTAGAAAACTTTTAAATTCACACCAACAATTAATGGCTTAAGTTGCATTTCAAAACTGATTGTGTATCTTTGGGTTCTGCAAGTGGAGCTGTGCCACCCATTTAATCTGTTAAGCCCATATGAATTTCACTTTTAAACAAAGATTAAAAAATGTATTGTATAAACTGCAAAAACATTGCTTTTAATTAATACAGGCCCAAAGGGATACCAGTGTGGGACAATATTTTAAGGATTGAGTACAAATTAATTCCTTGTAGCAAAACAGCTCACTTCACTTTTTAAACTTACCACATTACATGAACACTTAAACAGGTCATATGACCATGTATATATGCTTATTTTTCACATTATGCGCCATTCACATTTAGTAATGTAAGTAGAACACTGATTAATTGTTCTGTTAAACAAAATCCAAGTACTTTCTCCAACAAATTTACTGTATATAGGATGAAAAATACTGACAATGAAGGGAATTGATTTGGCTTTTTTGTTTCTATAGTGATCAATATGATCAGAAGATACCTTCACTCACTTTTCTCTTTCATTACTTAGAAGACGACAAAAGTCACAATGAACCCAAATGGAGCCAAAGTGATAGGTACAATCTCTTTTCTTTCAAAATGGCAATGGATGATGAATTATCATAATCACTACAGATAAGCGTTTGCAGGTATGTTGGGAAATGGGACAAATTTAAACTATTTTGTCCACTGTGAAAAAGAATAATCTATCTGCAGAGGTTACAGTTAAGAACTGAAAAAGAATGGAATAGAAACAAAATGATTTCAAAACACATTTACACTTTGTGGTGCATGAAGTTAATTTCTTCAAATTTATACACTTATATAAGTAATTTTTTTTCAGATACATAATGCAAGTTTAACACCAATGTTGTAGTAATGAGGCTGTGGAGTTCAGGGCTGATGATTACTTTGGTTTCCCATCAGCAGATCAGAGGATGGTTCAGCTGCCTAAATACTCTGTTTGAGTTTGGTAACAGAACAGTGACAGCTGAAAAAATGTTGTTTCTCCAGATCAGTGACACTGCCCTCCTTAGGGACAAACACAGGAACAGCCTTTATCATATTTTCCTCAACTGCAACATGTAATAGGTTCTATTTTATTTGAACTCCCAATGAATACCAGAACAACCTTTCACTCCCAAAAGGCAAGGCTGATGAGACATCATGACATCAAAAAAATTTCCATTCAAGTTTGTGGGTTAGTGTCCTGGTTCTGGCCAGGGCAGGGTTAATCTCTGAAGTAGCCAGGAGAGGGCATGGCTAGGACCTGGAGGTTATCCTATAGCACCTCACCTCATTGCCGGGGGCGGGGAGTCTCTTCCAGGGCGATGGGCTCTCTTCTGGGTCAGCGTAGTGTGGTGGAGGGAGCAGTCAGGTACTGTCTATTGTTGGGGGGGTTGGGGGGTTACACGAAACGTTGCCTCTTTCTTGCACCCTCTGTCATTAGTTTGTTGCTGTTACTGTTAGTTTCTTATCTCATTGCTGTTTCCAGTAAATTGTTCTTATCTCAACCTGTGATCTTTACCTTTTGTGCCTCTGATTTTCCTCTCCAGCCCGTCTGGGAGGGGTAGAAGCAGCCTGTGGTTTGGAGAGTCTCAGCATTAAATCAGGGAGTACCATTCCTAAACCACAACAATTAGGAGTCAGCAGAAAGAAAACGGAGGTCAAACCCATCAATTTCTTAATATTTCAAGTCCTCAGAAACTGATGTCAGTATAGGAAAAGATTATTCCAACACAGTGGGGAAGGAAAAAAACCAGCATGCCTTAACAGTGGCCTGCTTAGTAACAGTTTTTCTAAGATTTGTTACGAAAGGATATAAACATACAAAAATCAAGAATTGGTTCCTACAGTGGCTGCATATAATATAGGTTAGTTAAATGATATTATGAGCAGAATCACAAGGTTTAAAAAATAAGAAGTCTCAAGCCTACAAATTAGGTCTAATCAAGGCATTGTGATTCTTTACAAAACACTTTTCCAGGAGACACACACGGCTAAGAAGATATCTAATTTAATACTGAAGTACCTCATTTGGAATCAACTTCACAACATGTATATCTCACAAAAATTATACAAGTAAAACACTTAAGTTTTTAACTTAAATTATTGCTTGTTTACATATAAACTGGATTTAATGTACCTTACAAAACGTCCTTGTAGTTCACACTGCTTTAAAATAATCGGAAACACACGATAGTGGTGAAGTCTGTAGTGATATCTGCTATAGGTATTACAGGAATTGTTATTTTCCCAGCTAAGGGGATGGGAATCAGAAATTATCATGCTTTAAAGCAGGTATCTTAGATATTATGCACCAATTCTGCCACTACCATAATCAGTACATGCATTACCATCGCACTTTGCTGTTTAGGAGTAACCTGTTCTTTTATTCTATTAGAAAGAAGAGGAAGATGACAGAGGTCAGGAGAGCCAAGTTAAAAAAAAATCAGGATATGATGGTCGTTAGGAATTTAATTAAATGAGAATGTAGCCACCTTGCATGTTTGGACTTATGATTTGCATTATAAACACTACCACAAAACCCAACCAAAACACCCCTTATAAACAGCCCTCTCACAGGGTAATTTTCATCTGTTTTACAACTTTAACCCCATTCAAAATTGGTCTGTATAGTTTTCTGCATCAGTTGATCTTCTCTGACTTGCTGTCAGTGGAGCGCGCTTGTTGGAGGTCTCTATGTACCAGACGTTGCTTCTATGCCCTCTTCCATGCCTCCTCTCTGCCCCAAAATGCAGGCCTTAGTCTAAAACACCAGTTTTCAGACAGAACTGAATCCTTTGCACCAGACTGAGTAAGCCAGGGAAAACAAAGCAAAAAAACCCCAAGTTCTAGAACTAAACAAAAACAGAACAAGAGCATGGTTGTTTTTCCTTAAATACATACATTTAAATACATTCAATCTGACATGGTTTATGAAAATTGCCTGTCAACATTTACTTTGCAGGAGAGATCTAAGTTGCACTAAGGTGAATGCAGTGAACAGACTGAGCAACTGTCTGTATGATAGCTTCAGACTGTTAAAGAAGAGGCTGCTCTTCGGCAACAACCACCTGGCTCCCCTCGGAAAGGCAGGGCTGAGTCCTGTCGGCAGCGGGCAGTCGCCACCAGTGCTGGCAGCTCAGCTGGGACACGACAAACAGACGCAGCTCTTCAAACTGTTAAGGATTTGGGGCCATAGGCCCAGTCAGCTGAAGAAAGGAGCAACTAAATCACCTTCAGGGTCAGCAGTATTTCTGAAAAAAAGAACCAAAAAAAAAAAAAAAAAAAGAAAGAGAAATTGAGGAAAACCAAATGAATTCTTCCTGTTTGGATGGTGAAGATGGATAGGTCAACGAGATCTGAGATGCTGCAGTGCAAAATCCACCATCAACCATACATTGATAGAATAATTTAAACCTGAAATTGAATTGGAATTTACAAAGTCAAACTATCCTTTGTGTACACAGATATAACTGACCTGCAATTTAATTCTCATGTTGTCAGTAGGGGATTAATTTCACTGCATTTTTAGGTTCTTAATTAATTCCAATGATCATGGATATTAGAACAATTCAGGATCATCTCCCTCTTGTAAATTCCCAGTAAAGGCATGGCAATAGGGTTTAAGAGAAGTCTCATTCTTGGAGTATGTGCAAAATCTTTATGTGTTACTGCTGCATCACCCTCAAAGGAAACAACTGCCTTGGTTCACTTTTCCATTCAAGATTCATAATAAAAAAAAGGGGAATAAAGAAGTAAAACAGCTTCAGGTCCTGATCCCTAGAGATGCTTTTTTCCTCACACTTAATATTCTTGCAATGTCTTTACAAAAATACAGTACAAACTAGTTTCAGCTGAGTTGATTACCTTGTATGTTATTAGTTAAAAAACCCCTGAGGATGTGGTTCTCACGGTTGTTTTAAGACTGTCCCTTCCAGTGGCTGCAAGCTGTGCCTCTCTGTCTTCCTCCCCTTGCAAATGCCTGCTCCCATGTGGTGCTGTGGTCAGCCAAGTCAGAGTCAATCCAGCCAAAACCCATTTTCCTCCTCCCCTAGGGTTGCTTTTCACTTGAATCCCATGGCTCTGGCAGCAGAGTGGCTCTTTGCTCACAGCCTCCTGCCATGCACGAGGAAGGTCCTGTTTGCTCAGGGACAGTGCTGGTGGTAGGCAGCTTTCTCACTGGTCCATGTGCACGCTGCTAGGCTGCCTTCTGGAACTTGTCTACACCATGCTTTGGACTTCTCCACACTTTCCTCTGCATTCTCACAAGGCCTAGAAATGTATCTCTATTCACAAATCAGTGTCAGAAACTATCCTGCAATTCAGGAAAGTAAAATCCTATGTTTTGTAAATCCACTATTCCCAGCAGAACTGGTGCAGCTGGAGCTATTTGGGGTGACCAGACACAGGCAGCAGAGTGAGTCCTGATCCTGGCTTCTCCTTTCTTCATCCCAACACAGAGACACTGCACTCACATCCCTCATGCCCTGACTAATATGGACAAACTAAAATTTGATGTCTCTTTGTAACATGTTGAGAGGCATTTCAGGGACCCTGTTAGTGGTTTTTAAAGATAAGGTGTGAACCAAAAGTGAAAATCCAAAGATATCCTCATTTCTAGGGTGGACATTTAGCAAACAATATCTCTAGAAAGAAATTAAATAAACACTTCCACTATACCAGCAACTTGAAAAAAAATTATGCCCTGCAAAAGTTGCACATTAATCCCCTTCTTAGTTTTCTAATTACACAGCTTGAATTGTCTTAAAAAAGTTAAGTAGGAATAGTTTATTCCTCAGTCACATGAAAAAGTAGCTATTTAATCTCTATTACAGTTCAAAGTTTAGTAAGAAGTATTTATAATGTATATAAACCATTTACATTTTTGTTGACCGTCAGAGGTACATAAGTAGAATAAAAGTAAAATCACTGAGTGCAATCCAGTGTACCTTTACAAAATAGTTCAAGGTTTTAATAAGCAACTTTTCTTCATGAGAAATAACACTGCTCTCATGCATGGCTACAGTCCATCTTATTCTCACAGCACTGACTCCATTACTTTAACTTTACAGCCCAGAGGTTCCCTGCTAAAATCACACCACTCATTTCTTTCTACCTATACTGTGACTTCTTCTCCATCCGCTCTTGTACCCCTTCTGTCACATCCACTCTATTTCCTTCTCTCTTCAACCATATTTAAAACCTGCCTCAACAGCCTTACTTCCTTTCTTTCCTCAGCAGTACCTGGTATTTTCTTCTCTGATAGTAGGGCTTCTCTTAGCACATGAAATTTAACTGGTTGAGGGATTCACTAAGTAGGACACTTTCTATCAGCCTCCCCGTACCTAAAGGGTCCCACAAGAGACCTGGAGAAGGACTTTTCATATGGGCAAGTAGTGACAGGACAAGGGAGCATGGCTTTAAACTGAGAGTAAGTTTAAATTAGTTATTAGGAATAAGTTATTTACTGTGAGGGTGGTGAGACACTGGAACAGGTTGCCCAGAGAAGTTGTAAATGCCCCATTAAGGCGGTGTGGTTTCTTGTAGCCTCGTTAATGTTGTGTGCTGAAGGAATCGGCAACGATATGGTGCTTCTGCCTGGATTAGGATTCTCAATCTGTTAACCCAGGAGAAGTGTGTGCTCAATGCTAAGTGCAACCATGTGCTCCCTGAGAGCCCCCCTGAAAGGACACACAGAGGCACAGGCTAGGGCAGGAACAAAGAGGCAGTTTATTCTGGGGGACAGGTTTATAAAGGACTTGGAGGTATTCAAATGCTCCAATAAGGGACAAGGGGGAAGTCTGGCTTCAGGCCAGTAAGAGTAAGGGGATTTACATTCAATGGGAGAGAGTTCCAGATAACAGGAGGTCACTATCTGTATTCCAGCCCCCTGTCCTGGCAAGGGACTTCTGGGAAGAAGACAGTGACTTTGCAGTTTTACATTAAGTACATTCAAACGACACTAAAAACATCAGTTGTTAAAGCATTCTCAGTAGATGGCTGCTTTTCTGCTTCAGCTCATTTCTGGCATGACATTCTCCAAGCCATATATTGAGAGTGCACTGCTACACCCCATACCTGGAAGTGTTTAATGTTGGTTGGGGCTCTGAGCAACCAAGTCTAATGGAGGGTGTCCCTGGCCATGGCAGGAGGTTGGAACTAGATATGTTTAAGGTCCCTTCCAACCCAAACCATTCTATGGTACTGTAGGAACACCTTGGTATAGGACAGCCTTTGCTAGAGCCTAATATACTGCATCATTTTAATAATCATTGAAGTGAGCAGGAAATATTTGCAGTAGAGACTCTATGCACAGATCCCCCACTTTTGGAGACAGACACCTCTATGTTTATATGAACCACGAGGGTGTGAGAAGGGAAGATTTAAATACACACACATACAAAAAAGACAGGAATACAATAAAACACACATATGGCTACTTCCACCTCAGTACTTTCACATTCCTCATTTTCATTTATGTTGATAACTTTTCAGACAACTGTTCCTAATGTCCCCTATAACTGAAATTCCTTTTCTCTGATAGTAGAAAGCTTTACCAGGCCTGTGACCAGAGGGCCACGGTGGAGCGGGGGCACAGGCGGCGCCGGCCGCTAGATGGCGCCTGTCCCGCACAGCTCAGCGCCGCTGTCCATCTGTGCCGTCCGTCCGCCCGTCTCTCGCCCATCCCTCTCTCCCTGTGTCTACCAGCGCGCAGCTCCCTCGCGTTGATCATTATTGTCCGGTAATATATGTCAGTAAAAAGATACTGTATCTATTCCAGCCCACAGCATATTCATAGTCCTGTTGCCTCTGCACGCCATTTCTTACCCGTGCTGCATCTCCGTCCTGCTTTATCATATCCATTCCAGGCAGCTGGTTTGGAAAAAGATTGCCTCCTCTCATAGCAGGATCATTAACCTGTTGGTGAGAGGATATTAAGGAGAATGAATTAAAAATACATTGGGAGGAGGGCGGGGAATTAAAAAGAAGCATTATAAACCATTACAGTACTTGCACATATTGACACCCACTTGTGAGGTAATGCTGAAGTCAGGGAAGTGACTGCACAGCCGAGCACTCTCCTTGCACAGCATGTGTTTGACTCATATTATTCTGCTTCACAGTCAACAACAAAGATTTCATTTCTGATACTATGACCCTTGCTCACGTTTTACAAAGCAGGCTCCATAAATTAGGTCAGTGTTATCTGAAGAGGACATTCCCGCTACTAAAGTTCTGAAAGCAGAAACATGTAACTACTTTCCTAACCTCAATAACACATGGCTTTGCCGCTTACAAACCACCAAGCAATTTTTTCAAAGCCTGATAACATGTAGGCTAAATTATACAAAGCATTGACTTAGTTTTAATGACACTTTTCTGATTGTAAGCAATGGGAGAAAGCATTAAATATGAAAATGCGCAGTGGCATGCTGCAGGGATAGTCTCTGCAATTTTCTGAACACAGCTGCAGGAAAGTATTGAAGCTGTGCATTTCTGCACAGCCAAAGGGTCTGCCATGCTTAGTTATGTGGAAAGAGTGTTTTGCCAAATTTACAGCACTGCTTTCTTATTCAAAGGATTAATCTTATCATGTAGGAACTGGTGTAAAACACAAAGCAGAGCCCTTCAGCAAGGGTCTGAAATATTAGAAAAATGTCTTCCCTCAGAGTTTTTGTTGATTTGGTTTGCTCCGTTACTTCCCTCAGAGTAGACAGATGTGGTTAACAGTTAAGATATGCCCCTCTAGATTTTGCTGGAAGAAAAAAGATATTTTCTGTGTCACCTGCTTTTTAGAAGATTTGTCTTGGCAAGGAGAGGAGATTCTGCCTGTGTCCTACCTCACTTCACCTACAGCAACCTGGTGCAGCGTGGGGGGAATCACAGAATGGGTAAGGTTGGAAGGAGCCACAGTTGGACATATGGTCCAACCTTCCTGCTCAAACAGGGTCACCCTAGGGCACATTGCCCAGGATTTTGTCCACATGGATCTTGAATATCTCCAGTGAGGGAGACTTCACAACCTCTCTGGGCAGGGAAAGAAAACTTGTTCCAGGGCACAGTCACATGCACAGTAAAGTTCTTCCTCATACTCAGGTGGAACTTGCAGTGCATCAGTTTCTGCCCACTGCCTCTTGTCCTATTGCATGGCACTGCCAAAATGAGTCTGGCTTCATACACTTGACACCCTCTCTCCAGATACTTATAAACATTGATGAAGTCCCATCTCTATCTTCTCTTGTCAAGGGAGACTGTCTTGAATATACCACACCAAAGTCTTCTCATTTCAGATATTCCTGACTTTTTTCTCTTGCTATTTATTTATTTTGAAAAATGTTGCAAAGCCAAATGCAACCACATGCAAACATCTCAAGCAGGACCTTCAAATGCTGACAGAGACAAGACTGCAATTCAATGGGAAAAGTTAAAAGCTGAAAATACTTTTGCCATAGGAATTTGAAACTCTGAAGGATTTGATTGTTTGAAAGTGTTGCAAGCCTCCTTGTGATGCTTTCCCCCTCTTAATAGAAGTGGGCCAATTTTTAAACCTGAATTTGAAAATTTAGATCAGAGGACCACATTTTTTCATTCATACATTCAGAAAGAAAGTAGACAGGTTTGTGGCTTTATCTACATGCATTTGACTAAGCAACAGAATCCATGTTTGAAAAGCATCTCCTGCTATTGATCAGCATTCGTCAGAATGCACAAGCACAAACGCCTATTCTGATTTTTCAGGAGACAAAGGGAGGTAAAAATAAAAAGCATAAATAAATTAACTGTATACTGAACCAACAGCAGTTTTGGAACAAAACGATGGCTGCATGATTTGCCTTCATGGCACTTAGGATAGGTACAGGAAAGGAAGGTGGTTCCAAGCGGCGTATTGTGAAAGTAGCAAAGGCATCAGTGAAATTCCTGTAACAGAATCTCTTTGCCAGTGATGATGCAAGAATTCTGACTGACATGGTATCAGATACCAAAAAATATCTCTGTTTAGTTATATGAATACATTTACTTCAGAAGAGCTTAAAACAAAACACCCCACATTCACACATTAACTTTTCTGACTGCAATAAAAAAATAGAAAAGTACAGGGAAGGACAAAGAAATGAAAGGGGTTTTATAAATTTCTGAAGTCAGGTCATGTGGTGTCATCAGATACAAAATCTGACTAAAATAAGACTGAGGATGTTCTACAATTCTTCAGGAATCAAGTGTATTAATACAGCCTCCTGCTAATAAAGCAGAATTATATACAAGGTGTCTAACAAGTTTCCTACCATTTCAGAGCTCCTTTCATCCAGTATGCTAAGCAAAATCAAGATAACTCTTCTTAGATGCCATGATAATTTTGGCCTGAAGAGTCTGGCCTGTGCAGATTAATAAACAACTAGTCTGAGTGGACATCTATATAATAGGAGTTTATTTCATATAGTGAAAAGCCTCTTCTCTTACATACGTTTCAAACTTCTTCATTGATAGCTCAGTAAATAACACGGATACATGATGCAAACTAAGTTAACAGGCAAAACCATGGCAATAGGTGCATTGTGCAAACAAGATGATGAGGATAAGGACAAAGTAAGACATGTGAATGCTGGAACACCAAGAAGGTTTGCTTTCTTGAGGCCTGGGGAAGCTGTTTTGGATAAAGGGAAGTGCAGACCTGCCAGCGAGTATTTCAGCATTCCTGGTAGCAACCTCCTAGAAGAAAAGCTAGTAACAACAGCCTGAAGAGCTTTAATGTAATTATCAGAGAGATGATAATGAGACAAGGTCTGGTTCCTCAAATACATAAAGAAGCCTCTAATTCTCATAAATAAGTCCAGTTTGGACATAATGTTTTTATTTGGTGATGTTAGGAGCCTAGGTAGTAAACAAGAAAGGTGGAGATACACAAGTGTGAGCAGATAAATACCAAACTTAGTATTTCTGAGCTCTGGATGTATCTGTATGATACAGCATAGTGCCATAATGAGAGAGGAGACAGAGCCAACGAAACCCGTTTGGTACCAAAGGTAATGTACCTGCTTCTGATCAGGTTAACAAGTCCAAGCACAGCTTTTTATTATTAGGCAATAAATCTTCCACAACCATCCAATAACAGTGTTGATTTTTTTTCAAAAATCAGAATACATTTGCAGTGTAATCATTGCTACTCATTGTGGTTAGGAACAGACAAGCATGTGAAGTTCAAATAATGTATTATGGAACAAAACCCCCAACACTGACTAAGTAAAGAGAAGTGTAGGTGACAGTATAAGAAAACCCCAAAGAATGAATGAAATGGCAACAGTCAGCAGAATTTCAGAAAACGCAGTCATTTTGAAAACTACCACTTACAAGAAGAAGTTGAGCACAGTCTAGGTAAATTGCTAAACAAGGACATCAAATAATAAACAACTATGCCCTGAAAACAGGGAAAAAAAGTATCATTTAAGTATTCAAATAAACATTTTCAGCTATTCATATCTCAGGAAAGAAAATGTAAAGCAGCACAACAAACAATCCTGAGGACTAAAAAGTACTGTCTTGTGGCCCAGAAATGGTCCTTCAGCTGTCAATTGGCCACCTCTGAAACAGATGAAGCACAAAACATTTGCTTACACACGACACAGTGCTGGGGTGGTAAATCAGGATGAAAACAGGTTACTGTGACAGTATGAGCCATGGGACTTTGCTTAAACAGACTCCATCCAAGAAATGCAATTTCATGGAGACAAAAGGGATGCAATATATTTCTGAACAAAGAACGTAAGGGCTTCAGTGTGACATTGTCACCAACAGAACCAAGGCAACCCATGGACTGCATTACAAGCAGAACTTGACTCTACACAGCTTTCGTGCAGTCACTCTTCAATCTGTCTCTGGTTACTCTGTTCACACTTCTAGAAGGAGGTTACAACAATGGAGTTTAAAGTAGATCCACAAAAGGGACTGATAGGCCAAAAAACAAATGTTCAGATGGATAAACAACATCAGCCTATTCAGCTTACTAGAAGTTAAATAAATGCTATCTTGAAACAAGATCTTGTAGTCTAACAGGAAGGAAAAGCAGTGTGACAGCAGTGTCCGTGGAAATAGTAGCCTGGATGGAAATCTTTGAAAGAAACCCAGATCTCTTTCTATAATGTGGTTTCTCAGTTCTGGTTCCTGGGGAAAATTATGGTAGTGTGGGTATCCTGAGAAATCAGAATGGGTCATGATCTTTAAATCCCCTCTCTTTCCCTTTTTTTTTTTTTTTAAATTTACTATTGTTTTACTACATGAAATGTGTACAACTGTATGCACTTGGGAACTAATAATAATAAAACACATCTGCTATAGCTGGCCTTAGCAACTGGGAATATCAGAGAAGGTGACAGATTTGGGAGTATCAAAATGACTTTGGGTCACCAGTATGTAGCAGCTGTAAAAGACAAATGTGATCCGCAGCTATAATTGTCAAAGTATTCCAGGAGAAATGGGGGAGAACTAGTGCTATGCACATGGCTCTGGTGCTTAGGGAATACTGATTCAAACCAGAACAGGTGCAGAAAAGGAAAGGGAATTTAAAGCCTAAGAGACTGAAGAACTGCGGGTTGTTTGGCTTACAAGAAAAAATCCCACAAACCCAAACAAAATAATCCAACAATCTCAGACCAAAAACAAAAAAATCATGTTGATAGAATCTTTATGCAGAAAAAATACAAGAAAAGAAAAGAGCTATTTAAGGCAAAGTACATTGGTATAGTAAATACTTTCTTATTAAATTTAGGCTGGAAAAAGGACATACATTAGCAACTCATTAACATAATCAACTTTAAACTCGAATGCTACAGTATAAGAGAAAAAGGTTTACGATATTGTCTGCCATAGCAGGAGATGCTTCCTGAAGACACAAGAAGTACTTTCCTGACAGTATTTCTAATAAAAGTCTGTAATTTCAAGTCTGTGTTTTGAATGAGCTAGAGTTCAGCTTTGAAGCAAACATACAAAGCTGTCAATTATGAGAGTCTGTTTGTCAAATACTTATTAATGACTGTGCAAGTTTAATTGCATGCCAACAAACAGAAATGTTAATTTTTCTTATTTCAGATACCCCAAGTTGCACTCTCAAATAAGAATAATTCTGTAAAAACATCCTCTTGGCAGAAAAGAACAGATTACTTACCTATTGATTCAGCAACCTATTTTATATGCACCACATTACAAAAAATGTGGATTTTGTACTTGTGAAGCTTCCAGACAGATAATTCTTGAAGCTGGTCACCTATTTATTGTCTGGTGCTACAAACACTGTGGCAGTTGAAGCATCTTCCACACTGTGCCCACACCACCATCTTTCACTCTTCTCTCTAGGAAACAGCTGCCTGCCATTCAGTCCCAGCCTCCATTGCTGGGAAAATTAGCAACTGCTACAGAAACTTACCTACTGACAATAGGAGCTACATCAGCACTCACTTTCCATGCAAGTCCAGGAGCAACTACATGTGCTAGCTACCGTGGTGCTAGGTAAAAATGGGAAATTTAGATGCAACAAGTGCTCTCTACCTCATTGCTCACCTTGGTTATTTGAGTGCAGAGCTAAAATCAATGTCCTTTTAACATCATCATTTCTCAAGTAAACTAGCAAAAGAAACGTAATGGCTTACAGCAGTTACAGCCCAACGCAGCGGACGTGAAAAACTACTGAAAGTCAAAATAAATCCTCTAGCTGTCATCTCCCATCCTTAAATTCTCACCTGCTCAGGACCCATGGAGGACAACCCTGATGTAGGCACAGAGGTCGCTGAGGTCATGCTGATCTGCCCTGTCATCTGGTTCATGTTGTTCATACCACTTGTGTTGGTTGCCATGGATACACTGATGTTCATGTTATTGTTGTACATGCTGGTGCTTGCTTGCTGCCCAAAATGTGGTGGGGACTGTTGTGAAAACATGCTATAGCAAGGAATGGAAAAAGCAATGTGTCAGACTTAGAATGCTGAAGCCACTAAGAAACTGCTTTCTTTTAATATATCTTAAGCTAGAATTTGTATATGGTGTCATTTATTCCAACTTCAAAGGGAAAACTAGTTTTCAGCTGCATTAATGTGTACAGAGCAGATTTTCATAATTTATGGTCCCATGTCTGTGCACAAAAATGCATGCCTTTGCACGTGAAACTATGGCAAATCTGTTATGCACATGCAGTAACAGCCAATCAGCTGTCTAAATGTGCTCTGTCTGTATTTTAAAGTAATTTTTGAAGGGAAAGGAAAACAGCTTTTTGTCCCTCCAGGGCAAAAAGGAGGACAGGACTATTGAGCCGAAATCGGAGCTAGTCTAATAAACTTTCTTTTTTGCAAAATAATCTATTTGCATATATGAATACCAGATTTGCACATATAATTATGGCAAGTGGGCTCACAAATATAGACATGCATTTGTGCAGAAATTTATTTACTAAATCATAGCATCAGATTTTGAAAATATGGCACTGTAAGGAAACAACCAAGTCTAAGACAATTATATGTTCCTTCAAGGCCTTTCTGAACAGCTTAAAGAGGAATAACTGTGAAAGAGCTCATCCCACATTTTATTAAGTCAAGTGCTTTCTGGATAGTATCTTCCTTCCCATTATGTTCGAAGCCATACAAGAGATTCTTTACACTTCCTAAAATGCACTTCAGTGTTTACATACCAGTCTTTTCTACTTTTCAAGCATAATCCAACAGTCAATGAAGGAATTATTACTGACAGTGTGTCTGTTTAGAGGATCTGCATTAGACTGAAAACTGTGGAAGGGCTGCTGTGTGCCACATGGCACAGAGTAACCACCTCTGTATCAATGGCTGACTTTTACTTCTCCATGAAGCACTCCTCCCACAGCTAAGGGAATCTTTTGGGGTTAACACTCAACCTTGCACTAGGATACTCCATTAGGCACCGCTGTGCACTGTGAGACTTGGTGGAGTGCAAAAGCATTCTGGGCACAGGACCAAACTCAGAAAATCCCACCATTCTCTTGCTTCCAATTCCATGTCTTTTCAGGCCACCTAACCCCATTTTTAAGTTGTTATCTGGATGGCTGAAACAGTACACTACAGATTATTGTGAATACTCAGTGGCTTGTGTAAACAAATTTGACATGTCTCTGCTGTAGAGCTGCAGTTTAGCAAAGCCAACCTCTTATCGAGCTGCCCTTGTGCCATTTTTGGCAGAAGCCATGACAGTGGCAGCTATGCCACCTGTAGATGCTTCAGGAAGACAGTGAGGATGGGGCACGGATAATGATGAGGACAAAAGATAAATCAGCTGCTTTAAGGGGAACTTTACTTGGATGAGCCTTATCAATAAAATACTAGTGTTTTGGGTTTATTAAATCTTTGTCAACCAGTGGGAAAAGATTTGTCACTGGGCTAGGACAGTAAGAACAGCCTGATAACTCTAGGATAACAAAAGCACTGTGCTAGAGACAGCTGTGTGCACCCCAGTAATAAGTGCTACAGGCTGTACCTGATAGGTCCTTCCATTTTCCAATGAAAAGCAAAGATCACTGCCATCAGGAAGTTCATTGCTGCCTACTGATAGTGTTCAGCATCCAGGCCATTTGATTTGGACACACTCATTATTAGAGCTATACCAGCTGGGGTAGGGGCCTCAACTGAAAAGGCGACTGCATGCATGAGGCATGCTACAATGCTGTCAGGGAATTAAATTATATGCTGACCCCCAGTATGTGCAAACATTAATGGGCTGAACCCAGTTACACTCCAGCATTTGAAAGTGGGAGGTGATAATCCAGTCACCACAATTCCAGAGCAGCAGGGAATGCAGAGGCTCTGGCTCAGCTGATCCAGCCACGTGGAAAGCAGTGTGGGAGCAGGACATGAAAATCATATGCAAGAAGAAATGCATCCACACAAGTGTTAGGGGCTGGAGTTCATTGTGCAGCAGAAATGCTTCTTAAGGACACAGTGTTTGTTCAGTTACCATAGACAAAGCAATGCATTGCGTGGTTGCAGCTCTTTTAGCTATGCACTCACTTTGCCTTGTATGAAGACAGAATTTAAACCAATTCGTCAAATCAAATTGAAAAGAAATCTCTTTTAGGATAGATAACAACAAACATAAAACAAGCCCATAAATAAGTGTAGACCATACATAATCCCATTACTCTGTGTTCCTTTTGGTTTTGTTCTGAATTTACCTGTTACCACCCATATTCCCTTGTGCCCACCCATTCATCTCCGTAGAGGACTGATAGGCAGGATTAGCCTGAGACTGCTGAATCATGGGGCTTTGAGTGTGCGCCAGTCTTGGTGACATCAGTGGACTCTGAGGAGTGGTGGCCCCTGTGAAGCCTGGATCAGGCTGCTGACTAATACCTAAAAAAGAAAACAAGAAAGTTACCCACTGTACACTCAGAGTTAAAACAAGCCAAGAGTTCATACCTGCTGCTCTGTCTTTACACAGTCCTATTTATATCACCTGGAACCTATAACCTTGTGTCTTAATGTGGGACTTAGATTTAAAGCAAGACATCATCAACTAATATATGCATAAATTTAAACAAAATCATTTTGTGTAGACATGTTGGCTACCTGCCTGTCCCAGTCTCACAAGTGGTCTCTCCCCTCTAGAGATCAAAACAAAAACATTGGTGACTCCCCACTCCCGTCCCCCAACTGCATTCAGAACAACAAATAAAACATATTGCTTTTGTCTATAAATCTATTTTGGTGAAAGTTATGTATAACTTGTTGACTGTATGGCACCACCAGTTAGGCTGTAATTTTCAGTTTTTTCTGAAGCTCCTTAAACCTCAGTATCTCTATTTCTGTGTCTCTGCAAAAACAGGCAATGCCATTTTGTGCAAGCATCTAGATGATTCTGTAAAATCAAAAAAATCATCTAGATGCAAAGAAAACCTAATCAAGGCTGTAAAATGCCAATTGTGTGTAGAAATTTTGTTTTGAAACAAGTTACTTTAGTCTTGTTTAAGTTCATAAACAGCATACTCAACATAAACAAGCCACTCCTAATCCTGGGGAAAGAATCAGGTGTTATAAAATCTATTCTTGTATTTACTGATGTGACTTAGCTTCTCTGTATCTTTGCCATATCAGAAAATCGGAATAAGAATACCTTTTCACTTTCATAAAGCAGTTACAAATACAGGGAATGAAAGTACTATTATGAAATATTATTACTGTTAGAAACTGGCATAAAGGATAACTGGCCAAATTTAGAATTGCATGGGCATAATTTGTTATAGCAGCAGAACTTTCACATAACATATTATTTAATACAACTACAGTATAACTTATAAAATAGATATAAATAAAGAATCCTTATAGCCATAACCATATGGAGGTAACTGCCCCATGCACCCCTAGAACAAAGTGATACACAGCTTTGTAAAACATGCACAGAAAATGGAATTAATTCTCATATTACACACAGGTTTAAGGGCAGGCAGTAGAATGTCTTATCTAAAACTAATTTGTATTATTTAAATTCAATAATTAGTTGTTAATTTTACATTATAATGTACATATAAATATTTTTTTCTTTTTTGGAAAAATATGTCTGGTATTTAAGCAATATCTCTTGAACCAAAATAAAAAAATTACATATAGCTTTGCTTCTGGTTACTTTATGGTGTTCATCAGTACCTATTCACATATTTTTCTTCATTTGTACTTTTATCACGTATACTGGTTTATTTCAGTCAAAATTCAGCATCCATCAAGCAAACACTTACACTTGTATGAGTCTGTGTATGCGTACCCACTTTTATCTGTACATATCTCTACATAAACAAACACACACATCTCAATTCTTCTGTTTCTCAAGAAAAAGAGTGATCCTTGGAGAATAAGTGGTACTAGAGTTAGGAAAGTGGGAAGGCACTACATTGTATTTAAGGACTCCCAAGGGGTCCAAACCTCCATGCTTCACACTGTGTCCAGAGCGTCAGGCAAGGAGCCTGTGGGAGGGGTGCCTGGACCCAGCACTGGGGAGAGCATGAGGGAGTAAGGTCAGTCAAAATGCACTGAGATGGGATGGGACCAGTACCGTAGTTTGGAGGAAACGGAAACTGCTGTGCATTTGCCTGTGGGATCCGTGGGTTGCTCATGGTTGCTGGTATGCCACCGGTGGCCACCATGCTGGGGGTCATACTCAAGCCTTGTCCTCGCATCATCAGCGTCCGCTGCTGCACCTGCTGCTGCTGCTGCTGCATCTGCCGCTGCCGCAGGTGCTGGCTCAGGATCTCCCGCTGCCTCTGTGCCAGCATCTGCGCGTTGATAGGGCCCTGCAGGGAAAACCACCGCCACCCATCAACAACCCCTCCTAAGGCAACCTGTCCAATGGAGGCATCTGCACTACAGCAATCTGGAAGATTCCAGCTTTTCCCCCTGCTGCCATTGAACAACTAACAATAATATAAAGCAGTAGAAAATACTTCCATTAATACTTCTGTTGGGAAAGACATCTAACAGTCCAAGAGTCACTAAATGAAATAGTATCAGTGTTCAAGGTTGCAGTGATTTGCAGTTGCAAATAGAGCAGTTCCTTAAAAACCCCACATCTTTAGGAAATTAGAAACTTGGTTAAAAATGCAGTTGTATCCTTAGTAAAAAAACATCCATCCCATGTAAATATGGGAAAGACTCTCAGAACTAAAACAGTAAAATACTTCCTATCACGCAGACCACATTATTAGTATTGAAACTGTATTTACTGGGTATCATTACTACTATATTATATTGGGGGAAGAAAGAAAAAAGAAAGTGGCCTTTTTTAAAAGAAAAGGTATTATTTCTCTCACCTGTGCTGGCACTCCAGGTCTCAAAGACAGATTCATATTGGAGACACTGCTGATCTGATTTATCAGTGGCTGCCGATTCTAAAATAAAAAACAAAAACCACCCCAACACCAAACCCCCAAAGTTTTTAGAAGGAAAGCGAAAAGGAGAAGCATTACACACAGAGTCATGCAGATCTACTTCCCTGGCTGGTCTGTAGACTTAGTTTTACCTATTTAAGCAGGGACTAATTTTCCTCCTCAAGTACTATTACCATGTACAGTATGCTGTTTCTTAAGGAGATAATACACCATAGAAATAGTAACACAGGCACTAAGCTCTTTATACCAAACTAGCTCCCTTCACAGTTCCTGTCCTTTTTCAGTTTGTGACTGGACTGTTGAAGTTCACTCCAAATTAGACTTTATCCTGATCTTTGAAGGCAGAGATGATCTTTCCTCCTTCAACAGAAAAAGCACTGATATCTCATTTAGAATACTATGAACTTACATATTTAAAAATGAAACAGTAAACAACTTAAAACAATCCTTAAAAGCAGATCAAATCCAAGCAGAAAAAAAAGGATATAGATAGGTAACAGGCAGCAATAAAAGCAGTCCAATTGGTGAAGAGTCAAAATACAACAAACAGAAGACGACTTACGTAACAAAAAGCACCAATGTAACCTGGCTCAAAGACTTAGTGAGACCTAGCTTAAGTATGAGTCATATTCTTGCGTGGTATTATATAAAGAACAATGTAAAGATGCCAAAACATATCAAAAACAATAATATGCAAGGTACTGTCCTGTCAAAACCCGTTGTGGCTAGTGTTTCTAGTTTAAAATTGGAATTAAGCAAGATCTGGTCTGTTTGGAGCAAGCTGACTGTATGTGTCACCTAGGACAGGTGCTTGCACCACTGGCACTGGGAATGAGAAGGGGCTATACCTGCTGTGCCTGGAGCCTGTGCTGCAGCTGGAGCCGCAGCTGGTTTGGCTGGTTCTGCACGATGCCAGCGGGCCGGAGGCCGGGCCGGGGCTGCATGCGCAGGGCGGTGTATCCCGGTCGCTGCCCCATGGTGTGGAAGCTCGGGTCCTGCATGGGCGCATAGCTGCCCTGCGCCATCTGAGCCTGCGCCGCGTACTGCTGGGAGAACACCGGAGCCTTCTGCTCCATGAGGATGCTGGACTCCTGGCTGGGGAAGGTCTCCGGGTCGACAGCTTGGCTCTGCAGAAATACATGAACAATAGAAACAGTTGGTGGGATGCGGCTTTTCAGAGGATTATACGAGACTAATACAGACAGCCTACGAAAACAACCTTCTAGGTTGTTTTTAAACAGAAAATTACATTATTTTCTTTGCCTCAATATAAAACTTAAAAATAAACGGAATTGTATTTTTGAGTATCAAAACATATTCATGGAGACAAATTCCTTCTCTCTCTTTTCTTTTTTTTTTTAAAGCAAAGGCCCACAGTCTTTCTCATGTTCTTAACACAACCATTTTATCACTCTTCTAATGAATAAAAACCTGAAATGACAAACACTAGATCAAAATCTGTAAATGAAGTGATGCCAGCCTATTTTTACTATTGAATCTGAGAAATTCAAAGACATTACAAATTAATAAGTAGATTTTTATCAGTATCCTTGAACAAAATAATGACTTCAAATAAAGATGCCTGAAACTATTGCAGAAGCTAATGTGAACAGAGTGCCTAATTATTTCAGGGCACTTTTGCACTAACTGATTATCCATTAGCATAAATAAGCTAACACAATTCTAAACTCCATTCTAGAAATGCCCTTAATATTTGCTCTAGCCAGAATAATTTTACAGTTTGTTCCACATTGACCTTGAAAATGAAGTTAATCTAAATTTCAATGACCTCATGAAAGTCTTTAAGCTGCTATAAAATGTTCAAGGCTATTTAAAAACACATGTTTTAAAATGAGACAGTTCTCTTATCTGCAAAATTCTTCAACTGTTTCCACTGAGATATTAAATAGAAACATATTTACCATTCAGTTTGAAATAAACCATTGTTCATATTTTTTTGGTGGTGGTATTCCAGAACCTATGTAATATTGCATGAAAGTTTCACACCTCAAAATTGAAGTTCACCAATAAATTGTATCTCCAGCTTAACACCTCAGAGAGTTCTGTGTTGTATCAAATAGGCTTGGAGATAACTTTCTCATGTTTAAAGCAGAATTTCATTGGTCCTATTTCATATCTAAAATGCAGAGGTAGTTTGGAAGTTATGCTCAGGCTGCTGCTGAGCACTTGGAAATGAAATGGGCATTCTAGGCTCCTCTGAGAATATTAAATCATCATATACACATATATAGCTGATTTTGAAAATACAATTCTTATGCCAGAAATATCAGGAACTAACTTTTCTCCCAAATATTTTTATATTTACAATTTTCTTTGCACCATAGAAGACTTAAGTGGACAAGAACTAAGTGGAAGTCAATAAAACTAACTGTGGGGAAAAATGGATGAAAAAGCATAGAACAATTTCATGTTACAAAGTTTGGGAAGCATGGTCATAATTTAAAAAAAAATACAGTTTAAGCTACTTCAGATGAAACTCAGCCCTTAACATCCATTAATCATCTAAGGGGAAAACTGCGTGTGAAATTAAACATTACAGGTTTACTAATCCAAAAGATTACTCCTATCATACAAAAGTCTGGATCCTGCTCCTCTGCTCCTGGGTCTTCATAGTCTTATTTTCCTCTTTCCTACACTCTGTTGCTGGCAGCGATCTTACCTTTCTCCCCTACAAGTGTTGTTCTGACCCTCATTTATGTTTGGTTTTCATCAGTTCAGTTGCATAAAACAGGTCAGAAGGAGGAGATCTAGGTGATCTAGGTGAGTGTGGCAAGGGAGAGGAAGACTAAACCTAGGGCTGAAGGAAGCTTTTCAGGTGACACTGAAACATTATATGGATTTCCACCAAAAGATGTAACTCTGTCCTAGCTTGCAAGAAGTGTTTTATAATTCCATGTTTCAACTCCACATGAACAACATATCTTTTAAAAGCAACTAACACATGCAAAATGCCCATGTATACCTGGCTCACTAGTTCTGGTATTCCCAGAGCCCTGTCAATTTCTTCTAAACCATCAAAATTCCTTAACGCCATGTAAAGCTGATCCAGGAGAGCACCCTCATCACTTGGTGACTCTGATGAAGGATGATTACACAAGAGATCATCTGGTGAGCTGCCAAACGGTTGCCTGTGAAAACATGAACACAGCATTGGTAAACAGCTGCTGAAAACCAAAAAATAATATCAGAGGATTAGTACTCAAGTCGAACTAACAAGTGGAGACGGAAATTCTTTTAATCACTGCCAATTTTGTTTAGAAAATTATTCTAGATGAAAGCTATGCTACCCAAAGAAGTAACTAAATACTGTGATTAATGCTTATCGAGACTCTACAAGCACGGTGTATCTGACAAGCAAGAAAGCACACCAAAGGTATGCATGAGTGCTGATTTCATATGACAGGGTTAACAGTGGGACAGAGAAGTCAGTATAGAATATAGTCAATGAAGACAGAAGGCTAAATAATTGGGTTTTTAAAAATTAATTGTAACTTGGAATTTCAGATGTCAGATTAAGTATACTATCTCCTCTTAGCTGGTTTTCTCTCAGGCTAAGAAAGCCAAAGAGGTCACAGAGGGGTCCACGGATTGTCTGAGATTGCAAAACTTAACACCTGGAAGAGCTGGGCAGAAGCATGGGGAAAAGGACATTCCCCTTTTTATTTGCATTACAACACTGCATCAGGCTCACCTCATGTGCACACCCCATCAGCAGCTCACCCCAACTGCACACTTGGGTACCAGTTTATGCACTTGCTTATGCACCTCAGAAGGCTATCAGCAAGAATTTGGATATTGTCAGGCAGAGTGTAGTGGCTCTGTAAATCCTGCTTACCTCACCCCTGAATTTGTATGCAAAGCACAGTCAGTTACAAAGGCAGAGTGAGGGGTTATTCTAAACCCAAAGGATGAAACTTCCTGAGAAACAAACTAAATCTGAAATAACACCTTATCTGCAGCCAAATAACACATTTTTGTTTTGCAGTTCACACACCTGCCCTACTTCATGCATGTTACTACAAGACTGCAACAGAAAATATAAAGAGCAAAGCCTTCTGCAAGCAAGGGCAGCTACAATATGCACATCATGAAAGAATCTCATCCCAGATAATTACTCAGATACAACAAAAGCTGTCACACATAGAGGGAGGAAAAGCACTATCTGTGAACCCTTTTTACATGTCTGTTTAGAAAAACAAAGAAACATGTTTGTGTATTTAGTTTCCATAATGAGATATATGGTTGCCATGGAAGTCTAATCTCTATGTCAAAGCTAAGCAAAAGAACTGCATCGTCAGGCTATACACCAAAGAAACCCCAAAGGATGGCAGGCAGGAAAACTAACTCAAATGTATTTTTTAAAACAGATCCCAGACAGTAAAAAAAAAAAACAACAAAAAAACCCCCCAAAAAACCGACATACCTTTAAAACATTGCAAAGTATTGATCAATCTCACATATAAGTTTCTGTAACTCTCACAGATGGATTTATAAATTAGGAAAAGGAAAGAACAAAAAAAATCCTTTGATTCAAATTGCTTGTAAACTCTAAATATGACCTATAAGAAGGGATTCGTGATGCAAAAAAACAATTGATGAAACTAGCAAACAAACCTCCTGCAAACTGCACACAGGCATGAAAACAGATGATAAGAAAAACTTCAAAATATTTGTCAAATTCTTTATGTTAAACCATGACAATTCCTTACAATTACAATTTTCCCATTTCTTTTATATACTGCAATGATACTTTCAATCAATTTTTTTAAGAATTATATTTAATAATTTAATACACATGACAATAATCAGATTATAAAAATACCAGTCTCAGGGATCAGTAAGGTAAGAAATGGCAGCACCAACCAATTTATCATCTCTGTTTGGGTGTAAAGGATGTAACTATGACTACTTTCAGATGCAAGGCAATGGGATTTTTTTTTCAGCATCTTCAGCTATGAGTGAACTATGAAAAAAGTTAAGGTACAAAAATGGAAGAGTTAAAACTGCCTGGTTTGCTGACCAGACAAAACCCTGTATTTTGTTTTGAAGTGTAATTTTTAAAGCAAATAATTCAGTTATGCAAACAGTGTGTTTTGCATATGGATACCCTAACTGAGGGAAACACTAGGAAACATCTTGAAAACCATGGAAACTAACAAAGAAAATGTCACATATATTTATGGATAATATTTTTGGACATCCTAATGAAAATTAAGAGAGCCTAGTCAGAAAAATTAACATTTTTTCAAATATACTTTCCCCCAATCGTTTCCACTTCCTTTTCTGTTCAGTGATCCCTCCATTTACAAGTGAAAAATATCCCTAATTACACAATTTAAAACATGTCAATGTTCAGCACCTGCTTGTCCATTTTGTGTCACTTAGACAGTCCATATATATAGTTTCTCTGAAGTAAGTTGCAAACCTTTTGGAGAAGACCTGGCTCTTTTTTAAGAAGTGCAAACCACTTATCATAGTTTTGTCATTGTTTCAAAATCCTAATAATGAACAAAGTTAATACATTACAAGAATTAATGAGTTGTGATCAAACTGTAGTTCTGATTACCTGAGAAGGCGCTAACTTCAGGGAAGAGGCAGCTTTTCTTTCATTTCATCTTTCCTTCCTCATATTTTACAGAATTTAGGTCAATTAAAAAAACCCAAACAAAACATAATTAACCATGTCCTGCATCACTTAAGATGCTACCCCACTGCAGGAAGAAACAGCTGTGTTATAATTACATAGTTATGGCTCACACTACTGACATGTTTCCATATTTAGTGTTAAGTATGATTATTAACATTAAGAACAGCAAAATCAGACAGAATCATGCCCACATTAATGCTCCAGAGGTGATAAATGGTGCAAACTATCCGAAGTGTTGGCAGCATTCACTGTGATACGCAACTTTCAATTCTTTCAACACATTAAAGGACAAAGAGAGCACTTATAAGTATTACTGGAACATGCATACATTTAATGAGCATAAAACAGTACAAGCATTAAATTGATGTACATTTGGTGATTATTTTATGCAGAACTTTGTTTCCATGAGGTGTATAAAATATAGGCCTGTAAAATCTCTCTGTGTTCTGATATGACACCAAGACTCACCTGTTCTGATTACCAAAAGTCGCCTGTTCTATAGGCAAGATGCTGTCTGGCCATGGTGCAGTCTGATTTGGAGGCGCCTGTTGTTGGCTATACTGAGGTCCTCCTATGTTCATCTCCAATTCGGATGGCCCTAATCAAGAAAAAATAACAATATAACTTCTCTAAAAAAATGCTACTTTCATGGTAATTCCTGCCGTTGAATTACCTATGTTATGGTAAAACCATTAAGACTTCAGTAACATTATACTTAAAAGCATCATTATTTTTTTTGTTAAAGTTTGCTTTTAAAGTTTGAGAAAACGAGAACTCTGAAAGTGGTTCAAAATTACCAAATAGCAGATACAACATCACAGATGCAAAAATTAATAAGACAAGCATAAAAAAACCCTGAATATAGAGCAGTATTGTAATGCACATGCTTTAAAAGTGACCTGGAACACATATAATGTTCACAGCATTTCTGCTAAAACCCTCCACAGTCTTTAGTGAACAAGAGCAACTTCATATCCTTTTGTTTTGGCCATACCACTGTGGAGCTACAGAGTAGCAAGAACTGTCCATCGCAATACATGATTAGAAGCTGGACACCTTCCTTCTCACACAGAATCATAGAATCGATTGGGTTGGAAAAGACCTCTGAGATCATCAAGTCCAACCCTTGGTGCAACTCCAATCCATTTACCAGATCATGGCACTCAGTGCCATGTCCAATCTGCGTTTAAAAATCTCCAGGAATGGTGAATCCACCACCTCTCTGGGCAGCCCATTCCAATGCCTGATTACTCTCTCTGTAGAGAATTTTTTTCTGATCTCCAACTTAAATTTCCCCTGGCAGAGCTTGAGCCCATGCCCCCTTGTCCTATTGCTGAGTGCCTGGGAGAAGACACCAACCCCCCCACCTGGCTAGAACTTCCACAGGAAACTTTCACTGTGAAATACAGTTGTCACCAAACATAACTGAAGTATTTTTTTTTTTTTTTTTTTTTTGCTCTGTTTCATCTTCAACAATTCAGCATATGCCAAAAGAACAACTCTGCATGCACCCTGACTTACCCATATTCATGACCTGAGATGGAAGCATCTGCCTTGGGCCAGGCTGGTTGCTGGGTCTCAAGGGGATGCTGGCTGTAGGGTTGCGGATCATGCCTGCTTGCACTGGCCTGTTCATGGCGCTGGCTGTGGGTGCACAGGTCACCCTCACAGCAGCAGTCTGGCTTCCCCAGTCTCCAGATGTCATGGCAGGCCGAGGGGCATTGCCACCGATCATTCCTGCACAAAAGCCAAACAGACTTAGGTACCAGCACATGATTCAGAACAGCTTTAGCACTACTGCTACCTGATGAGCTGCATTTTTAGCAACAAAAATGCAGCAGTTCCACTCAAAGCACATGGCACTACAACTGCCCATCCAGATGTGCAAAGCTACAGAATGATGCCTTACACTGCTTAGTCAAGGGACTGGAGACTGTTATATGTTTTACAAGAGGAAGATCCTTTTATCATTTCCGAAAAGCTGTTCAGAGTAAGTGTTCCCACATGTAGTCTGCAACAGGTGCTGAGGGTGTGTGGATAGCTTTAACTTCCTTCCTCAGGAAATGAATCACGTTTGCTGATATGTATGTTAGTGCTTTATTTTCCAAGTGCTAAGTGAGAATGGAGACTAGAGTAACAATGTGTTAACGCTAAATACACTTACAAATTAGAAGGATTGTATATAAAGTCACAGTCTGCAAACATATTTTGGCAACTTCCTTCACTTGAAACCTAGAGCTTCTTGGCTTCAAGGCTCACCCAGATAATCTCAAACCAATGTACAGTGCAGGGAAATTACTCACAGGAACTTTCCGATAGATGCTGAAGTTCATTACCGTTATTTTAGGGGAAGTCCTCCCACATCTACTGTAAACAACTGGTACAGTTTATTTACACTTGGAATATACAGAATACTACACTGTGACAGTAGCCAAAAAACCTCAACCAAATCTCAACACAAAAAAGCTCCAAACCCAAAGTACTCACAGTATTTATACATTTGAATTTTAATCAGTCAAGAGAGCAGACAAACCACTGACTTCAGATTGGACTACTGGTTCAGATTTGTACAACTGCATTTTGCAATGTGCTTAAATGAATACTAAAGGCCACACAAATAATTATTACTCATCAGTTCAATTAGTTGGTGATGAATAACCAAAGAGAAAAACTCTCTGAAGAGGGTCTTTGTTTCATCAGCTGTACAAAATTTGCTTTAGTTTTACATCCTCCAGTTTGTTCTATTTGTGTACATATTCAATCAGCTGAAATATGTGGTGTGCTAGAGCAAGGCAGGAACATGGTAATACTCTCTAGCTTGTATACATAAGACAAATGAAATCCTCTAGTATGTACACAGAATAGGAAACTAATGGGACATGTGAAAGAATACAAGTTGACTTAAACAGGCTATTTTCAGTGTCTGGCAGCATGTCTTCTTTAATACTGATGCAAACTAAATATAAAAATTTGATGCTGAATAGCCAGCTGAAACGACTTACAATGCCCATTTATTTACTCAGAGCTCTTAGTGGTTGTCATACACTTGCAGTCTCAGACTATACATCAGTTGAAGTCCATCAGCCAGACCTTTCTCGTCAAACATACTACAATGTCTTTGTGCATTATTAACATGTTTTAACTGCAACATCTGATGGTTCCCAAAAAGGTTACATGTCAGAAAATGATGAAAACCTTAGAATATCTTTAACTTAAAATGTGAACAAAGGCTACTAAATACAGGATAATCAAGGGCAAAACCAAGGTCTATAGGGACACACACACCGTAAGGGCAACAGTATTGTGCACAATTTTATTTTGAAAGACCCATCTCTACAGATTAGTGATTCATTTGCTTTTTTTGAGGGAGAAAGGTTGGATTTTTACCTATCTACGCCTCAGCTGAATCTGTAGCATTGATGTGAACAGACTCTAATTGCCATTACACTGCATTCACCTAGGAGTTTTCAGGTAGGTAAAAAGCAGTGCATAATGGGCAGGACTAAAAACATGCAGACAAAGAAATTCAAAACAAATATGCCAATACATACCATCCCACAAAACATGAATTTTTCCACACTTTTCGGAAAGTAATAATCTGCACTTGTAAGAACTCCTACATTAAGCTGCACATGCTATAGCCTGTTACTCAAGTGTATTAAAAAAAAAAAAAANAAAGCTCCTTGATTTCCTATCATCCCTTCATTCCTGCCCATCAGTCCCGGCTGAGGTATCACTGCATAAGGGCTACTCGTTCTTATGGGTGGGAATGTTCCTGCACCTGTTGGGTTCTGCAGTGTGATGTCAAGTGGTAAATTCTGGTTTGGTAATAACCTGCCCAGTTGGCCCGCTCGTGGGTTATTAAAAGCTAGACAGGAGGAGCAAAGAAAAAAAAAGCAAAGTTACAAGAATGGAAACTTTATTGGTTAAAAAAAAAGGAACCCAGACACAATTAAAGCTGTTGGGCTGAGCTATTTAATGCTGCTTAATTTACCCACTCCTATCTGTCTGAGAAACATCCCTTCTTGACATTTTAGTGTAAATTTCAAAATGGAACATTCTGACACTAAATACAAACCAGATATGATGTATATTTTAAAAAACTTCAAACGATGCAATTTAACTGACAGAAGAGCCACTACAGCAAAATGCACTACTATGTGATGTGCATACTGCTGCCAATTAATCTTATACCTGGTAAGACTGTAATTGCATTCACATGTCATCCTGAGGCAGATTGTTAGGAATTATCTCAGTTTTGAGTTTTTCAGCACAAGCTGTTCCCCTGAAGAAGTCATCAAAATTAAGGGCAGACTGAGTCTATACTTGATCCTATAGCCCCATTTCTACATGTCCTTCTTAATTTTACTTTTTTTAAAAATTTTTTGTCCTTAATAAAAATAAATACTTCCTTGATTCAGCAACAACAAATAACCAGTCCAGAATGAGAGCTGTGCCCCAATAATATTCTGGTAAAACAGTATGATCCTTGATGGTTACTGTCACCTTTATGTAACTATTTTCTTCTGGTTTGTGCTTTTAAAATCAGCCTTGGCAAAGAAAACTGCATATTGCCTCAGAAAAGAGAGTTTCAGGTTATGACTGGCAAGCATCTGGCTCAGCTGGTCTTTGGGCAATTTTCCAATGCATGAAAGCATCCCCTATGTGCACAACTAATTTTCAAACATGAATCAAACACTGACCTTGCAGTTATGATCCCTTTTCCAATCATACCCATAAAATACATAGAAGTAAATCACACATTTTTGTGAAATTATTATTTGCAATCCTTCCTGATAGCTTCCTCTAGGAGAAGCTCTGATATAACAGTGCCCTTAAAGCAACTTCTGCATTTTTGTGTTCACCACATTGCAAAGAAGTTAAATAACTTCTTTCTTATTTTAGATTGAAGCAGAGCTACTTTTGAATTTGGAAACTCAAATGAGGTTTAGTAAGCTTGTTAAAAAGTTCAGAAACATTTTATTACAAAGGTCTCTGACTTTTGTTCTTATTTTATAAAACCAGACTACAGAAACTCATTGTATTTATTTATTTAGAGTAAGTTCACCAGGTGCATTTGCTTATATGTGTGCATAAAAAATATATCACAACACATACACCTAATTCCTAACTATGAGATCAAAGTTTTGTCTTGCCTGTCTGTTCAAACGAGCAAAAACTCGTGAAACAAAATGACCTTCTCAAGAGTAGGAGCATCAAAAAGTCTAAGGATTGAACCAAAAATGAACTTAAGCGACAGTTTCAGAATAGTTTGCTCCCAAAGTTTGAAAAATCACATAGATGAGTGAGCTATGTATAACTTTGCCAGCACCCTCCGATCTTACAAAAAGGAAAACTGGAAATGCAGCACAACATAACAACACAACTGATGAGACATGATGGTGATTAGATCACATGTTCTGCTCTTGATCAGGATGGGACTGAAGGAGGCTCCCTGCCCCTCATGTAACAGACTAGAAATTTAGCAAATCTAGCAGCTTTTTTTTTTTTAAACAGAAATATATTTCAAGAATTTTCATGTAAAACCTGTAACATGAAAGCTGTTTATTTCTTCAGAAAGAAAAAACTGAAAAACTCTAAACCTCTTTTGGAATTGTATACGATTGGACATTCATTCTACATCGCTTTTCTGTGAGCATATGAGAAGCCCCTCACTGTTTCTATGCACCTGTTTTCTGTATGCTCTTCTACTAAAACCAAGGCAGAAGTTCCAAGGGAAATCAGGCACAGATACAAGACTGAGCCTGGGGAAAAGGTTTCAGGGTTTTAATATAGATAGGAAACAGAATGCTGCTTTTACAGAACTGCTGCTAACCACCAAGTCACTCTCATTTACAATCATACTGTTACTGTACTTAGAGTAGCTTTGAAAGCAGATTTAAAGCTAGGTTAACTCTATAAAGCCCAAAGGCTACACTGGAAGGAACCAAAAGACCTTGCTTCAGGAAAAATATACTAAAGACTTCATATACAGAGATTTTCTTCCGACTTTTGTGTTGCTGCTGTTAGTATCCCATACTTACAAAAAAGAGTGCATTAAATCCAAGCATCTTTCTGTGAGCAACACTGGTAACAAGTGATTATTTAAGGATCTGAAGTGGTTTTAATATGAATTTAAATACGAATATTTATTATTAATATAATATTAATATTTATTTAAATATTATTATTTATTTAAATATTTCTGGGTTAATTTGAAAGTGGCCTAGTGTTATTTTAATATTATCAGAATGTCTACAAGTGTTATCTAAATCTAAGTTTAAAAAAACCTAAACCAGTGTACTTCTAAGGAAGTAAATAGATGCTGCCAGCCTAGCCCACAAGCAGTAAAAAATGAAGCAATTCATTATTTTTTATGCTATTTTATTCAACATTAGTGGTTCATAAGACTCCTGTTTTGCTTGCTTTCCATTATTCCATGGTGGTAAACCATCATTTCAATGTTGATTTGTTAGCTAATTAATAAAGTTAAGGAAAGCTGTAAGCTGGAAGTGACTCAAAAGCCACAATTTCAAATTAATCTTGGACATTCCTCTTAATTTTCAGTCCTTCAATTAATCTTGTGCTTTTAGAAGAAGACTCTCCCTCATGCTTAGAAGAGCTTCCCTGGCCCCTTTTATTGCAAGAGCTGCCAGGAAGGAGTGATCTGCATCACAAAAAAATGCTCTCCATGCCAAAATCATCGCAGCAGCATCACATGCAACCACAGCAGGGGATTTATTTTGAGAGTACCCCTTAAAACTGCTCAGAGGACAGAGACTTCCAGGGTCAACTTGTGAATTAGACATAACCTCCACGTGTGTTTTGAAATGGGATGACCGCAGATGGCGCTGTGTCATCATGCAACACCACACCAGGATAAGCTGCTGCCTAGTTCCTCTCTGGCCAACCCAGGGGCACCACGATCCCCGCTCTGGGGGTTCACAAGCTAGGTGTACACGCATGTGGAAAGCAGAGTGGACTCACTGCTCTGTGAAATCCTCATTGCTGGTTTCTGGGTGGCCACCGCTGTGCCGGGGCTGCTGTCACTGGTGAGCTGCATGAGGTCATTGATGATGGCTTGCTTGTCGACCGAGCCTGCTGGCGCGCCTGGGCGGCTATCCGGGAAAAGCTGTGGTAACTGGCTGTTCTGCAAGTCATCCAGAATCTCTTCCAAGTTATCCAACTCACTGCCTGGCTGCAACACAGCAAGCACAAACCCACAGTACATATCACTGCTCACCTGCTGTTGGCGTCCTGCTCACACCAAGGCAGGCAGCGCGCAACTGTTACACCTGCACTGGCTTTGGATGCATCCGGCAAGATGCCCGGTGTGGAGGAAGCTCACAAAGCTCTTGAAAAGGTACTGTGCAGGCTTCCCAGGGCTCATCTGCCTTTCTTTTGGGGAGCCCAGTGTGGCACTGGCACCCCTTCAAAGGCTCAGCATTGGGACATATGATTCCACATGGCGCATATCTCAGGCAACAGGGAAATTCTCCATGTGCACTCTGAGATCAGCACTGACAGCAGGAATAATTTTGGCAAGGGAAGAGATCCAACAGTGCTGAAGATGGGGGTTTACATAGGTATAACCAATGCTCCTTTCAGCGCAGTCATATTTCTAGTCTCTTTATGACTTGATTAAAAGCATACAATGGAAAAGTTGCTTCATGGCTAAAACAATTCCCCATATGCCTTTTCTTTGTTACATTCAAAACATGAACACTGAATAACACTATGTAAGTAAACTGGCAGGAAATATATATTTCAATGAAGTTAAATAAATCAAAACTTGAGAACTAGTTACTGGAATTTGGAATTTATTTTGCTCACAACTTCCAAAATAATTGAGAATAACTTCTCTAGAGTAAGAAAAGAGAAATCTAGTTACACTGAATTTAGCAGAAAATTAACACGAAATAAAGATGGGAGAAACATGAAGTTCATCCTATACCAACATAAATACTGACCTGCTTGTTTTTCCTAAAAATGTTGATTTCCACCACTGTTCTTCTTGTCAGCTTCTCTGTCTATAAACCCTTTTCTGACTGAAATGTGGAAATTATTGCAATTATATTCTCCAATCCTAACCCTTTGAACAGGGCAAAACTTGGGTAATAATTAACAATAAGGAGTCCAGTCTCAGTTACCACCAAGCTGCACAGGAAACATATCATGACAGTATTTATAACAAATGTCTACTCAAAATCAGCGTCTTCATTAGGAAATGTGCAATGATGGAATTGAGGCAGAGTGAGCAGCCAGCCGTGAAGCACGGGAAACTGAGACATAGCACTATAAACGTGCACAACTGAAATATAATTCTTCCTGTTTTTTTTTTTGTCCTTCCCCATATCATGAACTTCTTAACTTGTTGCGAGCAATCTTACAGAGATCATAGGATAAAACAGAAGTACCTGAGATGGCTTTAAACTACCTACAGAGATGCTTGCAGGCTGGATAGGAAGCACTGCACATTGTACAGCATGTACAAAACTCCTGCTGCCACATCTAACCTGGTCCTAGGAAGCCCAGATATTTTATTCAATGGTAGCTAAAATGCCCCAAGGTTATACTGCTACATGCCTATTTTGGGTGATTGGCTGTAAATAAACATGGTATTATTCTCTACTTCTCCATCACCTCCTAATCTTACGGAGTGGAGTATATGATGCATAAGACAAGAGAGTTTACTCCATTAAAAGGCAGCATGTGGGTGATCTGGAGGCTGGTGTTACTGGCAAAATGGTAGGAAATCACAGACTCAGGAGACTAGAAAAAATTTTAGGCCTCAAGGCAAGATCAGTGTATGCCATTCCCTACAGAAGTTCATACAGTTGCTTGTTAAAGACATCCAGTGATAGAAAATCCACAGCTTCCCTGGGGAATTGGTTTCATCACTCTGCCAATCCTTACTATTCTTGTGGGTTTTTTTCCCTCAGTATCCATGCAAAATCTCTTTCAGTGAAATTTAGGCCCTTCCTTCCAAGTATTTTGAATCTGAAGAACACGTTGTGCTTCCCTTTCTTTTTCTAATTCTTTCTGTATTTGAACACGTGTCCTGTTGGGTTTTAAGCTGAATATAATAAAAAACTTCAACTTGTGAATCTTCTTCAGCATATAACCTGTTTTCTAGGCCTCTCATTAGTCTTGTTATTCCTGTGGATTACCTTCAGTTGACCCACACTTTTGTTGAAGCTGTGTCCGGAACAGGACTTAAGATGAAGCCTTACAGCTGCTGAGTAAAGCAGAAAATCTACTCTACACATAGCATGCTCTTATGGTATATTTCAGAAAAGCCTGTGATGCTTTTAATTACATGATATTACTGACTCTCATTGATGTTGAGCTCACTATGATCCCTAGACATAGCTCCAAAAAGGTCCCATCTAGTCAGTTGTCCCCTCCTTTTTTTAAAAAATCTGACATTATTCTGGACTAATGATAATAAACAGCATTTAGTCATCCTGAATGTTTTTTTAACATTTTTTGTCTCTATCTCCTTGTTGCAGCTGAATTTTAATTCTGTCCTCCAGTGGGCTTGCAGACATTCAAGTACCACATGTAGCTTTACCAAGCATACGCCCTATTCTCCCGTCAGGTCATTTAGGTTAACTGAAACACTGAGCAGCTCTACATCCTTCACAAGCTCCTGCAGCATCTCCATTTCGACAGTGAATCCTTCAATGACTACTGTGTGTGTAAAGATTTCCGAACAGCTTCCTACCCACTCACAGTAGATTGATCTTGACCATCTCTAACCTGCTTATGAGAATGCTATGAGTAAAAGGCCAAAACAGTCTTATTCAAACGTAGGCCCATGGCACACACTGCTTCTCTCAGGCCAAAAAGCGCTCTACCCTCTTGCCAAAGGAAAACCGGTTGGTCTGACATTACCTGTTCTTGACAATCCCACTGATGACTCACTCCAGGCAATTATAAGCAGCTGGGGGGACACAGCACACTGACAGAAAAGACTGAGCCAGGAGGAATCAAATGTGATTATATGAAGCCTAAATCATGGCATGGACAGGTGATAAGCAGATTCAGAAAGGCGCTCCAAGAGACAGACAAGAGTGATGTTTATAAGAGCTGCAGTTTGAGCGATGGGAGATCTGGTACAAGAAGACTGCAAGAGCCAGTAGAAGAGACTGATATAGAGTATCATAAATTATAGAAGGATAATTCAATACTCTTTGGGGGAATTAAGACATATGGCCTTCATTAAACGTATCTGAGACAATACTGAAGGGAAGTTTTTTATGTTGCAAGGGGGTTTTTTGCTTGGTTTTGTGCAAGACTTTGTGTTGTGCTTTCTTTTAACATTCTGGCTACTGCAAATTGTTGTTTAAACATTAGATGTTAAAAATAATAATAACAACCCCAAACCCTAAACAATGCCAGCTAAGAACATATTGATCCAAATATGTCAGAAAACAGCACTCCCTAAGATGCTTTTAATTCCTCTCAGGAAGTGGCAAAGAAAGGACAAATACGACAGATGTATTTCAACAACACAAATACATAATCATCTTTTTTTTTTGCTTAACATAATCAATATTATTTTTATGAGGGTTCTCAACTGCTATGAAAGTTCCAAGAGAGGCTAACATCATAGCTTGGTTTTAATCCTAAACCTGTCTTTCCAGACTCAACCTCAAATGGCACCATATGTACAGAAACTAGCATTAAGACATTTACTTGGTTAGTTTTGTGGGATTTTTCTTCTATTTCTACTCTATATTTATTTTGCTAATGTTCTAAATTGAACTTCATGTAAATAGAAGGCACACCTTAACCTCCCTGTAAAACTCTGTAACCTCTGTGTATTTTTTGAATTAAAAAAATAAAATAAAAAAGGGGGCCTGGTAAGGTGTTAAGCATCACAAGAAAGTTCTTTTTTATGAATTTTCGCCATCTCTAAGCAATGCCATTACTACAATTTCCACAGAACTTGGATACTGAGTGCCAGAAAGCATAAGACAAATTATTCTTAGAAATATTTTTGCATTTGAAAAAGTGCTTATTTCATACTGTCATGTACGGAAATACAGATTAAAGTCAAATGCTTACAGAATTTTTTCAGCTCCACTGAAAGGCAACTGCACTTCCACATGACATTTGGTATACAAAAGCTGCTATGTCAAAGTCCAGTTTCCATGAATAGTAAAGGACTGGGTAAGATCCTCAACTGCCCGAAAAACTTCTTCCTGCCATGTGCAATGCCCACGGCTTGCACTGAGACCCTGTACTCTCAGGATTTACAACAGAATGCCTTTTAATGGAGACGCAACTTGAAACTATACCTGGCTTACATAAATTCCAAGTTACCTCATCTGCTACCTCTGAAGGCTGGGCAAAGCATTTGACCATAAGGTGCAAACAAAACCAAATCCCTGCTCCACACCAGTGATAAATTAAAGTATTACAAAATGAAGGGAAAAGGAAATTAGAAGTGGAAATCAGTATGGTATTTTTCTCCCTGGTAACTGCAATAAACATAAAATTGTCTAGAAATCCTACTGTATGATCAGGCTACTCTATGACTAACTTTCGAAAACAGAACTCTAATTGAATGACATGCACAAAATGGAATCTTCATTCAAAGGTTTTGATAGAATTTCAGGAAGAAAGCAATGTTCTTCATCAACTTAATGAATTCTGGACTATTAAACCAGAAATAGGTTTTTGGAAGATGAGTGGCATGTGTAAAGAAAATATAATAGCATTGGGAAGATATTGGTTCCACATAAAGCATGAGCATAGCAGAGTTGATAAAGTATGTGAGGAACGCCAGAAGAGTTTCTGAGTTTTAGGACAAAAATGTATATGCTTAAGACGATTTCTGAAACAGCACTGGTGGAGACTGTTGCACTGTGAAGTCCCTGTCAAACTGGCTGTCTATATTGTCTACTGGCTAAAAAAAGAGGATACTTGTGCAGATCAAGATTTTACTCTACACTATCCCAAGTGATTACTCAGAGAATAAACTACTATAGCAAGGCAATATCTGACACTGTTCATCATGTTTCTCTGACGTCACCCTACACTTTCACTCTCATTCCCCTCCAAGCTGTCAGCCAGTCCCTGCCACAGTTGAGTAACTCCTGACCACTGCACGGGCTATTCCTGGCCAGCAGCAGCATATTCTGGCTGCAGCCAGAAGCACACTCTAGGAGTTTTTCAAGGGACAGCCCAAGCAGCAGTGTACAGGGAAGGTGCAGGGTGAAGTCCCACCATTCAGCCCTGAAGTAGCCAGTGGGCTGTCAGGGAGAGTGGGAGAAGGCAGGCTTACTGCTGAGGGACATACTCTTCCCTTTCTAACAGTGGTATGAGCACTTGTGTTGTTAAACAGCAACAGCCCTACTACAGTTGGTGCCGTAGGAAACACTCTGCTGAGCATCCCCAGCAGGTCTCTTCCCTACAGCTGCTGTAGCTGGAATAGCAATCAGCCTAATAAAGCTTGATAACCATCATCCCACCAAGGAAGGGAAAAAGGTACAGCAGTGCTGGAAATATTTTCTGCCATTTGAGAAAGGCTTCCTGTCAGTTGCTGCTCCCTGCAGAAGTGTATGTTTAAACACATTACCTAGAAGACTGTTATTTTTAGTACAGTGGTGCACTTCAAAGCATTTCCTGCTCCGCAAGTCACACCAAAAGTAAAAGGAGAAAATGCAATGGCTCTGCTGCCTCCTAACACACCCATCTCCCTTGCAGAGGCCATCCCACTGCTGGTCTGCTGCAGTTTCCAGAGAAACTGCACACTCCAATGACTAATTACTTAAAAATACAACATTCCTCAGGGAGGAGAAGTTTTAAATAAACCTGCATAATAGGTAACACAAGCACATGGCTAATTTTTACATATGGGAGGAAGAAGGAGGGGGAAGGATGCAGGAGGATGGAAGAATTTAGCACAAGAATTTGTGTTCTAGTCTTGTACTAAATAGTTCCAGCTTTGATCTAAATTTAGGCAATGAGCACTTCCTGTGGGAGACCATCTTCCAAAGCTGAAGAGTTTTTGATGCTAAATATTTTCAGTGTTTTTATAATTGAGGTGAAGTGGCTATTTGTTTAAAGGCCTGGCCTTCAGATACTTAAACACTTACATTATTCTATATTCCCCACCATTTCCTCTCCTACTCCACTCTGGAATTCTGTTTATTCAGCTCTGGGTTTCACTGCATTTTAAGTAGGTTTTAAAACCCTTTTTACAGCCAATAGGAGCAACAAAAGCCCTTCTGTCATTAGCCAGCAGTCTTCCATCACAGCCATGGGACTGGCTTCTCCATACCTTGGTGCTGAGGAAGCCCTTACCACTTTATCATGATTCCTACATGGCTTTGTGGTTTTCTGAACAAACCCAGCTCCTGGACCTTTCTCTACCTCTGTGTCTCTCTCTCCTGGGAGACAAACTCTGTCTTCAAATTTTAAGAAAAGGCAATACATTCATAGTCCATACTTTAACCCCCTCAAATACCTCCACGACCTCAGAAACGTAAAACCTAAAAATAAACAAAATGAATAGACTACTCACTTTACAAAGTTTATAACTCTGGAGAACCTGATTTTCAACTGCTTGGCAGTGCTTGTAGACACTGAGGCCTCTCTTTTTAAAGCTGGTCTTGTAATTAGTTACATGTTTACGTTTAGGGTGAGACAACTTGCCTATCTTTAGTCATGAAAGTAAGGCATCTAGTTTAAACTCTCTATCTGTGCTATCATTTGTCAATGGCAATATAACTAAAGACCAGCTTATCTTCTCTTAGACACATATTAGGATAAGATAAAAATTTTGTAATATTTTTATATTTTTCTATCAATGATCAAAGCAACTCCCAGGACTACCTTGGACTAGACAGCTAATTTCTAGAGGGGACAAAACCTGCTTTCTTAGAATGTGTTTACAAGCTAAGATGTTCCCTGTGTACTCCACCGAGATCAAAAAAGAAGAAATTTTAATTCTTTTAGAAATTTAATTCTTGGAGAATAAACCAACTGAGGCCATGATTTTGATCAATGGATGGTGGACATACATTTTTTGGTGATTACCAAATTCTACATTCTGGTCCAGTACCTAATACGGAGATCTCTGCCTTCAATCTAGTATTGACTTCAATGTGTAGGATTTAAACCTACAATGAAATGAAATCTATCAAATACTTTCAAAATTGTCTATTCTTGCCAGTTTAGGCTGTGAATTTCTTGGTATTTGTGTTTTTCTAACCTAATGAAGCGTAAGTTCTCACAGAGAATCTAAGCCTACCTCTACAGACACTATAAAATAGTAGTTTCTATTCAGATCTAAACTAACATTCAGGTTTGAGGATAAATCCCTGTAGAAATTAGTGTAATTTGGCTTGGTTTTGCCTAAAGCATGAGAAGGTTTGAAAAACCACAACTGGTCCTACATAACGGCAATAGCTGTCAATTTCTGTTGAAACACAAGAAGTAAGCTTAGGAATCGCCTGGATAACTGACATTTAAACAATGCTGCATCCACACCGTAGTGGTGTGTTTGCCTTCTCTGTTTTGTGGTTACAACCACTGCTGAAAGAACTGTCTAACAGTCACAGGCTGCTGCAAGGGCAAATAAAAAAAAATAACAATCCAATGCTGTGACTTAGGGCTAAGAAAATGTTGTCTATCCCTCCTCAGCCTCAAAATACAATGTAGAAAATATGAAAAATTATGTCATTAAATACATACAATAAACAAATACAACAGATTCACAAAAACAAACAAGCTCAAACTAGTCCACACACTAAAAATACACAGTATTTTTAAATCCAGTATTTTAAAAATGAAGGCTATGACTGTGAACATTTGCAGAGTGTATGATCTGATCATGATTTAGAAACTAAGGCTTCATGCACAGGGCTGCCTAGGGATTAATGACCAGCTGTGAGAGTTGATAGTGTAGGACAAATCTAAGGATCATTAACTCCAGCTAGTTATAACCTCCCCAGAAAATGCCTTACACTAAAATTGATATTGTAATTACCCATTTTATAAATAAAATAAACATATGGACAATAGCAAATTGCTTTTGCTGCATCCCTTTTCTTGAAAAGCTCTGAAAACTGGAGCATTCTGGGTGATGTGAACTTGCTGTTTTTTGAAAGCAAATTCTGCATGAAAGCCAGTGAAATAACACTTTTTAGCATAAGTCCTACCAACACACTATTAGCAGACTGGGCAGCAGAGCAACAAGTAATCTTGCACAGAACATGCAGAAATTCTGAAAGCAAAACAAATGCAGATAACTTTGCACAGGAGACATGATCTCTACACTGAATGATTAATCATCCACAGGAACTTGGGGTTCAATACGAAGAATTTTTAAGGGGAAAAAAAGATAACTAATCCTCCCAATTGGCATAGGAGTCTATTTGCTTTGATTTTAATTTGCAGGTCAAGTATAGCACAAAGATCAGTAATGCAAAGTTGATATTAGTCCTTTGAAACAACTCTCGTTCTTGAGCATGAACCTGTTTTTCATGGAAGGAGTGTAGCTGCCATGCTGGGCTAGGTCAAGGACCTTTTTAAAACACAGCAGTTCAACATCAGCCTGTGGGAAAAGCTGTAAATTACTTAACACTAACCAACAGTCATGAGTATTTTCGCTTCACCTGACAACCATCTGGGAAAGGTTCCCGGCATTACCCATCTCCTCCCAGGCAAAGTCTGTGCTTTAAACAGTGATGATCACAATCTAGTAACACCAACAGGAAAACTGAGTGAAGACTGCATTTCAAAAGACAGGTAACAGTCTCTTGAAGTGCCAAGATACTACTCTCAGAGGAAGTTTAATGGCAGGAATGCAGGTCTAGAATATCTTATTCACATGTAATGCAAAGATTAGCTTACCTGTTCATTAGGCTCAAAGCTTATCTCTTCTTTTTCTGTCCTCATAGTTATTAACTTTGTGCTACCGGAAGGGTCTGTCTTACTGTCCAACCGCTCCAGTTTTGGGGGTATGTCTGGTAAACCAATATCTTTAGTATCATCTTTATCTAGCAAGTAGCGAAGTAGTGCATTATTATTCTTCTTAGGACTCGCTGGCTCCTGTTTAACAGTCACCTCTGAACCAGGAGCTGTGCTACTGGACTCCTGATTCAGTTCTTTGCCTGTGGCCTCTGCCGTGAGCTTGGCCAAATCTACAGGAGAACTACTGTCCTGCAATAGTCTGTGCAAAATTTTATGCTTCTCCTTGAGCGAGGTTCCGTGTGTCGAACCAGACCCAGGCAACCCTCCTCCCGTGGAGTCCTTGCTAATGTCTCCCATGGTACTGGACAAAGGTGAAGGCTCCATCTGATCTGATTTGGTGGTCAGCAATTGTAAGAGCTTTGTCTGGCTTTTTCCGTCGTGTAGTTTACTCTGTCCATCAGGTCTCTCGCCACTGACAACTGGTGGCATGTTGTTATCACTGTTATCTTTCTGTTCTCCTGAATGGCAGCTGTTCTCTGCCTGTCCAGTTGTACCTTCTGATTGCTCCCCATACATTCCAAAGCAGTCTTTAGAATCCAGGCTTCCCATCTTGCTTAGCTGCGGAGGGTTCATATTCACAGGGGAATTTTGTAAATTTCCCATTTTTAGGTCAGGTGAAGCCAACGACGATCCTAGAGAAACGCCGTGACCCTCGCTGAGGGCCTGAAGCGCGTTCAGGGAACTGTTGGTGTAGTTATGGCTATTTCCTGTGCTGCTGCAGACTCCCACAGGTGAATGTAAGCTTCCTGCAGGGGAGAACTGACTGGGTGGGATGCGAGGGCTTCCTGCCACTCCAGGGCTCACACGATGCCTTGGGGAAAGCATAGAGGTTGGCTGCCCTGGGTTCATGCCAGGGCTGCTTTGTGAGGGGCTATTCATTTTTAGTGCATAGTTACTACCCTGAGGAGTGGATGCTTGTATGCTTGACACATGGTTCATTCCCCCTGAACCACCAAACCTGCCTGCTGGCATGCCCATTTGTTCCTTTGGGCCATTTATGGCAAAATTTATATTGCTACTGATGGTCATATCCTGACCTGGATTCCCACTGCACATAGCCTGATGGGCAGGGCTGCTGGAACTAATTGGGTTCAATATCTTCCCCATTCCTTGTCCAGTCAAATCCTGATTCATTCCACAGACATTCTGCTCTCTATGTGGCAAGGGGAAGAAAAACAGCCTGTTAGCTAAAATGGCAGTGGCCAACTTGCAATTACATTACAGAAAAAGAAGCAAAACCCCAAACCTTGCTTTAAAATAACACAAAAGCCCTAAAATCGAAAACAAATCAACAATTTGACAAAAGTGATATGCAACTCTCAACATGGCTGAGCATTAACAGTATGGTTTTTCAGAACCTCATTAACAAATCAGTGAAAGAGAAGAAAAACAAAATATCTCATTTAAATGATAGTCATTAGAAATGCAAACAGGTTACAGTTCCAGACTCTCTCCCTTTAATGTACCTCTCCTCCACAACTTGGCAAAAGCTAACTTCTAGAACTGATAGAAATTTCATCTGAAACATATGATCCAACAAATACATGTTCTACAAGACAGCTGTGGACAGCTGTTTGCTGAAGTTTTGAATTTCTGTGAGTTAACTCCACCAAAGGCTGGAGTGGGCTATTTGCCCACCAAATTCATACTAAAAAGAAAGTTGAAAAAGTCACATTTCTACACTGCCAGAGTATTTCAATACTGCTCCAAAACAGCATGTGAGCCAAGGGAACTACTGGATACTGCTTTAGAATGAGAACAGTCTGTTAGTAATCCAGTCCTGCACAGGCATTTAGGAAAGGAAACAAGAAGAAAAAAAAAACCCAAACCACACACACAGGAGCTGAAACTCGTATTTTAGAGATGTAGGCTGTAAGACAGAGGAAACAGAGGAGAGAGAGAGACACACACACACAAATACATACAGAAGAAGTTCTTGTGAGAGCACCTGAAGGTCACTTCTCTTTTCCTCAGTAGATTTTACTTAGTTTATGGAAAGACGCAATATACTTTTTACTTCTGTGCTAAAACTTAATCAGAAAAATCAGACATACTCCCTAACACTAAAAGCTACAAAAGAGGCAGAGCCAAGTGGATTAGTAAGAATAAAAAATAGTGGTTCTGACAAAAATAAAATCAACTCTGTACTTCCAAAAACAAATACTAATGGAACATTCCTAGTATGCATTTTCCATGAGACAAAAAACACTCTTACTTGCACAGGATAAGTAAGTGCAGATAAAGCATTTTGCTAAAGCATGAGAAGTGAAATAACTGAAGAACATAGAGTAGTGAACCTTGTTATTCTCTATTTATTACCTTAGGTATAAAGGTAAAGGTGAAAAACATTAACTATAAAAAGAGATATTGATTTCTAAAACCTTATTACAAATACAATAGTACCGGCATTCTGCTAAAAAAGGGCAAGAATATAAGCAAGTAACATTTTAACTTAATGGTGCTTTTTTAAATTTAAACTTCAGCACTTCATGAAATATCAGGTATAATCAGCATCCAAATAAAACAAATTTCAGACAGCTTTTGGTCAGGTGAATTTGTAAATCTACAATTTCTGTAAAATGGTTTCAGGTGTAATTACATTTAGCACTGTTTTCTTCCTCTCAAAGAAAAAAAGATACTGAGGATTCAAGGAAAACAGTATTGTAATTATAATCAGCCAATACATCTGACACAAATAGGACATGCAATGACTTAATAAAAATTGTATGTTGAAGTTCTGATACTCATCCTTGACTCTAACATATTATTGACTGTGCCTTTTTAAAAAAACCCAAAACTAACAATGGTGGCATTTTTCAGGATTGGACATGTGAAAACCACTACTCCAAAAAAGAATAGCCAAGCAACAAAGAGAATCAAGGAATAAAATATGCAGTTTGTCCAAAGTGCAGTCCTAGGAATGATAACATGTTCTTTCAAGAAGACTCAGGACCAATGTATGACAGACTGTGAATTACAGGAATTTAATCCTTCAAAGTTTTCAAGATTTAATTACATTTGGAAAGTTTCTTTTGTCTACTATGCAAAATATAGGAAATTGAAATACTGAAGTTAAGAACACGATATTAAGGGAAATGGTGTACGCTTAATGGAAGATTTTGATGTGAAAATCCAGCATGCCATTTTTAAATCCTGAAATAATCTTACAGTCTTTTCCTGCTGCAAGCACTGATTTAAAAGTCTTATTTTGTTTCCATGCTCTCAGTTCTGGGTCAACTGAAATCTATCAGCCTTAAACAATCTATTTGCTGTGGCAACCATGTCCTTTCCATGTCTCTTTGCAGAGTGTGGATGTAACAAAGCGGCCAGGATTACCTGTGAAGCATATGCAGGGAGATTACAAGCTGAGGTTCGTTAGTCGTCTGAGAACGAATGAGCTTGCTCTTCGTTTGGGCAGAAGCAATAGTGCCATCCGACAAGGAAAACCGATAAACAGGACTAAATGCTAGTCCCTGCCTCAGCACTGCAAGCAAGCAAAATAACAGAATTAAATTAATGAGAAACTGTAGTACAGGTAGCTTAGCTGCTCAACATCTGATTATGTTCTCAATCCATCAGTACTGATACCACAGACACCATGTAACTAAAAAAAAAAAAAAAGGAAAGAAAAGGAATAGACACGGCGTATACAAAATAAAGCATCCCATGTACTGCTGGGTGGTTAAAAGAAAATCTATATGGAGTGACAGCAATAACAGGAAGATACTATGGAATACAGTGTATTGCAGGAGTAAACAGGAAGTTCTTGATGTTCATTTCACTCTTCATCAAATACGTGTCTAATTCCTTTTGTTCCTCATACATTTTTTTCATCTGTGTCATGTATGACATGATGACTAATATAAACATGTTTAGTTTTCAGATGTCTCCATTAGCCTATAGCTTTTCCTCCTTATTGCCTGCTTAAATTGTCCTGTAATAGTTACTTTTACTACTTCTTTAATTTAGGAAGTATATGTATCTCTTACATGGGAACAATTGGAAACAAGAAGGCCTGGAATGAGAAAGTATTACTTTTTAAAAAACAAATACAAAAGATACACTGCTCAAAAAAATAACAGATACAATTACCTAAGTCAAAATTTGGGCTGTGCTACACTTTCCCAATGTTTACTGCATTTCAGTTTTGGTGTTTACTTCACTGTACATATTCCTCAGCCCTTTAAGTTTTCAGTGTAAAACTGAACTGCAACAAATTCAATTCTCTAAATTCCATAGACTTCTGTGACATTTCTTTAATTAAAAATTAAAATCATATTATGGGGAGCAAATCTCTGAACATTTATTCTACTGTTCACTCTTTGCCATGAATGAAACTAGTGTGCTAATTTACAATTTCTAGTTGAAAGCAATTACATTATGATTACAAATATGGGAGAAGGGAAATACCTCAAAAATTTTCGTATCATTATTTAGGGAAAAAAATAGGAATGAACCACTATACTCACTTTTAATTTCCTATTCTTTTTTTTCATACATATACATTTTCCGTGGTGCTTTAATTTTTTTAAAAAAATTAATAGTATCATCTGATCTTCATTTCATTGCTTGTCTTTCAATATTTCCTGTTGTAATGAACTGACATGGTTTTCCAAGTGTGGTCTTTATTTTTCTTGTCTACAGAGCTGCCACATTTTCAGCCTTGCAAGACTGGTTATGATTGCTTTCTTTCACTGTTCCCCACTGTTATATATTGTTCTGCAAGGTTTCAAAGTATTATTTAGGCAGTGAGAAAACAGGAAGCACAATTTAAACAACCAGAAGGGTTTTTTTCAGAGTAAAAATGTAAAGAAAAACAAAAACCTACAACTGTGAAACAATACAAAGCAAAATTTCACTGTTAGGTATGTCATTGTTTCAGTTTAACCTTTGGGCACCAGAAGGTCTGAAGCTCTTAACTTTAGCATATACCACATCAGGAAATTCCAGTACTCAATGCCAACAGGATACAAGTGAAATCTCTACTTAAATCATTTTCCAAACCAATTCTTTAAGCAAACAAGAATGTTTCCGTATTCCTCTTGAGGAAATGCTATTTTTCTGACTGTGGCCAATAAAAACTTACCATACATTCTGTATTTTATACTGACACTTAATTTCAAAGCTTGTTTCTGATTGATTATCAAGTTAACTCTGCTTTTTTTTTTACACTGCAACACTGGATTACATGCAGAACACCATTACTTGCTTTGCTTCAATTCTCAAATCGTCATGACTTAAGAAATACAAAGGGCTCTTTAGTCACAAAGATGCTGTGGCCCAAGATATGCCCTGTTTTTCGTTTCCATACTTCAGGGCAGGAGAGGGAAACATTTCAGCCACTATTCCTCTCCAGTGCTGTATCTTTTGCAAGAAAGAAAATCCAGAGGTTTTTCCTTCTCCTTTTATAACTCACTTTCTTCACTTCCACAAGAAGAGAAGAGCCCTCTCATTTACACTAATTGTATAGTCTATACAATGATCCTGGGCCTCTCCTACAAAATGATACAGTGTAAACTCCAAAGCTTGTATGATTTCCTCACTTCCCAGATAGCTTAGAGAGGACTCATTCAAACCTTGGCACTAGGTGTAGGAGCTGCTAATTTGGTCATGAATAACTTGAAGAGGACTCAAGTAACAAGTAGTGGGATGCCTAAACCACCTTTGGCGCAGATGGGTCCTTACCTGAAGCTGCTCTCTAAATCCCTGGTGTAACTTTAATTGCACACTACCTTCTTCAGTTCTGTCTGAAATCACAGCATAAGGCTGTGAACTTTTAGCATTTCTACTGTATACACCCTAAAAGCTGTTATCTAATATCCCACAGTATTTTTGTGCCCCCACACTTCTAAAACACCACCTGAAAGTTTCCAGAAAGCAAGACATGTTTAAGAATATTTAACTAATGCCTCATGGCTAAAGCTCTTTTTTCTTTTTTTTGTGAATTTGGTGGAATAATTTGATATTTCAGTTACAATTTGGTTTCCAAGATGGCATGCCTGTTGCTTAATGATCATGGTATCTATTTACAGGCTGGCTGTAAGCCCTGTTCTACAAATATGAACCCAAAGAATGATGCTCCTGCACTGCAAATGTTCCGGTTATTCCCCATTGGTTTTGAAATTACTTTCTCATGGACTAGAAAGGGTAATTTTTTTTTTTACTAATTTGGATCTGTGTTACTGGAATTAGCAGTATAAAGGTTTTATCAAAAATCCCCACCCAATCACCGCCACAGAAACCTTATGGGAAACCTTTCACAGTGCAGTATTCTTTTACTTCTTACTTACCATAATCTTGACTGAGCAGATGTACTTGTGGTATATCCTATAACATTTATCAGCTAGATACAGTGTAAACATGTAGGTTTGCAAATAGTAAGAGTGCTGCAACTTTGGCAATTCACACTGCCTCTCACAGGAAATGTGGCAGTAAAAGTCCATTTTTGTAGAGGTCAATGAACTGCAATGTGTGAGTTGAGGTTCTGAAGAATGATGGACACTGAACATTTCACTGGGCAATATGCAAGGGTCTTTCTTTCCAAAATAATTTTGATTTAAAGCACATTCCAAGACGACAGAGTTATAATAAGCAGGCTAAAAACAAACAGGGAGAAAGGTGCAAGAACCTGTATAGAGAGCCATCAGTGTGTTAGGTAAATCAGCTTGAGAAAGGGACTGTCAGTAGCCCTTGACTGTTCCATGTAAACATGACAAAGAGAACACAACCAAGAGATACAAATGACAAACAGTTAAAATATAGAAAGTGCTAAAAATAGGAAACCTAACCTTCCTGGTGATGCCTCTTGGCAAAAGATATTTCTCCCTCATGCTGTGAATGGAACCTCTGAATGCATCTTCTCACCAAATCCTCCCAGCCTGGCTTCATAGCTGCTCGCATGGTACTTGTGTCCAGTGAAGTTATTTTGCCTGATATTAGATATATTAGAAAACATTCGTTACAGCAATTTCCCCACTGAGGAAAAGAAAATAAAATTAAAAACTCCTACCCCTTTTTCACAATACCTTGTAGATCCTGGCGTGTAGTAAAGCTCTCTGATGAAGGAAGAAGTGGTCGTTCCTTCATTGGCGCTCTTCTTGCAACACAAATCAAGCAAGACTGCAAATCTTAAAGAAAAATGTTTCTTTAAGTTTTATAAAAGGGGAAGAATTTTGTTTCCACAAAGATTTCAGAAATATATTTTAAAAGTTCCTTAAATCTGAAAAACAGATCTTGTACCTATAAAAGCATAGACAAAACTCAGTGAGTTTTATCTTCATTACTTCCTCCAACATTAAACAAACCAGAAAAGCTGGGTTTGTTTTCTTTTTTAGAAGAAAAATTATCAAGGACTCCACCACAACCAGTATCAGCACATGTTTATGCATATACCTCTAGTAGCTCAACCACTCAGGAGATAATTAATAAAAAAGAATACACTGCATGCACAAAGAGCACATTTCTTCAATACTCATCATTTTGTACCTTCTAAGCCACATTTCTTAAACATGCCCCAAATACTTGCTGTCCTTGAGAAAGAAGCTTCAAAATAACCATTTTTTTCCTTACCTGAATACTTAAAAAACAATTTGAGGAAATTTACATGCTGAAGTAGTAAATGGTAAAGGAAATGGTAAACCACAATTGTCTTCGAATTCTAAGAATTCAAAAAGTTGCCCTTTGAAACCTTCTTCCCAGTCAGCTACATTCTTCTCACAATTGCAGCTATATAAAACTAGGATATCTCTTTGAGGTAAACAGAGTTTCTCTTTATTTCAGCTATACTGGTTAAACAAATTAGGTGCATGCGAGTGTTTGCACTCATAGCCAAGATGAACATACATTCCTACATTTAAATGAAAAAGGAAAAAATTCATAATTTTTCCATTTTCCATTTTATCAACTGCCCCGAAACTGAAGTAACACAAACTGAAAGCGGTAATTACCTTCACCGTCTTCCTTGAAGGAATTTGGTTGAGAAACAGCAAAGCACTGCATAGTTTCATACTTCTGATGTGCTTCCTGGTTATCATGGCCTTCTTCAGAATCAGCAAGAGGTTTTACCAGCATCCGACAATTAAAGGTATGGCTATTACGCCTAGGAGTGTCACCAGACCAAGATCCCCCATTCACTGAGCAAAAGCAAAGATCATAAAGTGAGATAAGTCTGGTAGCAGGCATTTCTGCTGCTTATCCACAGGAAATTAATCAAGGTGCTTTGCCAACTGGTTGGGAAACAAGCTCATTTAACAGTAACAATCTAATTTTAATATTAAAGCCCAAACCAGAACACAACAAGGTAATTTATAAAATTACCAGATTTTAAGAGCACTGCTAATTTGTTCAGCTATCATGCTTTTTTCAAGTGACTTAAAATGTCATAGTAGAAAAGCAGGATAAATGTCTAAATATGGATGCACGTAAAAGTTATACAGGACAGCAAAAAGCCTGCTGGGTAGATCAAGTTAATTCATGAGTCTGGAAAAAAGAGGGCAGTATATACAATCTTTCCAGTGAACTTGAAAGGTATTAATACAAAAGAGATGGCTGCATTGTACAAAAATCTGTGTCCAGATTAGAAAGAGAAAGAAAAGCAACTAATATGAATTTATAAAAACAGGAAGCAATACAATAGGGAATATACTGAAACACAGAGTCTCAGCTACAATGGGAAAGACTGAAGGAATGAGAATGACCTAGGTGGAGTGATGGATAAAATTAAAGCCTAACACAGTGCTTAAGACAGGTAAAAAAAGAAACAAAATCCTGAGATGCACAAATATAGGCACTGGACATCAGAGTGAATTAATGTAACACCACATAAGGAAATAGCAGGGTCATATTTAAAATACTCTTCACTTGCCCTCTTGAGTCATAAAATGTAATAAAGGCAGTAATATATTGAGTTTAGCCATTTACATTTTTGCTTCTTCAGGGTATATAAGTACAGTAATAAAATGATAAAGCGAATTGCGTAATACTTTTAAAACTGCTGTGAGCAAGTAAGACACCCAGTACTGACTTTTTCCTTCTTTTCACCTCAAAAATGCAATCAGATTAAAACTAATATTAATATGAATCAAAAAATGGCTGCAACTAACAAAAGCAGGTTTTGAAAGACAAGAGTAAATACTGGTGAGAATAAAAACATTGAAATAAAAATAGTAGTATGAGGATGTTTTCAGTTTTTCTTTTATATTGCCTCTTTCCTGGGCTATTCTTGGAATAACCAGCCTAGACAGAGAACCAACAGAGAATTCACATAGCTAAGGTTGTCTTTTAGTGATCCGCTCAGGAGATCCATTAAAAAATATCAGCTAACAAGAGTTTCTAAGAGCAATTTTAACAAAGTAGAATTTGAAAAGAGTGGAGCATACTTTTGAGAATAGTATTAATCATTCAAAGTGTATATATACATTAGAAAGATATAGTGTATATGATGAAACTGTAAGTAGTGGAAGGACATTAACTTCAGTTATTGAAACAATGACTTATAAAACCAAGGCTAAATAAGTAATGGTATGATATGAGTAAAAGTTATATACCTAAAGATTTTGGCAGCAGGATTTTGACAAATTCATTGTGGTCCCCTACATGCAGGATGCTATATATGCTTGTGTTCATCAGCTCTTCTTGGTTGTACCTCAGGTACTGTGTCACATTCTCGGAAACAAACACAACATTACCTTCTGGGTTCACTACGAAGAAGAACCCATCTAGGGCCTACAGGGGGGAAACAAGAAAAGGAGAGAGAGAGAAAGGGAGAGAAACACAATACCAAACAATCAGATTAACAAGATATCCAGAAAATAAATACTTCATTCAGAAGACGTAGCTGAATCTTTCCACATCAACTCCAGTTCTTATATTACTGTCTGTAACTGCAATGGACACAGTTCAGATTGAGCATCTAGTCTTACTTATATCAAAATACTGTAAATTCACAGGAAGGTGAACACCCTGCAAAATAATGAAACTCACACATGGAAACAAACCAAATTCCCTAACTCAAAAAACCAAACATAAATAATGGAAGAGGTTGCTATCTATCTGTTTGTGTATGAAGTAACAAACCCAGACCAGAAGGTAGTTCTGCTTAACCCACAGCCTGTTCAGCCCTCTATGCAGTACAGGAAGACTGATCCCAGGAAAACACTGCAGGACATGGTGTCACAAGGCAAGGAAAACACCGGCAGAAAGAAAATACTCTCTCCCCACTCCCAGCAGTGAATCTTCATAGAGAAGTCATCCCTCATAGCCAGGAATGCGAGGGATTAAAAGCAGACAAGGCCAAAGAGAGCTGAGAGCAGGTAGTGAGGATGGGGGAGTTTTAGTCTCTTCTGCTGGAACTGCTTTAATTTTTTTAAATTTGACACCAGTTCAATTCAGTCCACACATGATCCAGGCAAAAGGAACCACATTTTCACCTCTTTCACTCAGCTTCATGGTTTTCTGAAGGACTTAAAGTTTCTGTGAGAAAGTGTCTACATTAGTATTTGCTGTTGATTAGTTCCCCCCCTTATCTCTTGTGACAGTGACAACCCAGCTGCAGCATTCTTTCCAAGATATCTGCTCTATGCTATCTGAAGCCTGAGCCAAATACTGCATCGCTTCAACCCAATGAGGATAAAGTAAAAATTTGAATATTAAGAAATTCTCATGCAAGCTTTAATTCATGACTGTGAATGGTAGACATATGTCAGAATACATCCCTCTAACTTTATGTCATATGAGCAGATAAAGGGAGATACATTTAAACTTGAAGCACCAAAACATTTAATTAACAACCTCCAGACTTCTGCAGCTTTGCCTGATTTATCCACCTCTGTAAGGACTGGCAGGAAATCTCTAGAAGACTTGTTAGTTGTTGTGTCTCCAAGGACAGAAAGAAATCAGAAAAGCAGGCAACCCATGATTCATTATGGGTCAAAACCAAATGGATTCATACTAAACCTGAACATAGCTCACTGAAAAACAGCCTAACAAAGAGGAGCTTCCATAGAATCATATACAGGCTTGTGGCATTTTTCATACAACCAAACTTGTATACTGTAAACTTGTGTGTGGTCTTAGCAGGCACTTCTCAAGTCCTCTGGTGACAGATGTTAAAAATACGGTACACGACTGAGCACTTAGCAAATCCAGACAGTAAAAGAGAGGGCTAAGGGTTGATTTTACTTGTCTTCAGCCACCTAGAAGCTAAAGCGAACACAGAGCTGCCCAGAGAGGCTGTGAAACCACGTTCCCCAGCGATATTCAAACCTTGGTTGGACTCGGATCTGGGCCACCTGCTGTACTTGGACCAGCTTGCCGTGGGAGGTAGAAATACATAAGCTTCAGAGGTTCTTCCCAAACTAAGTTAGATAATGATTCTGCTACATGGGAGGGATAGTGAAAGTACAATGCTCAAGCTGAGTGGCTGAGACAATGGTTGACAAACACTTTCTTTGTTCTGTTTTTATAAAACATAGCAAAACCCACAAATAAATGTACAAACATACTTTTCCTGACTACCTCTAAATCAAGATGAACTAGGTATTTTTCTTCCTGTTGTCACAAATTCTAATTCCTGTCTTTGCCTTGATCATTGCTGCCTTCTTGTACTTTCTCTGGAGATCTCTCTTCTTTCTAGGTACTTTCTTAACATTCATTACATTTTCCCGCTGAATGGAATTTAGTTTAACTAATAATGATTTACAAATTAACTAATAAATTGAGGCTCTAATATAATTTTCTATCAGCATCTCTGCATGGATTAGGGTCTTAGACAGCAGTCAGCAATAGGGCATGGGCTTAAGCTCTGCCAGGGGAGATTTAAGTTGGAGATCAGAAAAAAATTCTTTACAGAGAGTAATCAGGCATTGGAATGGGCTGCCCAGAGAGTTGGTGGATTCACCATCCCTGGAGGTTTTTAAACTGAGATTGGACATGGCACTGAGTGCCACGATCTGGTAAATGGACTGGAGTTCGACCAAGGGTTGGACTTGATGATCTCGGAGTTCTTTTCCAACCCAATCAATTCTATGATTTCACCATCATTCGAAGCCAATCTAAGGATGACCTCTTTGATTTAGTCCTTTCTACATCATGACAGCACATTGTACTATGTGAGGATATGAAGAATTGACCAGAGAACTGAGTTGGCTGAAAACCAATTAAAGAAAAAAAGATGCTAGCCACATCAGTCCCCTGAACTAGCCCACCATAGAACCACATGGTGTTAATAGCTGGAAGAAAGGTGTGGGTTTGGCTGAACCATTCTGCTTGGCAGCTGTTCACAAATCAATTCAAAGGCATTGCAAAACCAAAGCCATCACAGATGTTTACTGGAGTCCTAAGGAGAAAATTCTCAAAGGTGGAGATGGCAAGCAAGAGATTTTCAGAGTTATGCCATTCTCACAATAATCTTCAGGTTTCCCTACTGTTCCCTAGTGTGGCAACTTTTTTGGCAAGGAAATGCTCTGTGCTGTTTCCTCACCGCTGCGTCTTGGATTGACAACAGAAGTGGTCTACTGTGCCTAGAGTGAAAAAGGGCCTTATATTTCAGTCTCCCATTTCTTTCTATTCTATTAATAAAATAATCTTGCAGGTAAGCAGCAGCAGGCTTTCGAGCAAGTGCACCAAGCCACTTAAATATTTTAGAAGCTTCCACTTTTGCAATATTTTCTTAATTTTGCATCCAGCTGTAAGCCACCACAATCAACAACTTTTCTTCAGAGCTGTTAGGACAATGGGTGAACAATAATGGACATGAGGGAAGAGAAACCAAGAAAACAGATATTATTTTAGATGATACATTGGAATGGAAAATACATTTGTGTTCTTTGAGATGTTGTCAGCTCTCTCTTGACTATTTTCCCACACCTTCATCCTATTTACTTTATGGTTTAACCAAGAAATATGTTAAAATATTCCTCAGAGGCAGCTGCCTGATGACTTTTACTGACTTTCTTCATCTGGAAACACTCATTATTTTGTGAATTCTTCAGTTTTATTCTTTAATAAAACCAGACAATTATATTCCTAAACTAAATCAACTAATAAACTGTTCATCAGCATCGTTATTTTTATTATTGTTTGGCAATGAAAAAGGGTAGATTTTCTGAAGAGGTTGTATAAAGGGGTTCTGTAAAGACGAAATAACTTAATTGCATTTCCTTAAGGTGATAAAGAAAGAAAGAAAGTATCTGTAGTCTCTTCATAGCAAATGTATAACAACTTTCAGTCCTTTTTAAGTTTCTTGGTGCAAAAGGACCATGGTTCATTAACTGAGTTGCACAATCTTTCATTATTAATATTCAATGGTTTCAATGCAAAGAAAAACTAAATTAAACGGAATAACAGAATAAACAGGTGATTTTCCACGTCATGTTTGCTGCAATAGCAAATCACTCATGATAAGCTAAGAAAAATACCACCTTATTCTTATTTTCTGTGTGATTAAAACAGGATCTTACAATTAAATAAAGAGAAAATTGAAAGATAAATTTTAGCATAGCAGTTTAAGAGATGAATGTTTAACCTTGTTTGACAATAAAAACAACATTCAATTCAGTGAGTATGTATAATAAATACTAAACAAAATCTAACAATTTTTTAGCCCCACATTTCAAAGAACAACGTTTTTCGCTCCAACCTGTTGTGGTAGTTTTAGTTAGGCCTTTTGGTAGGCCTCAGTTTAGCAGATAGTCTCTATGTAGATTAGGAGGGACAGGTGTCACCTGACTTAAACAACCAAAGAAATATTTCATACCAGATGACACAAACTGAGATATAAATACTGTAGAGTAGGAGGAGTTCTCTCAGTTCCTCATGGCTACTCGTCTGGGAAAGATGTATTGTGTTGTTTTCCTGGACCAGGCCCTACTGTTGCTTGCTGTTATGGTATCTTAGGGGAGTAAAATATTTAGTCTTAGCCTTCTCTCCGCTTGGGTCTGTCCCTTGGGGGATTGAGTTCTCTTTGGGGATTTGTAGCTAGAATGGTGGGATTTGTGTTCGATGGGGAGTGGGGAGTTATTGTTTGTTATTTTTAACTTGTGTAGGTGTGTGCTATATTGTAGTCTTCTTTTAATTTTCTCTTTTCTGTATAAATATATAACTAGTTAAGTTCAAGTGTCTTGAAGTTTTTTCCTCCCTTTTCTCAGCAGAGGGAGAGAACTCTGACTCTGTATTGAGCAGTTAGCATTTTGCCAGCTCAACCCAACACACCTGTCTAATCTTATGTTTAGTACTGTGAATTTGGAGCCTTTATTTCATATGCAGTATAGAAAATTATAGCTTCATTTAAAAATTATGAAAAAGAATACAAATACTTAAATCTGTTAAAAATGCATTTAGAAAGGACAGAATAATTATGCTTCTGCCAAAGCTGATTCCTTTAGCTTGATTCAGAGTTTGTGTTTTATGTTATCTTACATTTATTCTTTCTAACAGATAAAGTCCAGAGCAAGAACAGGAATAAACAGTTTGCAAGTGAGCCTAAGCAGATAAAGCAGTAGTGACAAAGGAGAGTAGCATATGACATTAGGATCCCAGACAACACACCTACCCAACATTACTACTTATACATTTGGAAGCTAGGTTTTAACTATGCAGCCTTTTGGGGTATCAAAATAGCATCTTAAATGAGATAGAAATAGTAACTGAACTGAAACACACATTTTGAAAAGCTCTTTAGATTACTTTCATATTCTAGAGGGGGGAGTCCTGCTGTAAGTGCTGAAAGGACAAAATATTAAAACAGTATAGCAATGACATGCAATTTCAGAGGAAGCATCATGCACTTGTATACTATGGTAAATATATGTCAATGTTTAGGTACAACAGGTCTTCCACGGTTGTCATGGTTTAAAACAAATAAAACATGCACATGCAGACACCCAAGAGTCGCTACCAGCTGAAGCCCCTCAAGCTGTTTGTATTCCAAAGAAGCAGAACCATCTTCTTCAACTCTTACTACCCCAAGTTAAAGAGAGTTTCATCACTGAACCCAACAGAAATATGCTGCCTGCTCTTAAATGGCATAATCCTAAGAGCCAGGATGGCTTGCCCCTCTTGACCATTCCTTTATGGTGACCTCTGACTGCACCTTTGATTTCATTCATTCTAGGAGGAGCAGAACTACCTTAAGTAAAGGAATTTTGTGCTCTTTACCTCAAGCATCATTGGTCCAAGTGCATCCTTGTCGATGACACTCTGACCCGTAGATGATACATCTGCTTTTTGCACTTCATCTTCATTAGCTGCTGCTGCTTTTTCTGCAATAAAGAAAACTATGTCTTAAATGACAGAGCAGTGATCTCTCAGTGGTACACCAAGAGCCCACAGAGGACTGAGAACAGCTATGAAATGGTTATAGTGCAACAGTTCTGAAAATGAGATTAAATAGTCTCACATAATGATTCAACGGAAACATAACTAGCCTATTTGCTTCTCAGTTTTCAGATTTGATGACACAATTGAAACAATTTCTGCTCTTTCTCTGCTAGACATTTTACTGAACTACAAAACCTAATCCTGAGCAAAGAAAAGGCCTCCTTATATGAAGGTGCAATGAGCAAAAGCCACGACCAAAATGTATTAAAAGACTGATCTAAAAGAGCATGCAAAGCTTACAGCTGCACAACTTTTCCACAATTGCTATATTTAGAAGGAAAAACATAAGTCCTCAATCTACTGTTTCAGTACTGAGAAACAGCGGTCTCACTTCTGTTCCCATGCCTCCACCCACATTCTCACTATCACACAATTTTCATACCGCCTTATTTACCAATATGTTATTAGAACTACATACAATTTCAAGTGCTGTATTTGAAAATCATAGGCAAGAAAATAATGATTTAAGGTTTCTGGAACATAATGCCAGACCTTACAATGTGTTATATACAGCATCACAGATCACATCCAACTCCAAATGTAAGGGATACTCACAGAACTTTCAAATCTATTGGGTTTATAATTCCTATCAAGTAATGGTCTGTATTAATTTTTCTACTCAAGAATGATACTGGTGTTTGAGGGTGAAGCAATAGAAGGAATAAAACACTATGCAAAACACATATTCTAGTACATATTGTACATTGTAAATTAATGAATTCAGTAAATTTTTATTGCGAGTTCTATACTCAAAACATTCTTTTATCATTTTTCAAGCAGCAGTTAAGTAAAAGCTAGGGCCACCCTACAATCCAGAATATTTAAAATAAAGATTTCTTACTTTCAATATAATGCAGAAGATTATTTTAATGAACACAAAAGTACACTGAAATTACAATAACAAGAATTTTTGCATTCTACAATAATAAACCAGTAGAAGATTAATTGTAGGAACTACTGAAAGTGCTATCTGTGGATGGTAAAAAGGGCCTTTGGAAAATCACCTTTAGTGAAAATTAAAGTATCAGTCATAAAAAGTGAAATGTACTCAAATACACGGTATTTTCCACTATCTGTAAATCTGTAATACTACAGTCGAAGTTCTTCTGAACTTTCCTCGGCATAAGTTCTACAGTCAATGTGAACAGATGCTGCTTAGACATATAGCAAAGCAACTGCCTCTGAGAACCCTTGGGTATTCTCTATCAGTGATTACTCGCTGGCAATAAGGCTTTGGTCACTTGTGCTGCCTCATCCTAGATTTCTATGGTTTCTTGCATCCATGAAAAGAGCCACAAAAATCTTAGCTGTCTTCACAGGGTATGTTTATACACTATATAACACCATTGTGAATGATGATGAAACAAAATTGCTCTGAAAATGGATTGTTGCAACTAATGGACTAGTTTTAAATCACTTATTAGCATAATTTCATAAAAATAAACACAGCAGAAATAAATATTAATATTTCCTCTACTATTTAATCTCATCAGGATACAAAATTAGTACTTCCTGTTTAGACTAGGGATTACAGTGAGATTATACATATATTTCCTTACCTTTCTTCCTTTGGCGAAAAGCAGAAATTAGGCGTAATGGAAAAACAATTGAACAATCCTTCCCATACTACAACACAGCAGAGTTGGCACCATATGATGATACAAAACTGAAAACATGTTCTAAAAATTCTAAAAGAACTCTAAAAATAGAGCTGAGCTTTTAATAAAGTCAGTGATGATATCTGTTTCCCATCTGTTCCTGGTAGCATAAAGTGATCTCTGGTTTCACACTGCAAAATATTATAATGGATAAGGATAGCAGCTTTCTGCTCTCATCCCCTCACTGCTTCAGCCATTGAAACCATCTTGTCTATGGGAGGACATGGGATTATACTTTATATGCCAGAGATGGAGGGGCTGCAGAGATGGTCCACCAATGCTATGCAAGAATATTAATTACATGCTGTTTCCTCATGTCACCAGTTTACAGAGACGACTTCTGCTGATTGTTTTTCACATAATATGAAATATCTGCTGTAAGTTTTTTCACTCTTACAACCATGGAGTTCATACAAACTACCAATAATATCTATAGAAACAATTGTCTTTTATGCACACAGGTGAGATTTCATACAAAGGAAAAAGAGAACACTTTTAATTACTATAATGGTAATGAACCCAGAAACTGAAATACCAGGTCACACCAAGGATCTCTCAAACCTCACATCCAGTTCCTGACAGCAGCTGCTTTCCTCTCTGCTTCCCTGTTTCTCCATTTCGACTCTGATTCCCGACTGCTTCTGTTTTGTCACCAGCTGTCCCTCACAACCATTTGACCTCTCCCTTTTCTTTTCCCTTTGATGCTCTTTTTCTCAGAAAGCCCAATACCTTTAAGGGATCAATAAACACAGTGCTTGGTAGAGGAAAATGTGTAATGAACAGAGAAAACATGAAAATGCTATTCAGACACATATGTTACCTACCCATCTCCCCCAAAGATGGTGACAACACACACTGCACTACTCATGACTTTTGGCGGGGCATTCTGAAAAGCATTATAAATCACAAGTGCACCAAAATTATGGACTTCATAATTCGATCTATAACTTCATTGTGTAAGAGTTCAAGGATCTGGAAAGCTTAGAAGAGGTTACACATTCAGGCCACAAGCCACACTTTTTCAAGTGGCATTGTATAGGAAACCACAGCTTCAGACAGCCTCTGAGTAGGACCAGCTGTTACCTTAGGTCATTGTTATAAACTGCAGCTACTGATAATGTTAACTGTGCAATGAAATGTCCATTTTTGACTGAACTACAAAGCCCATCATGAAAACTCAATCAGCACATACAGGAAAAGTAAGCACAAATCCTGTCAGCAATGTTGTCCTGACAGTCAGTCATGGGGAATGTCTTGAAAAGCAAATCTTTCCTTCAGTGATAGAGCATGTGGCTAATTAACAACTAAAATTTGTTGCAGGGAGGTTGGAAAAAACCAATAAATGATACACAAATTTCTAATGCTGACAACACTCGTGAATTATCGCAAGCCAGTATTTTTCATTTTTCTTAACAGTTCCAACTTATGGTGTCAAGCAATGGTGCAAAATTGTAAAGTCTACTTTCCCTTTTTTTACTTCTATCTATTGTAGGTTCACTGGGGGCCCTATAAACAAAGCAAAAAAGCACAGAATTTATAATTTCTACACTAGATTAATGATTTTTGAACATTAGAGATTAGCAAAATATCTGTAGAGGCCCAACCTTGCAAAGCCTCTCAAAAGCCTTTTATCCAGCCCGATGGGAATTGCTGGTATTACCCTGTGACTAACCACAGCCGCTACATTTTTCCACTGCTCCCGCTCTCGTGGAGGGTGGGAGCTGGTTCCTTGATCTCACACCTTCCAGCCATGCTGCCTCCCAGAACAGCAATGCCCCTGTTCAAATGTCAGCAAAGTGTTCCCAGGCATCCTATGGGCACAGAGGCCAGAGCAGAGCTCTAGTGTGGAAAGAGAAATACAGACTTGTGCCAGTGGAGGAAGTGAGCTGGGTGGAAAGGGGCTTCCCATGGCTTCATCGCCACACAGGGAATTCTCCATTAGAGAGGGAGTGTTAAATTAGAAACTGGTCTCATCCTTATGCATATGGCTATCAGGGATCAAGAATATTCTATCTAAATTATAGTGGAATAAAATTCACACATATGAAATAATTATTATCTCTGCTCAATTAAGAGTTTAGCCTAGAGAGAGAAAAAAATTGAAATAAAACACAAGTACCCCTGAGAGAGACACTACGAAGAATATATACATCTAATTATGTACTATTTTAGTGATGTGTGTAATTTAGCCTTTAAACTGTGGGTATGTTTACAATTGCATAAGCAGTAATATTCTAAAATACACATTAATATTTTCAATTGGGCATCTTCCTAGTGATCAGAAACTGTATTTACTTTTCTACATTTAACATACACAACAAAGAAGCTAAAAAAAAGCCCTCAAAAATATTTTCTAACAAATCTGTGAGTGGAAAAGCCGCAAGCTTTATTTGAAGCTCATTTCAGATTCTGAAAGCAAACCATTGTGAACTCACATTAGTTTAAGAGAAATTCATAAGTCAGAGAAAGAGAAGCCAAAAGCAATAGCTTGAGCTCTGCCGCTACTTTTCAGCCTAGGAAGCCTCCCTGGTTTTCCGTCATACCAACTCCAGCTATGTTGGTTCTCTCTGGATTTCTGACAGCAGACTCAGAAGCGCTACTGATGGGCAGCACCTTATCTTAGTTGCATTTTAAACCCTACTTTCCAGCTGTGGGCAGGCAGGACCAACTGAACCACCCAAAAGGCTCTTTGTCTGTATTCAAGCTCTGCTCCAACTTCCTTAAGGAAACCTGCTATCGAAATATTTCCCCCTTGATGCTCTCTGCAAAACCAAAATGCATTTTTGAACTGAAGAACAAAACTGTAGCCTCTGAAGGAATGGTGAAGAATAATTTGAAAGAGAAAATTTGCATCAACACACATTTAGCTTATTTTTTATAGGAAAAACAATTAAAGTTCTTCACAGAACAAGAAGAACAAAAAAGAGATGCTGCTGAAACCCTCAACAGTGCAGTAGCAATACTCTAAAAACTACCAAAGAAAGAGATCAAGCAAAAAACCCCCCCTGTAACAAGTAAAATCAAATTTATTATCCAACACTGTTTAAAACAGGTGTTCTCATATGCCCTATATATAATTCCTGCTCTTCAGAATTTTCTGAAATTGCTAGTGAAGTGCCACACCCATCTCAAATGACAGGCCCTCATTTGTATAATAGGTAAAAAATAAGCAAAGACATTTATTACAAGGGATACTAGAAAGCTCAACTCTGCACATTCAAAAAAATCAAACTAATCAAGATCCTTTTAACAGTAACAGCAACATCACTTGAAAGGGAGCATAAATGTTATATGAAGCTTAAATATGCAATTAAATTTGACACTGAACTATTGTGAAAACAACTTATCTTCTCCATTTTTGTATGCAATAGCCAATTACTTTTGTCTCGCCTCGTTCATATTTGTAAGTTTGCCCTGTGTGATCCTTCCTAAATTGCTGTGCGAAAATAACATTCAAACAAACAATCAAGGAAACAGCACAAGTATGGACCCGTCCAAAGATAAGGGTAGGTACAGTATTAAAAACTAATGCTTATATATAATAGAAAGTATACTTAGCAAAAGGCTACATTTTAGCTGCCCTTACAGTTTGGAATACTAGAGTAAATAACATTTCAAATAGTAGATGTAATAACATCTGTGTGTGACTATTGCTAAGTAATTATTTTGACTGTGGTAACGGATAGGAGATTTTTAACATGAATAGGGCTGTATTATAAAGTGTCTTCAAATTTATCAGTTGAATAAAAAACAGAGACTAAAAAAAAAAGGAAGAAAAAGAAAAAAACCCTTGTATTTGGTAACATGAGTAGTTTTGGACCACAGCACATGATGAAGCAAAGCAGTGAAGAACGTGTAAGTTATTTTAATGCTTGGTTAACCACAGAGAAAGCAGCTCTGCCTTGTAGCTATGTAATTCAAGGCACAATTCAATGCACAGCTCACATGGAACCCGATATCCATATGCACATTCTTACCCAGGTCCCATTGCCTCAACACAACTTGCTTTTATTCCCTGAAAGCAAGTAATTTTTCAAAACACCAGTGTATAAGAAATAGAAACTATTTCAGCAATCAATTTTAAGACCAGCTTATGCCATCCCTGTGAATAAAGTTAGCTACTATTTTAGGGAAGTGATTATGTAGCGAGGTTGCTCTTTCATCACACAGCACACATCTGTCCAGAGCAAAGAAGCTACTAGACTCTTGGATACATATTTCCCCCCAGAAACTATAGATCAAGTCTTACGGGAAAAACTATGCAACATCTCAGGAAGGTTTTAGGAGGTAAAACAAGGGAGAATTATGCATCTGCACCGAACTAAAATTAGAAAAGCTGCCATATGGCTCTGTGAAGCCAGCAGCACGTTCTTATTCATTAGGAAGCATTCTGCTAACATAAAAACACAAGGCCTTCCTGTGCTCTCCAAATGTGTTTATCTTTTCAACATTAATGCATGATATATCATCAGCCTGCTGAAATCTCCTGCAGTGCATATTAAAAAAGCACAGCTGCACTTTTTCTCAGCACGTTTATTCACTGAGAGCTATCTAAGAGCTCAGTTTTGCCCACCTCCCTGACACACAGCCCTCTTGTCAGCCTGGCTCCCCTTTGGCTGGAAAGGGCTGCATTACCACTGCACTTCTCCTGCACAGCTCATCACGGTTTAGCTTCATATTTACTACTGCTGGTGAAGGCACACAAACAGTAAACGACCCTTGGGCTTAAGCTAAAAGCCCTTGGAAAGTTGTAAGCTCAATTACTCGCTCAGGAGTAACAGCACTTACAACACTGTGATTTCTCTTTTCTAGTGTTTCCAACTTCTAACTGGCTCAACTGCCATCCCACACATGCCTGCCCCATCTTTCAACAGTAAAAAAGCATCAGTAAGGCACCGGATCTACGAAAAGCTTCGCGTTCTCACAAAACCCTGAATACAGGTAAACTTTCATGTAACTCTTCAAGCTTTGAGGGAAGCCTACTCTTAGAAAATTCAGTAACAGTAGCCAGCATATAAAATTTTCATGGACACTGAAAGTAAAACAAGCAGTGAAAACCCATGATGGATTTAGGAATAGCCACAAATGGAAGTAGCAATACCTAAAATTAATACTAGCTTCATGTCTCTTAATTATTTTCACATTTCACCATTATTCTTTTTTTGTAAAGTCAGCATTTTTGTCACTCAATACAACTTCTGTAAGACGTACTGCCTGAGAAATAATTGCCCCCAGCTCAGTTAAACTGGAACACGGACAAAAATCATGAAATTCTACTTACCAAGAACAATATTTAACTGCTGTAGAGAAAGAAGCCTATTACCTCTGTATGTACTTTTTGCTAAATACTTTAATAGGCATTTTACTTCCTTTTCCTTGGTTTCTTCTCTTCCCTCCTCTCATTTTGCCTGTCTTTTCTGTCATCACATCTATGACCTCTTTTTCTTCTCATTAGAACTCAATGGTCTAGTTGAAAGTGAGGAAGAAGACAGGCAGCAGCAGTGGAAGTGCCCACTCCTTCCTCCCCTTGCCCCAGGAGCCAGTTGGCTCCAAGCCCCAGGAGCTGGGGTGTTGCAGTGATGCATTCCTGCCACACTGCCCCATTCAGAGCTCCAAGGTGAAACCTCATCCCTCTATAAACACCCTTAAATAACTTCTCTGAAGATTGCTAACTATTGCATTTAACAGTGACAGCTGAAAGTGTTGTTACTTGCAGAAATAGCATTATTTACAGAAATTTGTACTTACTATTCCCAGATTTATCTACTTAATGCCACTTAGTGGCAGAGATTCTTCCCACCTGAGATTACCTCAGTAGGTCACTAGTTTCTGATAAATTAAGGAGTGGGGACTGAAGTAAAACAGAATTACAGCCCTCTTGTTGCTGCTGCTTAAGTGAAGAACAAAGTGTCCTATCTGGGACTCCAAATCCTCAATGGCTTGATCCATCCCCAGCACACAATAAAAACATGAAACAACACAGCAATTACAATAATTTCTATGCTGATATTATTTCTAGGATTTTTATTTATCAGTAAAGACAGAGAAGGACAACTGTCCTACTACCCTCTAAGTGAAATCTAAACTAAGGCTAAAGGGAACCCTGGATCCAGAAACTGTTTCTCACTCTGTGCCTCATTTTAAACTGTGAGGATATGTCAAATTACCACATAGTGAGTGGGAAGTTGTTTTTCATCCCTTGAACATGGAATTAAGCTTCCATGATGACCATCACCTGTTGAATCCTTAGACATGCTGCAACATTAACCCTTTCCACTAAGTTTTTTAAAAAAGTGGAAAGGAGTATAACTGGCTAGAGTTTTACTCCTGCTGAAGTTTTAGATAGGTCTTGGATTACTTAAGTATTTGAGAATGTTCAACATAGGCTTTTATATAAAATGAAAGGGTGTGCTTAACTTGCAAACTGAAAAATCAAATGTGCATGTATATATTCCTGTGCTTTAAAGCTATACTCCTTCTCTTTTCTCAAAAAAGACCAACACTATCTTTCCAGTGTAAACTGACTGATTCGAGAAGGAGCATAAATAAATTAATGATCAAAGGTGCTGCCTGCCCAGGAGACTTCTTTATCAAAAGGCCAAAATCCAGGATGCCACTGAGAATTTAATATTTTCACTGGTTTAAAATGCCATTTTAAAAATGCTGAGATTTGGGGTTCGTTTTTGCATTTACACTTCCGAAGAACATCTAGTAACCAGTACAATCACAAAACTCTGATTGATTGTAGTGTGATTTATAGTATTTAATAAATGATTAAAATACAGTATTCAAATAGCAAAGGAGTCCACATAGTAAATTAAGTACATTGGCTATCAGTTCTTTACCCCAAAATACCCTGAATTGAATCAGTCACTTACTCTGTGCTAGAATCAGATAAGAAGATACACATATATGTAGCTGTAGACACAAATATATATCCTGGAAACAGTTTTACATCTGTTGCTATTTAGATGATTTCAAAACTCTCACATAAACCACTCAACTGTACATGATGACAAACACCACACATCCATCAGCATTGCCTGAAAATCTGTTACGTTTATATGGCTAAATTTCAAAAGAAAAAGCCAAGCTAACTGACCTCTGCACTGAAATATGAGATACAAATATTTGGCATCGCTCAGTTTAACAAAGTAATTATTTTCTTTGGTATGTACTGAATTAGAACAGAAAATTTTACTGTATTTTTTGGCATTTGCAATTTCAGAAGTGTTAGATATTTACTCAATGAGTAACCTCATCTTATTTTGATAATTCATCTCTCAAAACAGTATTAATATGAATGTCTAAATGGCAGGAGCCCAATGTTCTTTAACATTTTGGCTAAGCTAATGTTTTCAAAGACAAGAAACATGGCAGGATCTGATAATTTGGTTCAAAACAGGGTTCCATCACGGTCTCAGAAATAATATATTGCTTTACAAATGTTAATAGCTCTCCAATTGGTTCCTTGACATGTAAAAACACAGGTAAGTTTTTGAAAATAATTATAAAAGAGTTAACACTCTTTATACTAGAATCTGTAGATGTAATTGCCCAGCTAATTAAATTCAGAAGTTTTCAAAACTTAGGCCAAAATAACATACTGGAAAGGAATATTAATCTAGCAAGACTCTGTTTCTTGAAGCCTTACTCTCATGTACTCAACCAGCTGTTAAAAGGAAACAGATGACACCCTTTCTTTGAATGCCACATCGCTATGATTACAAAATATCTGTCTTATTTTAGGATGCTGATGATAAATCTTTGTGACACATCAGATCATTCACAACAACGGCAAAGATCTTTTTGCTTTTATAAATTGCCACTGACGACTGCAAAAGTTTTCAAGAGACCTAATACGGTGCACCAAAAAGAATTATGATGGATCCCTATGAGCCCACAAAAAGAAGTTTCCATAATAAAGCATAGGCCAAAATGGAGCACAGATAATTGAAGACAGCTAAGGAAGAACAGAAACAAGTTTAATTTAATGTGTCCATGATAACATGGATAACAGGGCTCCTACTGCTTCTAATAGTCAGACTATGGTAGATAAATCTTTTATGAAAAAGCTCTAAATCATTAAGGACAAGTAAAGTTTTCTTCTATAATATCCCAGTGTTCAGAAATAGAAGCTTGGACTCCTCTTCTTGCACCATCACAGGTCTCAGCCAAACTTTTAAGTCAAATTAGAAACAGAAACATTGCTACTACTGCAAGGAAAGTAGAAGAAAAAACAAAAGCTTCTTAAAAGAAACTGTTTATTTCTGCATGTTATTGGAAGGGATTTTTCTAATCCAAATCCTGTATGAAACTGCGTTCAAGATTAATTTCATACATTTCAACAGTGGTTACATCACTTCAGGTACATTATGAATACAGCATTGGAAGGATGGGTAATGATTATTAACATGCATTGTTTAAGATATTCTCTAAAATTGAAAGATCTTTTTTCATTACCCTACAAAATCTTTGCTTATCTTGTTGCTAAGATTTATATCCAGACAAAGTCACTTCTAACCTCAATTGCATTAATTTGTTCTGTCACAGATTAATTAGCAGACATTTTAAAATGCCTGCCAATAGATCTGATAGGTACAAGTGGTCTCCTTTCAGCAGAGGAAACCACACTTAATTAGGCGTTGCCATTTCTGTTTCTCTAATTCAGATTTATGAAGAAGGGACTTGCACCCAGTCCTAAATGATTAAACAGCAATAGTATCACTTCCTCTATTTTCTCACTGAGGTTCAGCAGTTTCCTTCTGAGAAGAAACTCTGAGCTGTCTTAAGAGTTCCCCTAACCATGGGCAACCAGCATCTCAATGGAAAGGATGCTCCATGTTGTGCCAGTGGGTGCTGCCACGGCCAGCTCTGTAGCCTTGCTGCTTTTCCCTAGCACCAAACTCCTGACATGGCACAGGCTGGGAGTGAAGGGCCTCCATTTGGCACTTGTCACACTGAGTATGCTGAACAAAAGTGGCTTTAACAGGAAATGCTGAAGATGATGGTCTGCCTCCAGCCATGTTCCTCCTTGGCACAAAGGCTGGTAATGCAGGTTTGTAGCCAAGCCTGGGCATCAGATCAGGAGTGATAATCCACAAAATTTTCCTCCAGATTACAATTTACTTATTTGCTTGCAAAAAGGAACATGGGTGACCTTGCTCCTCATTTCACCCATTAGAGAACCACCAGATGAGACCTTTTAAGTAATAGTTATTTCTATAGTATTATGGGTCCACCTCAGCCTAAACATTTAAGGATACTGGATCTTGAGCTAAGTTTCTAAATTCTAAGCCATTTGTAGACCTGGGCCAAAGTTCTTAGTAAATAATCAACCAACTAATCAACCAAAGCCTCTCTCTCAAAAATAAAAGGAGAAACTATAGCCTCTCCTTTGGAAAGCATTTAAGCTGTTGAGATAAAGGACACATGCTCCTTGTCTGAGCTTCAAAGAAAGAATGAATGGCAATGGCCATGATCACCACATAGCTCAGGGAAAGGCACAGTATTCTTGCACCGTAACTCACAACGACCCTGAGAAAGCCAATATACCCCCGCAGTTATAATTAGGTTGGCTTCTCTGGCTGTATTGTTTGATATAAAAAAGGGGGGAAAAAAAGCTTACTGGGCATCTTTACAATTTAGATTGCCAACTGCAAACACATAATTATAATTTTGAACATTAAGTACAATAGCTTGACAAATCTGTATTGCAATGTTCACTCAAAATCAGCACCTCTAGCAACTAAACAGATGGTGGCTCAACTTTCAAGCTCAATAATAATAACAGCAATCCTTGGTATTCAGCAGCATTACACTCAACAATTCATTAATAAGTCTTGTCACATTCCCTAAACTATCTGATAATTTCTTACTGCAGAAAGTAAGAGTAAAAAGAGTATCAGAGAGACAATATGAACGGAATAAAATTGTTACAGGTATGTTACTGGTCCTAAAATTATGGCTAAAACCACACCACAAGTAAGAGACAGTGTAACTGAGCAAGACGTGAAAGACAAACCACAGGACGACTACTGAAGAGAAAACAGCAAAGGCTTAAAAATAAAGCCCTTCAAAAAAGGGGGAGAAATAAAGAAATACAAAGAAAATCCATTCTATGTAAAAACCCACTTTTGACAGTTAGTGACAGAGAACATTGCATTCAGAAAAGTCAAAGGGGATATGCAGAAATAACTGAAGATAGTAAAAAACCCCTAACACCTAAATCTTTCCTCCAACTCAAGACGGTAAAAGGTTTTGTACAAAAGAAGCAAGATAGGAAGAATTTTATATTATTGGCCCAAAATACCTTGATATTTTTCCACTAAACACCAAAACAAACAAACCAAGAAAAATCTAAATGAGGGTTCCCCTGAGTTTTCCAATCTGTATTTAGCAATTACAACCTTGATATCTCTTCCTTTTTTTTTAATTTCCAAATGAATGAAATGTTATATTTAAATACACTTCCTTTTCCATGTTGAATATAGGCCCAGACCTAATTTCATGTAACTTGTCTCTGGAAGACATCCCCCCCAAAAGGGATCATGGGAATCACAGATTGTTCCAAATCTTTCTAGGAAAGAGTGCCTCAGGAGAAAAAGTACCAGTATAGGGCTAGTGCTCTTCATGCTCACACATCTTAAGATAACAAGGGACAATTCTACCTGCCTGGTTTCACTGACTCCTGTACCATGACAAGAACCTTCACTGAATGTTTGGAAGAACATTGAAATCTCTTTGGGAGGGCTGACAGAACCTACTCACTTCTTCAATAAGTTGCTTCAAATTTCAGTTAACTTTCCACTAACTATCTCACCTTATGTATGAGTTGGCTTGCTCACACAATCCAGCTGTTAGGCTGTATCCTGCTTTTGTGTGTTAGAGTCCTCTGTGACAGGCAAACTGTGTAGCTCCGTTTTGTTGTGTGCCAGTAAGCAAGGCAAGGTGTAGGGACATGCCTTTGTGCTCTGAGATGACCAGGGCCCCACTGCTGCTTCATCCAAAGGGGCATGCACATACCATTTCAGGTAACACGGCAGTACCTGGAGCACCTCCAGTTATGGAGTATCTACCTTAACAGATTTATGGTTTATGGAGTTATCTATTTTAGCAGAACTTAAACTTATGTACTTTTCTGTCTCTGCCTTCTGACATTTGCTCTGATCTTGTGGGAACTAAAGATAGGAAGAAGGAGAGTATGTGTATGTCTAAATGTGTAATGCACACACCAGAGTATGCCTTGTAAAATACATAGAGATGTGCCAACACACTGTAACAATGAAAGGAAACAGAAGGCATGTATGTCTTGGATCTCTAACCATCTGTCTGAGGACAGTCACTACGAGCTCAGCAATGTTGATGACAGAGAAAGCAACTGATCGTTTGACATGTCATCCTTCAATCCCCCCCCNCGGAAAGCTGAAGTAGTAATTGTTTTTCATATCCTTGGTGATTTCACATTCAAGGTCCCCTATTTCTAACTAACTGTCCAAACACAAAAATTCTCCAGCGATAACAAAGTGCATTACTTAGAATAGATGCAATTATCTTGGGTTTAGTTTGAACAGAGGAGCCTTTGATCAATACCTCTTCAATGTGCTGTGAATCCACAGGTTTTCAAGATTCAAACATGGTATGAAAGGTATTGCATCGTACTGTGAGTAAATATTATATTATTGTTTTTCATGTTTCAGTCTTTAAAAGGAAAATATTAAAGCTGTGCAACAAAAGCTAGATTCCTTATAATAGATGATCTTTTTTTGACTGAAGTGTCATCACTACTCTCAATAATTTGCTATTCCATAAATTAAGCTCCAGAGAGAGAGCCAAGGTAACATGAAGTCTCCTTCCTTATTTACTTGCTTTAGCATGTTGCATTCACTAATCTAAAGTACACAGCAAGATGTGGTGTTCTATAGCCAGCACCTTTTAGATGCAAACCTTCCAGTTACAAGAGACTACAAACAAAATCATGAAGGCTGGAAGCATAAGGCTCTAATCCTTCTTTAACACCTAAGCTCAGTATTTATTTTTTAGCACCTAAACACCATATTTGCTACTGACCAGATATCTCTAAAGACAGAACAGCTGGTGAGAAACACTTTACTCAGAAGCTTAGTTCATACTGAGGAGGGCTGGATGTCAGTTTATGCTTCTGTATTTTATTTTTCCCTCAAATTAAAATGTTAAATGAATTTATGAAGTTTTCAGTTTATAAGAGATTATGTGATAAACTGCAACCCCCCCCCCCCCAAACAAACCTGTAAAGTTTTAAAGTGTTCAGTGGCTATTTCAATGAAGCTTGAGAACAATACACTTATCTGAAAGGAGGCAGCCTCCAAAATCCTAATTTTCAGGAAGAGATGTCTCCAGCTCTCTTATGCAAGACTTTTTATACTCCCAGGAATATGTAGAATATGATAATTTCATTTGATAATTACATATGAAATTAACTAAAGTAAAAATGTTATTAAAATATTCCTGGAATTTTATTTAAAAATTATTAAAATTTTTATTAAAATTTTATTAAAATATTCCAGGAAATAATAAAGAGGAAACACTTGACACATGTGCCCCAAAGCAGGTTAAATGCAGTAGAAACAGCTCAATGCTTTAGAGTATTCTCCAGCATCTGTATTAGAGATCACAACCTCTTACAGTGCAATAATCTTTGCGGCTATAAAATATAAAGTAAACAACCCTGCTCTGATAGTTTGAATTTTTTTTTTCCTCTTGGTCGTTTATAAGTTATGAAAGAAAACAAAATAAAGGTCAAATAAAAGCAAAACACAAGTAGCATGCTATGCAAACAAGAAAAGTTTCCTGTAACACCTGCCAATAATGACTATTTCTACCTGAAAAAGACCACTGTCTTAACAGTTAAAAGTAACATTTAGTTTCTCTTTAACTTTGAGCCACAACATGGAGTTAAAGCTTAGATCTCCGGTCTAAAGCTTCAAACGAATTATGTCTAGAATGGAAGTTATCCATCAGTGACAAAGTTCAAGCCCACAGACAAGTGGTGTGTGTTGTTAAGTGACAGCCATCACCTGACACCCTGCAACACCCAACAATGCCAAGGCAGCTGTGGGCATTACCCCATGGCTCAGTCATCACTGGCACACCTGGACCGGTGTTGGAGTGGGGCCCCACCAAAGACCTATGGGGAGATAGATCCTCTGCTACTGGTCAACTCAAAAACACTGCTCAGGCTCACCAAACAACTGCACAAATGCTACTGCCAGGGTAATGAAGGAAATGGAAACTCAGGGCCAGGAGGAGGGGAGGGATGTTGGAATCAGGGCTTTTCAACAGCTGTCTTATTTTCTACAGGTTAGTTTGCAGCCTGCATATCAACACCTTTAGGACCATTCTATTAGTGGTCATACTCAAAATAAATAGCAAAACTGATCAAAATCTCCTAACCAGATGAGGAGTAAACAGTCTCATTAACTTTGGGGAACAAGGTTGTATTTATCCTAAAAGAGCAGATATTACTTCAACCATTATTAGGAAGCAAAAAATTACAACAATCCACCAAATCCTATTAAGTGCATAGATTTTACACTGGTTTTACAATTTTGATTACCAGTTTGATGATTACTTTTGTTGGTTTCCTTGAAGCAAGAGAATCATAGAATCACAGACTGGTTTGGGTTGGAAGTGAGCTTTAGAGATCACTTCGTTCACCCCTCCTGCCATGGGCAGGGCCATCTTTCACTAGATCAGGTTGCTCAACCTGGCCTTGAACGCTTCCATGGATGGTATATCCACAGCTTCTCTGGGCAACCTGCCTTAGTGCCTCTTCAACTTTCATTGTAAAAAACTTCTTCCTTATGTCAAATCTAAATCTACCCTCTTTCTCCTTAAAATCATTGCCCCTTGTCCTGGCACCATCGGTCTCAGTAAAAAGTTCCTCTCTTTTTTCTGAGTCCCCTTTACATATTGAAAGGTTGCAATAATGTCTCCCCAGAGCCTTCTCTGCTCTAGGCTGAACAATCCCTCTACCGTAATAATCTGAGCCCTGTGTAGACACAGCTGTATGTCACAAAAGTGTCTTCAACTACTTCTATCACAAGTGATATTAATTAAGTTATAACACTGCTTCCACAGGAAACCGTTAGTATAGTTAAAATACCTTAACTTATGTGTAGATAAAGTCTAAGGCAACTACTCTGCATGATACACAACTCCAGTAAAATAAGCAAATGCCACAAAGTTCCCCACTTGATGAGTCCACTGGCTAATGACTACTCTTCATCAGAGACAGAAAAAACTCTGATGGTCTGCATTACCTAAAACCAGTTTAAATTCTTCAGTGAATCAGTAGTTCTCTGGAGGCATGTAAATTGTAAAGTCAACATAAACTGGATATTTAGCCAAAAAGCTTTACCACGTACAGAGGAAGATCAAAGAGACTTTCAGTGCATCACTCTCAGCTGTAGGTACAGGAGACAGCAAAGGAAACCCAGTTTGCTTCAGTTTATAGATTTTTTTTTTGTAAATGCTCTGCATAAATTCCTTGACTTCACAGCACAAATGCCTCTGATACTTAATTCAGTCTTAAAATCCTATCAGGCTGAAAGTACAGCACATACAAATAATGATAGCCATGCAGAATTCCTTTAAAAATAATTTTAAAATGGCATAAAATTTAAATAGTCCTTCTCAGATATGATTAATATAAAAACATAATTATAGTAACATTGACCCAGTAAAATATTTGCAAAACAAAAACCAACCAACAAAAATCAAGTCTACATATGCTCTCTTCTCTTAATATCCTGATTTGGCAAGATATTTATGCACATAATTTTAACCTTTAAGTAGTTCCACTGACTTAACAGGGATTACTCATCTGCTTAAAGTTAGGCAGTTGCTTAAATATCTTGTGAAATATGCATCTAAATTCAGATCTGATAAATTCAAAGTAACAGCAGCCACAGCAACACCCCATTACAGCTTTAAGGCCATGCTGTTTTCCTTTAGCAAGCAATTTTACTTGCAGACTGGCGCTGGAGGCAACAATAGACTATCTACTGGAGTGACCCTGTGATTACACTGTACTGCTACAGGGAAGCAAAAACTGGTTTTGCTATCAAATGCGAAAACAGAAAAAGAAGACAAATATGATTAACAACAAGACTTCTTTTAAAGTTCATACAGGTTCTACAGCTCTTGAATGTCTCTCTTCAACAAGTGCATCTCCAACATTATTTAGCTTCACATCGTGAGTCGTTCTGTCCAAGATCTGTCTTTAAAGGCAACTTTGAACACAAGATCTGTCAACTTAAAAGTGTACATTAATGGCTAGACTGATATTAACCACCCTGATACTCCTTCCCTGAACTATTGAAAAGCTGATCTACAGAACACAAAACCTCTTCAGAAACTGGTGCTACATAAAAACTGGACTCTGCAGGAAAATTGAAGTGACAAAAGTACATTTGAGGATACTTTAGTACAGTAGGTTATATCCCACCATATGTGAATCTAAATAAGACAGGTGGATGCCATCCTTAAAAAAGGCTACAGAAAACAGAAAGGCATGGGGAGTAGAAGGAGGTAAAAGATGGAGATCTGGAGTTTAATAAAAGGTACTTGGGTGACTTGAATAAAAAAACCCACAACCTGTACTTGATGTCAGGACACATTCTTCAGCACTCCAGCTGAAGGGGTCAAAGGAGACTGCTTAGCTGGAGAAACTGCTGAAGAAGCTTAAGGTGATCTTCAGTATCCTCTGTAACTACTGCATTGCCAATATTCAGAGAAGAGGGTAAAAGCAAAACTAGATAATGAGGAAAAGGAAGTTTCAAAGCCTGAACACAAGGAGATATTTGAACAGTGAAATGTAAAAAATAGCCTCTGCTTTAAAATGTTATTTACCTGCTGAGNCTAAGGAAGAAGGAAAGTCAGATTTCTTTGCTGTCAGAATTTTGTTGTCATCAGATATGAGAATGCATTTTCAGCAGTACTTCTACAAGTGAAATTAGTGTTTTAAGTGCTGAAGTTTCATCTTAAAATAAGGCAGGATCCTAAAATCAGTCAGATGCTGTTTTACTAAATATATTTCTTAAGAACAATCAAATGGCTTTATAGATCCTTGGCTGTCTGGCATATAGAGGAACGTTTATTCCCAGCAGTCTTTATACTTGCCTAAAGCAAGCTTTTCAAATTAAGCACGTGCAGATCAGAACTTACTGTGCTTGTATGCATCTGTGTGCATGATGAACACATCTGCAACATATATGATTATTACTCCATCAAAGTGATTTAACATAGACTAAAAATAATAGGAGAGCTTACACTTTCATGGCCATGTAACACCACCATAAAAATCACCATTTCATATCACTTTTATGTTAT
>VWZD01009604.1:4384-25581 GCA_013396695.1 Sakesphorus luctuosus
CCCCCCCCACCCCCCCCCCAAAAAAAAAGAAAAAAAGAGATAAGAAAGGGATAATTCTGCTCTCACTACTTCCAAGTTGATCTGTTTGTGAAGTTCATCTGGAGTCAGGTGATTCATAGCTACATACACCTGTGAATTAAAATTTTAGTCAGAAAAGCAAACTGACTGCTGGGCTTCATTAATTTGTGTTACTACCTAAATATAGCTTCTGTCTAGGAAGAGAATCATTAGATACCTCCTGTGCATCTTTCCCCCCTTCCTGAAGTGCAGTGTACCCCTTGCCTCGCTTTCCACCCAGGAACAACAGAAGGATTCTAGTTTCAGTGCTTCCTCTGACTTATCTCTGTAGGTACACACTTGGATACCCACTTGACTCACATGAACACTTTGCAAAAGAGAAGTACAAGACACTCACTGCTCTCTCTGGGGCTGCTCAAGAGTGAGACAAAGCACTTTTGCCCTGGCCTGGCTGATGTGGAGAGCAGAGCTCCACAGGCCTCTGGCAACAGGTAGGGGAAAAGAGACAGGTGGGGCAGCAGAAGTGCCTCTGAGACACCAACTCCATGCTCTTGTGGTGGCCCTCAGGCCATGGTTGAAGGGCCTGTGCCCAGCTGAGCACAGGAAAACCAGCAGTGCCCTCCCTGAGCACTCTGCTGACTCCATCTCTGAGTCCTTGTGTGACCTGCTGGGTACAGGAGAGGGTCAGGAGCCATAGGCTGTCCAGCCATTTATTGCAGGTGGTAGAGGAGGTGGGTTACAGAGTGTAGAGCTACTTAATTAATAGGTATCTTCTGCTTTCAGGAATGGGAGACTGGCTGAGGAAGTGGAACTGTTCAGCCAGGAGAAAAGAAGACTGAGAGGGGACCTCATCAATGTCTGTCTGTATCTGCAGGTCAGAGGATGGACCAGGCTCTGCTTGGTGGTGCCAAGCAATAGGGCAAGAGATGTTCCCTTAGTGTCTGAACATAAGACCAAGTAACATGCTCTACTTGGGCCCTGCCCAAGCAGGGAGGTTGGACCAGATGGCATCCAGCGGTCCCTTCCAACCTCAACCAGTCTGTGATATGAAGTCGTGTCAGCGAAGACGCAAATTAAAAAAATGAAAGCTTAATTCTTCTAGGGGGCTGCAGTGACTAACATTATAGCAATGATTTTAAAGTAAACTCAATCTCACCAGGGAGTTTGAATTTTTACTTCAAAACAGTTATCAAATTATCTTACCTATAAATTAACTTTCTCTCTCATGCCTTTTATATAGCACTTTTTGCCCAAGAAAAGTACACATTTCATGGATGGGAGTAAAAAAATAGATAAAAAGAAAGCAAGCCTTTCAATGCAGAAAGAGAATGGAGGAGGAAGAAAAGACCATATGGCCCAAATACTATAGCTGCTTGTTGTACAACATGCAGGCTTATTGCACAACAGAGACAGACTTCAATGCTTTGCTGTTGTGCTTGAATAACACAAGGACATATGTTAATGTAGAGCCAATCACATCTGAAAGACTTACTCAGCCCTTGGAAAATAAATTATTTTCTCTGATCTTAAACTAAAAAAAAACAAAATAAAAATAAAATGTTTGCTTATTTGTGCCACTAGTGAGATTAATTATATATTAATGTAAACCATAAGGGATAAGTTATCTTTACCAGCCATTACAAGTAGGCTGCTTGATATTTTTTTAGTGCCTGCTAACTGCTTTTCAGAATGCCTTTCTAATGTCTGCAACATATATATCATTGCACAATATTGACATTTCATACAAAAAGAAAAGCTTCTTGCTCTCAAAAATAGTTGTTTCTGATAAAGCCACTTCAAATAATACTCTGCCTCTCGATCTCAAACTCACTAACAGCATAATTTCGCCACTATTTTTTTATGCACATAAAAGAACACACAGGCTGTAAAGATAAGTACCAAAAAGGCAGGAAATTTACTAATTAAAGACTGCATCACAATACATCTTAACCTCCACCACTTGCAGCAAACACTGGCCTGTAATTAGCTGCAATATTGCAGAACTAGAGTTGTAGTAGTTTTGGCTCTAGTCAGCATAGGTCCCCATTTAGGCCTCAGTTTTCAGCAGGCCTCAAAGGACGTGACACAGATCAGAGGGGACAGGTATCATCTGACTTAAGCAGCCAAAGAGGTATTTCATATCATCTGACATCATTAGGAACTGTCGAGGAGTATAACAAGCCAGGAGGGAGGAGTTTCTGCCTTTTCGGTCCATGCTTCGGACCAGGAGGGTTCCTACTCCCTGACTGCTGATATCAGGCCCTGCTGCCGGTCTGTGTGGCTGTTTACCTGGGGAAGTGAGCATATTCCTGTTTGTTCCTTTTTTCCCTCTTGCTGGGAGGTTTCCTTTGGGGAGGAGGTTTGGTTGGTTCAGAATTCTGCTTGTTAGCTGGGGCGACCTCGGTGAGCCTGTTGTTGTTTCCTGTCACTATGTGCTATTTCATATTTGGTGTTAAGCTTTCCACTTCTCTATATAAATATAAGAACTTCACCATGTCCAAAGCCTCATTTCTGTTTTTTCCCTCACTCTCCTTCTCTGGGAGTGGACCTTTTGACTGGGTACCAGGCAGTTGGCATTTTGCCAGCTTAAACTATAACAAGAGTATAAAGCACTTTACAGGAAGAGGAAGAGAAAGCCAGCACCCCAAATTCAACCAGTTGCAGATAATCCAAGGGCTACAACCAGCATACTCCCCTCAGTTTTTTCTTCCAAGGCATATTTTTTGCATCTGCCACATGGGTCATGTTAAACTAATCAATGAGAAACTGGGCAAGGACGCCTGACCATCATTTGACTGCACGTGTACACGGTCATTCCCTCAGGGCAATGGAGTTACCTTGGGAACAGCCCTTGTGCATATGAAACAGGAGAATAGGAGGCTCTGACACACAGTTACTGCAAAGAAAATGTCAGTGATAAATCTCCTTTGGAGACTACCCCTCTCACCTGTGTGTCTCTCTCGTCAGAGCTACCCACAAGACAATTTTCCAAGTCAAAAGCCTTATCTGAATCTCTGGTGTGGGTCAGCTGGGATAGCCCATAATGAAATAATAGTGAACTGTTAAAGCCAATAAATGGGCCAAATACTGACCTCTGCCGCCATTGCTTGCCCTCCAGCAGGATAAGGAGGCTGTGAAGCTGATAGATCTTCTTCTTCCCCTTCCCAAGGACTTTCTGCCCTCAGGTGACACGGAGCACCCTCTCAGCAATGCTCTGTGTCCCTGGCATGAAGTATGCCCACCAGGACCCTTGCTGGGTCCCTCACAGCTCTCTGGGAACAGGGGCTGCCTGGCTGCTTACCTTCATTCACCTGGGATGGAGGGGAGGGGAATAGCTGTGCATTTTCCTGCTTTTCCCCTTCCCTGCTGTACCATCTTTGCTCTGCATACAATTTGGACAGATTGAAAAATGTGGAATATTTCAAACTCTACCTGGTCAATGTTCCCAGTCATAGCAGTGACTTTAGCAGTTTTGAGCTGAAACCTCCTTGCTGTGACTTTGCTGTAGGGGAATGGACTGATCTTAGTCTGCTTATAAAGTGAATCGCATTGACCTCCTATAGCTTTACTGTTATCAGGATATCCACAAGGCTGGACTCTTTAACCAAGACACTGAAGACTGCATTTATTGTTACTATGCAGTACTACCAAATGCATTTCATTCCCCAGTCTCTCTTCATCTGCCAGTATGCTGTAAGAGCAAAATGTTGTGGAAAATCACTTCATCAGGAAGGAATTAAACACCATTGCGAAATTTTCCTTAGAGTAATCCCATAATCTGGCAGTTTTTTGAAGAAGCCATGCATCTGTAATGTGCAGACATCTTAGTGCTAGGGAACAAAGCTTGCCTGTAGTGACTATTTGGTATTAAATTTAATCTTAAACAAAACTACTGTAGCTGTTGCTTCTGCATGACACCACCTCCACATTTGGGTGATATTAAATTGTTTTAAACCATCATTTATTGTTTCCCAAGACAATGCTGCCATTCTCAGATTTTAAAGCACTGCTAACTGTGCTTTTTGTTCTTAGACTTTCTCAGCTTTTCCATCACAGATCCTGCAGAGAAACGTGTGGGGTGAGTTTTATTATCTTCAGCCAGCTCAAAAGGCAAATGACGTGAAATTTTGGCTCTGGGTATTGGATGCTTATTTGTGTGAACTGTCCATTGAGAAAGTTTTGGTGGAGGCATCAGCAAACCTCATATGCTAGTCAGTTCCTGAAATGTTTTGACATTTCTCCTGCGTTTCTGATGGCCTGAATATTTAAAGTAGTGGATAATTAGCAGGGGTACAGAGAAATGTAAGAGAAGGTGTGTAACACTCAACCTCCTTCACAGTCCCAACACACTGTAGTTTGACAAAAGGGAGAACAGCAGGAGTGCTGGCCTTGTGATCTCCTTCCCTTCTGAGCAGCATCAAGAAGCAGGTGAGAGAACTCAGTTTCTGCCTCCCTTTTTCTCCCAGGCAACACAAAAGCCAACAAGGAGAGGGACACTGATCTCTTAAAGCACACAGGAAAGAGAGAGCTCTTTAATTCTTGCCTGTATGTAACTGGATTTGCCAACATGGCTTTAACCAGTGAAGCTATTTCTGTCCATGTGAAAATGCAAATCTAATTTAGTTCAGCAAATGAAACATCCTTGTAGGTATAGCTTAGATCAGTTCTCAGAATAGAATAAAGGACTTAGGCCAGTATAAATGCATTTCATTAGGATTTCTTGCTGTTACAGTTGTAACAAATTGGGTTGTGTTTTTGTTTTCAATGTTCTTCAGTGACATTACTATGCCAGCAATGCTTTTAAGAGCAAGCCTTACTTAGGCAAGTCTTGTGTGAGTCTGTCAAACAGCCCCTAGCTAAAGCAAACAAGCTCTCACTAGTCAGATGCGTAGGCAGACCTGAAGCAAGAAGAGAACTGACTGGCTACAATATACATCAGGCTCCACTGAAGGATAACATAAAGTAGATTTAGACCACTTGACATTCAGGATGAGATACTGAGGTAAATAGCAAAACGCATGGTCATGTGAATTGTGGTGAAAAGCAGCTAGGCAGCATGTCTGAAAGTTACAAATTCTCCTCTGACATCCCAAACATAGATTTGCCAAACACTTATCTTTTAGTACTTTAGGTCTTGAGCAACAAACTATTTCCATTCTTTGAAGCACTTTCCTGGCATTCAAGTAAAATTGAATGTGAATTGTAAGATCCATTTTCCTGGCACTGAAATAATCCACCAGCTCTTTGTTTTCCACTATGTAGCTCCCAGCAAGGCTCCACAACACGCCAGGTTTTCAGGGATGCAGAACTGGGACTGTCTGAATAACACCAGGTCAAACCTCACTCTTCAGCTCAGTACTGTCAAAAGAACCTCCATCGTCACTGACATATAAAAGAAAAGAGATTGTCCCCCAGAACTGACAGCTTAAAACACCTGGACAATAGCTATAGTAAATTTATGAAATTGTATTTTCTGCTCTCTGACACAGTGTTCCTCTTCAAGCCTGGCACTAAACCAAGTCTCTGATGGAGAGAATAAAATAATTTTTGTCCCTTCCTGATTTAACAAGGTCCTTAACAAAGCTGTTTGAGCTGAATGACTGGAAGCTGCTTTCTATTCTTGGAAATTATGCCCTAATCATCCATACAAGCAGCTTTGTTGCTCCACTTTAGGTAGTCTGCAAACAGTCATCAGAACAACCATTTCCAGTGGGAAGCTCTCTCCTAGGATCCTCCAGGAATGTAGTGTGCAAACCTTGGTTTCATTTTTTGTTCTTTGAACAAATAATTTGCATGCTACCAGTGAGAACATGTATCTCAGGAGAAAGCAGCAATGCGTAGAATCAGTGATGCCAAACACCCAACATATTGTGGTAGCTGTGAGCTCAGACCAGGTTCACCCTGGCTGCAGGCCATATATGATTCTGTTTAGCGCCACAGTGGAGTGAGTTTCCATCAGCCTGTGGCTTAGCATCAGCCCTGCATCCTGAGGGAAATTCCTGTACCTCCAGCTGGGAAGGGAAACCTGGCTAGCTAGAGAGGCTTCTTTGCAAAGCCGCGGAGCACCACTGGCACCAAGATGATGTCACTAATTTGCTTTAAACTAACTGATGTTGCCAATATCTTCATCTTCTCCTTCAAGTCTTTATATGTCCCTACCACTAGTAGAAAGTGAAATTTCCATACTGCTGTAAGCAAACAAGAGACTGTTTCAAGTGCTCACATACCTGTCAAATTCTCAATAAATATTCTGTCAGTGCTGTCCATGAACTTTCACCCAGAAACTTGGAAGACCCCATCTCCGAGTAGGAGAGTCCAGCTGCAAACCCCTCCTCCTGTCCTTCCAGCACTGGGAGGTGTCTTCAGCAGAAAGGTATCAGTCCCTGTCTCCTCTTCCTCTGGACTACACCCCAAAGGCAGGAGCTCTCTCATTCATTCCTTCCAGTTAAAACTGTCATGCAGTGATGAGAACATCTGTGGCACAGACTTAAATCATATCAGTCTACTGATTTTTAAAGTCAGACCAACAGGAATCTAATTTAAAAACTGGAATAAAGATGTAAGTATATGACTTAGGCTCACTAAAGCCAGTGTTCTTATGTGGGTAAAATCCATTACTTCAGTCTGAGCTTCAGAAACAGGCCTATACAAATTTTTGTCCCTATGCAAATGGAAGCATTAGCTCTGAATTGATTGGCTTTTGCTAGCTTATATCAGATTCAATATTATTTTATACAGGATTTTAAGATTTATATTCTTTAATGACTTCGACCTTCTTGTCTGCCAGGCAGCTGTTTAGTGCCCCCTTGAATCTGGTCCAGCTGGAACTGAATTCAGATACAACTCTGGGGGCTCTTCTTTCTGACATCAACTTTTATGTTTTTAAAAGTGCAAATAAATAAAATTGTAAATTAAAAGAATGAAGTGGAAACATGTGCAAAGGGTTTTTTTAATTTTTTTTTAAATTATTCATCAAAGACAGCTGAGTACCTCTAGTGCTTCCATGCTGTGCTCCAGCAGGAGGATATGAGGATTATTCCAGCAGGAGGATAATGAGAAATGGAAAGTCTTCATTATTTTAGCATATCTCCAAATGTGTTTATTGGTTCACTGGAAGATAAAAATGAGATGGACATTACATTACATGTCATTCACTTTTAAATCTGCCCATGCCTGATTGTGAAATCTAATCTCCAACATATGTTTCAAAAGTTTCCACAATTAACAATTCCACAAAAGTCCCCTCCCCCTGCCTCTCCCTCTCCCTCTCCCATTCATGTAGCTAAAGATGAGGCCAGTTTTGTGACAGTTTAAAGAGTAGTTCATGGTTTCGCTGCTTAAGTTAATTATTGAAAGCTCTTGGTAGGCTGAAGTGGGATCATACATGTGAAAAGCATAAGATGTACAGACTGTGGTAGGATGTGGTCAGTATCTGTGCAGCTTTGGAGTAAATTCTAACAAAAATTATGCCCTGGTGACGTCAGATTTTGACACTGCCCATCTGCCAATTGATGCAGAATGACCCCTTACTTCGTGCCTTCAGTGTATGCCTTGGAGCATCCTTCTTTCTAGGCACCGCAATATCCATGTTTTTTGCCAGTCTGGCTGTCAGAAAACTGAAGAAAACTGAATAAGAAAACCAGAAGTAAATTGTTTTAAAGCTTTGTATGTTTGATGGCATAGGTTTACAATTAGAATAACTAATTAGAAAATATTTCCGTTAATGTGTGTTGCTTGAGAGTGAAATTTTTAAACAAAATATTTGAATTTCAGTTGTTTTCTTATCCCTTATTTCATCTCCAGTTTGGTATATGAGGAATCATACAAAATGGTAGCATACATTTAAATTGTATGGGAGGAGACAGGCATATTAACTTAGTTATACTGAAAAAATATACTGGTGCACAATTAAAATGGCCACTGCTTTCAGCTTGCCTGATTATAATCTCTACCATATGACTTCTCTCTTGGAACATGCAGCTCCTTTTTGTGTTCGTAGGAAAATATCTTATAGCTGAGTGCAACTAATATTGGAGAAAATATTAATTTCCAGCTGGAATATCTGTGAAGAATCACAAGCTGGTAGAAACTTAAATTAGATTTGCAGCATTCTGACACAAAAGTACACTATATTAAAGATGACAGATTTAGCACTGCTTCAGTTTAGATTCTGGATGCTTAAATTTAGATATTGTCCAGGCATCTGGAATCTCATTAGCTGATGGTCTTGGGCTGCAATATGACACATCCTTTATCACACTGAAGCTATCAAGCACAGCTTACAGGCAGAAGGACTTCAGGAAACTGTATTTCTATTGCCCAACATTAAATCTCTTTTGCGCAAGACCCTCTTACACTGTTGTGGACCGTAAAACAGATCTGCGAGTCCAAACAAAGCTACTTTCATCTACAGAAGTAAACTGTCTGCCCCAGGCTTCAGGAGCCCAAGTATCTGTTAAAACACCATGTTCATAGCACCACTTGTGAACCTGATAACTATGTTTTGACTGGTTGTTTTGTGTTTTGAGGGGGCATATCAAGAATGAATACATGTTTGTAGCTGCTGTTTCACTAGGAAAGCACCACGGTTTGGTGCTGCCATGGAAGAGCTATCAAGGGGATGCTGCTGGGAGAGGTGGTAGTCTCCTGTGCTGTCCTTTTTCTGCCTCCACATGTTGTAACAGCGTGCTCTGTTTATGCAAAACAAGGCAAAATGCAAAAGTTTATGCTAAATGAGGGCTATTGCTGAATACTTATTTACACTTCTGTTGTAGCCTAGACATGTTTCGGGGGATATGGGGGCGGGTGATCCGTTTACTGTATTTGGGTGACCTTTGCTAGGAAAAACTTCTCACCTAATTATACCTGCTTGCCTTGAGGACCAAGCAGTCCTAACCGTATCACAGAGGATTGATCTTTGCTCCAAATGGTGTTTGGTAGGCATGTCTGCAACTGCAGGGAATGAAAAGCTTTCCCAGGTGTATGAGGCTAGAATCACGTGTGGCTGTGAAAGGAAAGCTGTGTGAGAATTTCATAGCCAGCTGATGAGGAGAAGTCAGACCATACATTGGGGTTGTTTGCTGAGGAGTCTGGATTATTCTTCTGGAGCTGCCTTTCTGAATTTCTTTAAGAGTATTTTCTTCTCTATTCCCTAACCTAGTTTGTGTGTTCATATATTTTGTCTAAAATTTCTGCTCCTCTGGTCCATATAACCTCTTTGTCCTACAACATTAAACAAATCACACTACTTTGCATCTGCTGGCCCACTTTTGAAGTGGCAATGATAAAAGCAGAGGTTTTACTTATTACTTCAAATTCCTTAATACTGAAACATGTACAGTGATTGAAGATTTGAATGAAACTACGAATGAAGGAATCCAATTGCCACATTACAAGGTATGTGGAGCTGCATTTCAGAAAGTGAAATGCCAGCTTTACTACTGCCTGGTAAATGTGAGTGTCTTTCATATACAGTACTCGGGAGCCTTTATGCTCTACGTCAATGTCATGACATTAAAATTACAGGTTTGAATATACTTGGGCCACTGGTGGCTCTGACATGCAGGTATCAGCTTCTGAAATATATAGTGGGTCTAGACAATGTCAGGATTTTTCCATACCAGATATACACAATTATTTCTTTACTCTGAAAGCTCAAACAGAACCAACTTCTGAAACAGCCACCAACCTTTCACTGCTCTGAAAGCACATGTATTACAATCAGAGGCAAAGAGTTATGACTCATCTTGTTTTTACAACAACAGAACTAAAGAGAGGGGAATGTAGCAGCTTAGGAACTCTATCACACACTGTTTTGAGTTTTTTCCTATTTAGTGTTAATATAATTTCAAGCAGTAAATCACATTATTTATTATTTTAACAGTGCCAGAGGAAAATAGCTTCTCCAGATTTTCTAGTTACACTTTTTACAATGCTTACTCAGCAGATACCAGCCTGGCTGACAATTTTCCAGCATCAACAGTCTCCCCTTCAAACTTCTGGTTATTATCTAACTTAGATGGTGAATTTTGAAGATTGGATTCCGGAGATCTAGCCCTCAGACTGGCTGCCTGTCCCAAAGCTAAGCTCCTGAGACCTCTGAAAGACTGGAAAGAGTTATGATTTGGTCTCATGATGTCTGAAATGTCTAAGAACTACTTATTACACTGCTTTCATTTGTCCCACTCTGCCAACAGAGAGACTTTAACCTGAGCGAGAACTGGAAGATCCCTCAGCCCTGCAAGCAATGAAACCAACAGTGATCAAGGAAGACACATCTCATTCACTTACACACCTGCCTCTCCCCACACCTCTGAAAATACCTGAAGATACAAGCTTCATCTACCATGCCCACACTACTCAGCTAAATCTTAGGACATAAAAATGTTAAAAACAATGAAGGCAGAGCATCTCTTTTCTCTGAACCTCGGAGGAAGCCAGACAAATTGGGCTCCAAAAGGGAGTGAGGCTATCTCAGCTGAAATGTTGGTCACTGGAAACCTGTCCCACCCACCTTGTCACGCTGGACAACTGACAAAACCTTGCTGAAAACAATCTTCATCTGGGGTCTGAAGCCCATTGGGTCATTAGTGGAACTAGTGGCCCTGGCCAAAGGAACGAGTTGCCTGGGCTGGCAGAACGTTCCAGCGTTTACACTCACACTCACAAGCTTCATTACTGCTCCTGCTCCCCAGAGCACTCCTTATGAGTCAGTAACTAAGTGTTGGGATTCCTGCTTACAGTGATGGGTGTGCTCACAAAAGCGCTTAACTAGCCAGTCCTTTGTAAGAACAGCTATAAATTGTCAGAGTCTTGGTGCAGGGGATGTGTTTAATTGTGATCTTTATTGCTACACAACTAAACTATACTCCACTGGTTTTGCTTTTTTCTCTTTGCTGGGTCACTCAGAGCAGCAGATTCTCTTGTCACTTAAGGGCACTTTGGAAGGGAGCAGTTCTTCGATTGCAGTGCTTAATTAATGCATTATTTGGAGCACGTTCTCTGTAATCTAGCTTTATTTGAAAAATAATATAGTTTTATAATTTTCATAATTTTGACAGGCTGAGAAAGTTGGGGCCGTTCAGCTTGGAGAAGAGAAGGTTAGGTGAAGACCTCAGAGCACCTTCCAGCCTGTGAAGGGGCCTACAGGATGGCCACAGAGAGACTCTTCATTGGGAGCTGTAGTGGCAGGACAAGGGGTAATGGCTCCAAACTGAAAGGGGAAATTTAGATTAGATATACAGAAGATATTCTTTACTGTGAGGGTCGTAAGGCACTGGAACAGGTTGCCCACAGAAACTGTGGATGGCCCACCCCTGGAAGTGTTAAGGCTAGGTTGGATGGGTCTCTGAGCAACCTGCTCTAGTGGGAGGTGTCCCTGCCCATGGTGAGGGGATTGGAACTGGATGACCTTTAAGGTCCCTTCCAACTCAAACCATTCCATAATTCTATGATTCATGAACCTTATGACTGTAAGAGATGTAACTGCAAAGAATTCATGATTTAATCAAAATAAAATATGTAGCCAGTGAACCATGACTTGGAAATGGAGTCTTGGTCAGCTGCACTACAACTGACCTGCCACTGCTTTGTTTGTTCTCTAAAGAAAGGAATGCTACCATAGCAAATAGGCTGCCAGTATGTCATAAAACTTTACTAGTTCATCACTCATTTTATTATGCAGCCATTTGTTAAAGTATAAAAATTGTTATTGACATTTGTTAGTGTAAAATACCAAATGTGTTTGATATCCCTCACCCCTTCCAACTCCTCATTTATCTCTAAGTAACCACATAGGGCTGACTCATCTAGGCAATGCAGTCACAGCATTTTGGAAATGCAGAACACTTCACCACCTTTTGTTAAAAAAAGAGGGAATTCGCTGTATTTGATTGCATCCAAATTCCCTTCAGCATGAAAGGCGGTGCCTGTGAAATGCCATTTTTCTCTCCCAAGAGTCTCTTTAAACACTACTGCAAGAAGTGAGAGCATGTCAGCAACTCTGCTGGCTTTAATTGATATGGGTAGGTCTGGGTGAAGCTGTTTCTTCCTCAGGGCTTTCTTAGCCTTGGCTTGAATGCTTTTCTTCTAGGTTGAGAAGAGCAAATTTGGGCCATTGCCATAACCCAGAAGTCATGGAATCTTGTCAATTCTGTAGATATTACAGGGTGCTGCCTTTTCAGGACTCTAACTCCTTGGACTCTTAAATGGAGAGTGTGTCAGGTAACACCAACCACCAGCTAAATGTTAGGATAGGAAGGCTATAAGGAGTAACAACAGCAGAAAACGAACAGTATTTTTTTCCTCTTGAAACTATATAATCCTAATTTTAATCTGCCATAGTAAAATATTCATATATACAAATAAATAGTGATTAGACGTATTTTTAACTATGTAGAAATACAGAAAGGGATTGGCTCCCTCCTAAGTAATGTCAGAAGCAAAATATTCCCCACTATTTTTGCATGTCAAAGTAATACTCAATGAAGTGTGACGTGATGAGAATTTTTCTATGTGCTTTAGAGGGGCCAGGATTTTATCCAAAGAATTAAGTGGGAACTATTTCTGCAAGACTGAATCCAAACATTGGCAAAGGAAGTTTTAATAGATTTTTACATGACACAAAGCCAAAAGTATCCATAAATTCCATGGCAAAAAACCTACCAAACTCAACAGAAGATTTTCCCTCGACTGCAGTGGTCATGAGATCAGATATGAGGGAGCAAAAAAATCAGTTTCTTGATGCTTAGTATCTATTATAACATAATAAAATGTGCTACCAACAGTGTTAGAACAGCTGATTCATATACTACTTCTAATTAGAAAAGCATGATCAGGAGGCCCCCCAGAAACTGGTGAGGGAAACCTGACTGCTTGTTAAAGGCTTTGCATTTTGAGTGCTTCTTTCCCACTAGGGTAAGTTTAAGCAAAGCAGTTAAAACTACTTTTGAACGTACTTTGTTGGTTATAAACACTACTGACAGCAATACTCCCTCTGCAAGCAGTTATTACAACCAGTAACATCAGACTAGTTGCACTTTTTTTTTTAATAGATGAGTTAGTGGTTAAATAAAATACAAAATTACCCCTTTGAACATGGTGCATGGCATTACAGGTAGAGTTTTCCAAATCTCTTCATTAACAGTTAATTAGTAACCTTTCGCATAACATTTCCTTAGATTCCAAGCTCTTTCTGCTTGATGGACTAGTTTTAGTCCAATGAAATAAAGACGCTCCATTTCCAAAATTTATAGGGTTCTTTTATTACCTCTAGTAACATATTATACTGTATATAAATACTCTATCCTTGTTATATGTCCTTTTAAAAAAGCGATAACTTAGAAGATCACATTAGACAAGAAGTATAAAAATAAATACGCTCATTATATGCATTTATTACAATTTATAACCTTTCCCAAAAGGGAAAGAAATATAAAATACTTATAAAGTATATAAAATCTATAGTAATATGTTTTACTATATACATATGGAAAGCCATATTCTCTCATTGTCTATGGACTGGCACAAACTTCAATCATGTGAATGCAGCTGTGGATGGACCTGCTATCCTTCAGCTTTGCCTTCCCACCTTATCAGTGATTGAGTACTACAAACCCATCAGAGATTCCCACTCATAGTGAGATTCTTCTTTTTTTTTAACCCAAATGCAAACAATATCCATTGGCTAGGGTAAGGCAAGAGATTTGAATATGAACGAATGCATGACTTAAACACTCACAAACTCCATCAGTCTGTTTGACAGGAAGGTAGAACCAAGCTGGAATCAGAAAAGCCAATGGAAGGTATGCAGAAGGCACAAAGAGCAACTAGAGCTGTTATCTGTTCCATGAAAATTACCACTTTTTCTAGCCTCTGGTTTAAGTATGTCACCACAATGGCACTGGAGCAGATAACAGAAGTGAACAGGCACACTGGGATGACATAAAGGCACTTAAAAAAACCCCAAGAAATTCTAGTTATTTGAAGAGTTGACCAACTGTTCTCGATATTTCTTACTATTTTCAGGTAGAGAATATGGCTTTATTTTTATCTAAAACTATTCTCTGACACAATAGCAGCCATGAATTACATAGTTAAAGCTCCTTTTCCAATCCTGTTTTTTGCCCTTTGTGAGGTAGGTAAGCTCTGACCAATTATTTTAAGCTATCTTTTTCACTCCCCTTTCCCTCCCTTTCCTACACATGGGGACTTGATCAGTACCATGATACAAATCCAAAAGAAGGGAGAAATAACCAAACCCCAAAATATTTGCTTAAATGTGTCTCACTGCTCATGTTTTAATTTATAACAGACTTTAAAAAGGCAATTATGATGCCTTTGGGCCTTATCTGCTGTAGACGAGTGAGTGATGTGGATCTGCTATCCCATCAAATTTTCAGTTGGCAGGGTATTTTTAGGATGCAAGGCCAACTAAAGCTATTTGCACTGTCCCATGTCAATGGATCCTTACCAGGATTTTTTAATGCAAAAACACGTATGTGCTTCCTCTAGCCCTCTTTTTTTCAGTGCATTATTCTGAAGGAAAAAGAAAATAAAATAATTAAAAAAATTTAGCTTTCCCAACTTATTCTATTTTAACTGCAGTCCATAATGTTGCAGAAGTCTATTAGGTGTTTTGGCTTCTTGGAAGGCTCACAGCTTTCTTGCGGCAGCATGCTGCCATCGTAAGAAACGCATTTCAACAATCTCTTCTTGAAACCTTTCCCACATGTCTTAGAGCAGGGCGACCAGTCCCCCAGCTGCCACTGCGGGCAGGGCATGTCAGCACAGGGACGGAGGTTGCTGGGCTTCAGCTCCTGGGCGCAGTCGGTGGCCGGCCGACCCTGCGGGTCCCGGCACTCCACTGCCCGCCGCTGCCAGCCTGAACCACACGACTTGGAGCACTCGCCCCACTCTTCGATAACCCACTCAGACGAGATGATCTCCCTGATGGCATTGAAGGACTCTTTCCTTCTACCAGGCACCTTCTCTGACCCAGGCTGCGTGGGCTTCTTCACGAAATAGGTGAACTTGATCTTGGGCTGTGGCAGGTCCCCCACCGTGAGGACCTGGATGGTCAAAGGCTCCTTCAGGGGGCTAAAACTGCGGATCCTCTCCAGGGCTGCAGAGGAGCCACTGTACCTCAGCATGCTGCCCTTGTAGGTGATGTCCTGCTCCAGCGTGGACAAGGTGTAATCGCCATTGAGGACATAGGTGCCATCTGCAGCTTTGATGGCAAGGAAGCTGCCGTCGTGCCTTGCACCCCTGTGGTTCCGTTGCTTCACCTCAATGTTTGTTGCCCCAGCCGGAATGGTGACGACATCATGGTAGCCAGGTCTGCCCAACAGAAAAGAGAAAGACTGAGTCCTCCCTATTTCCTGAGAAAGAGAAGAAGCTTCCCAGCACAAGACTAGACTTCATCTGAAGTCAAAGCATTTGACCTATGCTCAGCTAAATAACGGATTAAGGGATTCTCAAAGTCACATCCCACATTTGCAGAAGCACACCCACATGTAAGGGGCTTTCTTTTGCTGGGATCTCACTGTAAGTTGTGCTCAGATAGTTCTGACAGATCAAATCTCAGTTCCAATGACACACTGGGGCAACATCTGACTGACTTGGAAAGCCAGAGCTTACACCAACAAAACATTCAACAGAACAAAGTAACAGCAGCAGTCATATACTCACTTTGCTCTTACAAGTGTGCCAGACACTTTCTTGCAAGTGGATCCACTGCCACCGCAGATACCACATTTGTCAAACTTCTTGTTGGACCCTATCACACGGTCACAGCCAGCCTTTACACACTGCCCCTGGACACACACGGAGGTGGAATCAGGGCTACATGGGGTGCCATCCACAACCTTTGCAGGAAATAAACAGAAGGGCCTCTGATTAGAAGCTGCACATTGCTTTGGAACTGCATAACACAAACACAAGCCAAATGCAAAATATAGACAGGTGGTAGACCTGCAGCACCTGTAAACTCAGGGCTTTGGAAACTAAAAGCAAAGCAGCCCACAGTTGGAGGTATGTACTGATACTTCATCTTGCATTCAAAAATGATGCCATGGTGAGAGGAAAAAACAAATAATTTCAGTTTTCTTTAATATCCCCTCCTACAAAAATGTTTTACTGATTTCATATAAAGAAAGAACATTGTTTTCTAATGTCACTAAGAAGGCAGTCGTATCCTCAAAGTACAGTACTAACATTGCTTTTAATGTTTTTCAACATGTCCTCTATTTCTAGAAGTACTGGTCTACAAAAATCATCTGTGTCATCACCCTGGTAGTTACTGGCTCTCAACATCTGATGACAGAGTTCAAGTAGCTATGCAAGATGAACATTTTTCCTCATGTTTATTTTAAGCTGTCAGCAGATTAGTAACGAGTATGAGAAAGCACCAATATTTTGGCAAAGATCCCCCAGAGTTTTCTGAACATATCTTGGTATAATTAAATTGGTGGAAGGAGAGGAAAGGAAACTAGGGTGGAGTGGGTAGAACAGGCAGTACATGTGAAACAACTGGAAGGACTGTGCCAGAATATTTAAAGTGTGCTTGTACTGATCAAGCTGAACATGTAGGTAGAGGAGGAGCAATAATCCAGCTTCAATATGAGAAAGGCATAATTTCAGATTTCTACACTGCTTGATCCTTCACATAAAGAGAGAAAATAAAAGTCCTGTTCGTATTAAAATGGATGAGGTACAGTTTTTAAATACCTTTGGCTGTAAAACAAAGAAGTATCCTGTTCCTTTTGCTCGGCAAACCAACTTGCATCTGTCCTTTGGAGACACACCAGCAAACTTGGGTGTCCACTCCACTGCAGGTCCACTTCCAAAGGGAGACTTGGAAAACTCATTGTGTTTTTCACATTGTTCCTCCCTAAATGTTTTGCCTGCAGGCAGAGAAATGACAGGTGGACATTAGATCATCTCTGTCCATGCCCTTCCTCCACAAAACACCAGTCTTCTGCCCCAGAAATGGAGAAAAGATTACCATCATTGTCCGGGCAGTCCTCAATGTTACACGATCTGTATTGCACCCGTTTCCCTTCACAATACTTCCCGCCATTCCTTGGGATGGGGTTGTCGCACTCCCTGAAGGAGTACTGCACTCCACCACCACAGGTCCGGGAGCACTCCCCCCATGGCCCCCAGGATCCCCAACTCCCATGCACTGGTGTCTGGAATGACAAGCAAAAGCAGAACAGAAGTTAATACAGTAAGAGGAAGACAAAACCAAACCACAAAACCCACAATCATACTTACTTTTTACCCAAACTACTCATTAAAAAAGACTGTCTGCCTCCATTGATTCAACCCCTTTTAACTGATTCCTCCCACTGTAGGGCTTTCCATGTGACTCTGCAACCCAAGATACATTCTTTTTCAATACTTACATCATAATGCTTCTTCTCAGTTTTATTCACACACTTGCCATTCATGCACCACTTCCCTTCCCCACAACTGGTGCCATCTGCCCAAGGGAAGTGTTTGGTTTGGCACACAAGCAGTCCTCCAGAAGTGCCAGTACACCACAGCGTCGTACATGTACTGGCTGCATCAGGGCAGTGCTTGGACTCATCTCCAAATGTAAACTGGCACTGTCTGTTGGCATCGTACAATGTGCCAGGCAAGTCAGAAGGGAGCTGGATTGGTTTGTGGGGCTTGTCCAACAAACATTCACCTGAAAAGATAAAAAAAAGGAAAGAAAAAACGCAGATGATGATGTGAGTGCATTCAGTTTCAAAAGGGAACTGCATTTGCTCTGTAACATAAGTCTTAGAGCCCATATGTGGCACCATTTCTGTAAAACTAAGTGTCTTCAAAATTCACTGGCAGCATGCAAAAGGTTAACTTTATGCTGAAGCAGAAAGTACTCTGCTAAAAAAAAGGAAAAATAAAGGAAAAAAAAACCCGGAGCAGTAAAGCACAAGAGCTTAAATGCCACATGAATGGAAAAGTTAATAATCTTACCATGACCGTTATCCAAAAATGTTGTAATCATGTAGGCACTACATGGAGACCATGGCTGGCTGCGATCCAGATTGGAAAGCATAGATGCCATCATGTGGAAATCCCGATTTATTCCATTAATACCAGCACACTGCTTTGCATCGTCATGAGGCATGTTAAACACATGGCCTTAGAAAAAAGAAAAGTCTGATTTTAGGTAGTCCGTCCTATGCATTACCAAGAGTATTTTACATATTACTATAGAACTGCTCATAGTCTGGTCTTTAAGTAATAACCTGAATTTGAATATTGCCAGATTTCAAGCAGATGGCACTGCTCTTCTCTCCTTGTTTTTCCCTGCAGTCATTCAAACACAGAGCTCTTCAGTCAATGCTGTGCAGACTGGATTTGCTTTCCCCAGTTCAACCCTTCTGGAAGGCAAAGCTTTGCCTCCTTCTAACTGCCGGATGAGCCTGCAGTGCAGGCTGGGCAGTTGCTTTACAGCACCAAGCTGGCTTCAATTAATCACATGAAATCGACTTTCAAAGCTTCACGTACCTAGTTCGTGGGCTGTTGTAAAGGCAGCCTGCAAACCATCATCCTCTATGATAGAGCAACTGCGGTTTAGATCACAAACTGTTCCCACATCAGCCATCCCAAGAGTATCACATGTCTTGGCACCGCACAGGTCCTGTAAAAAAAGGCAGTTTCATTATTAATCAGATCAGAGACTTAACCTTGGCAAGAACCATCCAGCTCTGGCAGTTTGCCTTTACTTATGGAAAGAGCATAAATATTCAGCACTTCAATGGGTATGATGGCAAAAATCTGCCTTTGGAACATACACAAGGGTTACACGTAGAAATAAAATGCATAATTTCCATCCTAAATCTCCTAAAAATACATGGGGCAGAAATACAGTGTACAAACTGAGTTTCACCCAAGATGGTGCAAAGAGCAAAAGACCAACAAAACAAAAAACAGTTCATCTAAGTTTTAGCCTACTTCACTGAAGCTGTGGTAACACAAGCCTGTCTCTGAACACTTTTCTGGAGGCCTTCAGACAGAGGGGGCCTCCTGGGGAGCAATGGATGTGGGGATGGATTTGACCTCCATGTCCACATATGAACTGGTGAAGAGGATTGCTGTGTCATAGTGCTGTGCATGCCGGTCGCTGGGCGGGTTGTGCTGCTTCTGCCAGCTACAGAAGTTTCTCAGAGTCAAGGCCGCGTTTGAAGAGATATCAGGTCCCTTCCGCTCCTCGTAAATGACCATGATTTTCACCACCACGAGGCTGATGGAGTTGCGGATGCTGGGGTGCTTGTACAGCTTGGCCGCCACGGAGAGCAGTGTCAGCAGATAGTGCTTCAGCCCGCTGCCGTGGAACTCAGCCATGGACTGGTCAGCTACCAGCATGGTCTCCACGTAGCGGGGGCTGGACACAAACCTCTTCTTCCTTTTGCTTCTCGTTTCTGTATCAAAAAAAGAGAGGGAGATCGCAGGTGAGAAGAGCAAAACAAGAAACCATCGTAAGGAAGCCCAAACCCACCGATACCCAAGGGATTTACCCCATGGCTCCGCGCCCGCCTCCCGCCCCCAAACTCCAGCAGAGCCCCCGCTGAATACGCCCTCCAGCTCGCCGCCGCCGGGCGACCCCCGCACTGCGGAGGGAGCGCCCCGCCGCTGCCCCTCGGGGTGCCATGCGGGGGAACCGCCGGCCGGAGAAGCCCCGCCGGCCGCGTCGGGGCGCTGGCGCGGAGCGAGGCAGATCCCCCATCCCCTCCTCGCGGAGGGCAGCGCGGAGTCCCGACGGTACCTGCGAGCCCGGCAAGCTGCGGCCTCTCCGCCTCCGTCCCCGCCTCGGCCACGGCGCAGCGGGCGGCGGGAGCGGCCCGGCGGGCCCCGCGGAGGCGGAGGAGGTGCGGGCCGCTGCGGTGCACCGTGCCAGGGGCCGGCTGGATGAGGTACTGCCGGCCCCGCAGCGAGAAGGCGCCGCGCATCCCCGCGCAGAGGCTGAGGGCGGCGGCGGAGCTGCGGTCCCGGTTCACAGTGCCGGAGTAGAAGCAGCGGGANGCCAGCACCGGCGCCAGCGCCGGCAGCGGCCCCGCGGGCCTCATCGCGGCCGCCGCGCTCAGGCGGGGGAGGCTCGCTGCTGCACCCGCCGGCTTGGCGGAGCCTTTCTCGTGCCTTTATTTGACTTTATATAGAAATATTAAGAGATATATAGGATTTTTTGCTTTCAGGTTTTGAGGGGTGTAGCTGAGTCTCTTTCTGCTGGCGGAGGACCGGGCGGGCTCCGGGTCCCGCGGTCACTGGAGCGGCGGCGTAGGCTTTNTCCCCCATCCCCTCCTCGCGGAGGGCAGCGCGGAGTGCCGACGGTACCTGCGAGCCCGGCAAGCTGCGGCCTCTCCGCCTCCGTCCCCGCCTCGGCCACGGCGCAGCGGGCGGCGGGAGCGGCCCGGCGGGCCCCGCGGAGGCGGAGGAGGTGCGGACCGCTGCGGTGCACCGTGCCAGGGGCCGGCTGGATGAGGTACTGCCGGCCCCGCAGCGAGAAGGCGCCGCGCATCCCCGCGCAGAGGCTGAGGGCGGCGGCGGAGCTGCGGTCCCGGTTCACAGTGCCGGAGTAGAAGCAGCGGGACAGGTCGTCCTCGGGCGGCGGCGGCGGCCCGCCCAGGTACTGCAGGGTGAAGTCCGGGGCCAAGAAGCTGCTGTCGGGCTCCAGCTCCAGCGTCAGCCGCTCCCCGAAGGCCTCCAGGCGGAAGCGCTCGCGGCCGGCGGGCGCGTCCAGGCGCCGCGGCAGCACCAGCGCGCGCCGCTCGGCGCGGCACAGCCCCAGCAGCGCCNGCGCCAGCCGTGCCCCCTGGTCCGTCTCTCTGCCTTCTGTCCTGCTCTCGCTGCCGCTTCTCCTTCCCGCCTCCTTCTCAGCTCTCCCCGGCGGCGGGCGGGGAGGGCACTCCGGCGAGTCTTCGGCAGCCTCGGGACGGCTCCGCCGAGGAGCTTCCCGTTCTTGCAGAGCGGAGCTGAGCGCGGAGCGAGCGCCGGGACTCCGGCCCGGCCGTACCCCTTTGCAGCGATCTGGCTGCCTCCGCCGTGCGGGGCGAGNGAGGGCATCCGGGCTCGGCCCGTGCTGTCGTGGGGCCGGGCAGTTCCCCGCGCTCGGCTCCGCGGGGCCGCGCGTCTGTCGCTGCAGTGCCGGGATGGGCTGCGGGCGGGGCCGC
>VWZD01009604.1:25750-55827 GCA_013396695.1 Sakesphorus luctuosus
CCCCTCCCCCCCCCAGCAATTCTTGCCCTTTCACGGCCCTAATAGTTGCGGTCGTCATGCACCTGTACTTCTGGGAAATGGTTTCTTTTAAAGCACTTAAACAGAGACATTTGCGTAGCTGCAGCCAATATTTTCCTTTGAAGCCATAACCAACCATAGTGGTGCAGCTAATCCCCTTAATTCTTTATATGCAATGCCCGTGCATTGTGCACAGCCAAATAATGCTTGCTTCTGCTTCTTGAGGCCGGGAAGATGAGGACAAAGAAGTGGTGAGCAAATGTGTTCATGAAAACAGAAGCCATGTACCTGTTGGTGACAACTCCTGGGCTTCCACAATAAACAAAGATGCTTGGATGTCTGTCAATATGGCATTTCATGCAAGTGTAAAACACAGAGGCTGAAAACAAAAGTAGCAAAACCTTCTGATAGGGCAAACGTTTCGATAATTTTGTGTATCCACTGTTTTCTTAGAATGGAGTGTCCCACTTATGCCACTAAATCTAACCCAAAGACTATTCTTCCTAATTTAAACCCTGTCACACACACTTGGAACCCTGTGTCTGTGTCAATTGCACTGTCTGATTGCTTGCTAAATTCGGACAATGCATTCGTTTCCCATAGTGTTCTGTAAATATTGCAAGTTTAGAAACAAACATTGTTTCAAGTTGTGCAAAAAAAAAACCAAAAAAGAAAACATATGAAAGGATGAACCGAATTTCCCAGCTACTTGTCCAGCATAAGTGCTGTTGTCTCACAGAGTGATGAGCGAAATCAGAACTGGGCCTCAAATGTGGGATTTTCTTTGGGTACAGCAGGAAATGCTGGACGTTTTGAGCAGTGTCTTGACTTCTAGAGGCTATAAATGCCATCCATTAATATGCCAGGAGCAGAAACACCCATTTTTTTACAACAGAGGCCTAGTTTTTCACTTAAGTTAGAGATGTGTGTCAATCTCTACCCTTATCTTTGAGGTGTGGTAATGTGTGCCGAACTCTGTTGTGCTTTTCTTAGCACAGAAGACTCACAACAAAGGTACCTTTCATTCACGCTGTTAATTTTGTGTTGCATAGGGTACCTACCTAGCAGTTGTATGTACTTTGAAATTTAGGAAATTACAAGTTTCCAAGCCAGAAATAGAAGCACATAATTGGAAGGAAAGCATTTTCATTATTTAATTTTGAACTTATATTGATTCAAGATAGAGATACTTGCAAATAGATTAATTAAAAATATTAAAACCTCCTTGTGTGTTGTTTTACAGCATAATCAGTATCATACCTAGATCAGCAGGGACTAGAGCCAGTCCACGTGTCCATGCAGCCGCAGGATGCACCTTTGTGGTAAGATTTTGCTGTTATTTTTTTTATGTAAGTTCTGTGATTTGAAAAGATCCTGACCACCTTAAAAGCTTTTTCGGTCTGAAAAGTCTTCCCGATATCCCACCAGGTGGCACTCGCCTATAAAAAATTGTTCTGGGAGAGTGTTTCACGGTTCATCTCCCAGGTTTCAGCTGTGCTCTGGCGTAAGGTTTACATTTTAGCAGTGGTCTTAACAGTTCTATGATTAGGGCAAAAGTTTTCCTGGCCTTTATATACACTATCCAAGTCAGTGTTTTAGTGAAGAACTCAGCTGTCTTCTTTTACCCTCACTGCTAGCTGTGATGCTATGCATTACCTGAACATAAATAACACTGAGAAGGAATATTTATGAAAGGTTTGCTGCCCAACACTCATACAGTACCACGTGTTTCATCTTGCTAGAGCTCTAGTTGTTTTCTGTGAATAACCCCAGTGATTTTAGCTGGATTGTTCAAGGCATTAAAGCGATTACATGTATTTGCAATCTATATCGTATCTAATCTATGCCAGCTCCAATCACAGTTTGTGTGAATCCAGAGTTAGAAAGATAAACATACTGAACTTTTGCAGAATTTTACTTAGTCGGATAGAGATCTAGAAAAGGCATAAAACTTGCATTTTTTATATGAAGTTCCAGTGCTTAGAGAAAAAAAAATACTGTCAGGGAGATACAAGAAATTGTAACGACAAGTAAGCCACCAGATAGCGCTCACACATCATTGTAATTTCATCTGCAGTGCAAGAATAGTTTTTATCCTCAGACCCAATTTTTATCGGTCCCTGAGCAATATTGACTATGGTGAAGCTCTAATTTCTTTGCCAGTTTGCATAAACGGCTGCTTCCAGAATCAAAGAAAAAACAATAAAAAACCCCACCCCACCATTTTTCAGCCTATTTGTTTAAATGCTGCAGAATGATTTCTTCTTTCAAAAACTCTTAAAATTTAGAATTGAAACAGCAGATGGCACATTAGATCCACTGAATAGGGAGTTAAAGACCTGATGCTGTTAAAAAGTCCTCAGAACACTTCCAAGATTATTTTAGAGACTGTTCCACTATGATATCTTTTGTGTTATGTGTAATTAATTTATTATTATTATTATTTATTATTTTCCCCCATTTATTATTGATTTTGTTGAGTTTTTGTAATAGGATAACAGGGTTAAGAGAGAAAACCTCTAATTTTGTCTAAGTGTTTTGATAATCAGCAGAACTTGGAAAAAAAGCAAAACAATGTTCATCATCACTTTAATGAGATGTATACTTTTTTATTTTAGAGGAGAATCATGTATTTAACATGTTGAAGTATTCCTCATAATTTCTGCTTTTATATTACTAATTTCCAAAGTTCCTAAAAAATTAGATGCTGAAATGTGGACTCTTGAAATTTTATTGCTAAATAGCCTATATAGGCCTATATACACTGAAAATGAACTGTTACCAGTTCTTTCTGCTTTCCATTATTAAACTTTATTAAACTTTTATCAAAATTGAACTCAGTGGGAACTTGGTCTGACACTTCTGGCTGTGTGTGTCAAACATTTTGCTATTCAGAAAATATAACGCACCAGACTTTAGGGTTCAAAATATAGATTAGTTCAATTCATAAAAGTGCAGCCAAGAAGCTTCATTTTATGTTAACTGAACAACACTCGTAGAAGCAAAAATGAATTTTGTATGTGCGGGTCCTTATTTAGATTGCAAAGAAATTTTCTGTAGATATCTTGCACTGACTAACATAATATCAATCCTATGATTTTAGTACAGTACAGGCATTATAATTGATGGCATAAATTTTCTCTTTAACACTTTTTTATTGCACACAGGTAGGAGTATTTGTAATCCAGGTCACCTACACATCTCCTAAGGACAGTGTTACCATCTGGCAGACTGACTTTCAGCTGATTTTTTTAATGACTTCTTCACACAAGTTTTTACATCTGTTTTTTTTTCTGTTTGCTCCTGAAATAAGGATGGTGAAAAACGTATTGAGTTTTGTCCATGAGAACATGTTTTCAACCATTTTACAGTTTGTTGATTGATGTGCTTGTTAGAACCTGTGAGCTAAGGCATATTAAGTGATAATGTTCTAAGAGAAGCAGCAACAAAGATGTGCATGTATTTAGTGCTATTTTTTATGGCTAGATCAACACCTAGGGGATGGCTTAGCATTAAGTTTTATGTTAAACTCTCTTCCCACCTATTATCAGTCACACCCAGAGTGAAAGTCTGTTACACAGCAGGGTAAGGCTGAGGAGGGACGTTTTCGGAAGAATGTGAATTCAGATGTGGCGATATCACACATAAATCCACAGTTTAAAAGACTGTTGAGGTCTGACATGTGTATCTCACTTTTTGGTAGTAAAAATATTCTTACTGAAGAATTTGCATAACCATCTAAATTTCTTGTGAACAGCTGACCTAAATCCAAATTTTCATGGTCAAAACAACTGCTAGGGATCAAATAAAAGCAATTAGGCAAAACAAAATGCTGCATTATAGCATGTCTGCAAAAATGTTTCAGAAGTTAAATATAACTAACATTGGCTGCAAAGTCCCTTGGCAAGTGGTGAGGAGCACATTCATGCGTACCCTGAGCTCCACTGACATTTTGCTATTTGTATCAAACTTCAATTTCAGCAGATACCACACTTTCTCTGTGTACTTTGGACAGAGACTTCCACAAGTACTGCAAGAAGTTTTACAATTTCCATGGAAGTCCTCTTGATGAAAACTCATCACTGTACCTATTAATAATTTTTTACATTTGAGATATCTGTGTGGTGTGGAAGACAATTACCATCACTTAGCAGATATGGGCAGTGGCCATGCTGATTCCAGAGCCACTGTGTAGTATGATTTCCATTCTCTCCTGGATGTGCTGGTCATTCCTTCTGACCAGAGTCTATATAATGCTGATACACCTTATAAAAAGTGCCAAGAAATTTGAACATAAGCAACCAACATTTTCAGTGGAGTTAAATCTCAAGCTGGGCAGTTCCCTTACTCCAGCTCTAGCTCATCCACCCTTTCTCCTTGTTATGCTGTATAATAAAAAATTTGACAGTAAGTGTATTTGACAAAGGACAAAAAGCATTAATGAAAGTGATTAACAACGCTCCACTCTCCAAACAGTTTATATACCTGTTTAGACTAATCTAATCCATGCTTTGCTAACAGCCTGAATGGGCTCTCCTCTTGGTTTGCAGGTATGGGGCTGGCCCTCTCAAACTGCAGTTCTTGGGGCTCCTCTGGGTCTTAGATTGCTTACTTTTTCTGAGAGTTCCTTTTTTCCTCTCTTCTCCCTTTTGAAAAAGCCTCATCTTTCCTATGTGTGTCTGAAGATGGCCACTGCTGGATAAATGGTGTTTGTTGTAGCAGTCCCATGAAAACTGTCTTTTTGCCTGGCACAACTTTTTTCAATCTTGAATAACATTCAGGGAAGAAAGTTAGACCCTTTCTAAATGTGGTTGGTTATAAATTCATTTGTGGGGGGCTCATTGTATTGTCTGCTGTCTATTATAGTCCAACACACTGCTTGAGGTTATCTAAAAATGCAGTTTAAAGTAGAGATTTGTATTCGTTATCAGCTTCCTCATCACCTATGACAGAGGTATTACACTGATCACAATAATCGAGGTAGTGCTCAAAATGTTATATTGCAGTTTTTCCCTCTTTTCTTCAGAGGTGAGTCTTGCCTTTCTACACCTTGTGAAGTGTTTCTCTGGACTTACTATAACAAAATGAAATTCCTCAGACAGCAGTCCCAGAGTTCTTTTGTGTCCTTTATAAAAGCTAGGTGTCTTGCATTTTAATATCCAAATACATTAGATAACTGTCACCTCTGCTGATACTAAATAGTGCCAAATTTGTGCCATGCTGGTGTCTGACATAGTTAAAAGACTTGCTCAGTACAGCCAAGGGTGGATTTTGCTACCTGAGCATGCCAGAAGCCCTCTGCCACCTCCCAGAAAGAGTGAAGGAGATGAGGATCTACACCATTAAGACCAGAATACCTGTAGACTGTGGGAACAGAGGATGCTACTCTTCCTGTCAGCTTTGGCACAGAGGCAGAGGTTATGATCAGTCTTGATGTTTTTTACATATATTTTTAGTACATGCTTTTACATACTAGGTCATGGTTGGGATTCATCATCCTAAATCCTGCTTTGATTTTAAATAAGAGCTTATCTTGGCTGAGCAGCCACAGATTTCCACCAGACTTGCATCCCAAAGGGGGAACAGCTTTTGTAGTCTCCTCAGCTTACTCTTGGGGTGAAGTCTGAAGTGTCAAACAAACATGCAATAGTAGTTGTTTGAGAAGTAAATGGGCAAATGCCTTTACTATGCAAAAAGCAGAGTGAAACTTTGAGGAAAAAAGAATCAAGCAACAGTTACTGCATCCAGCAATTGAATAATAAGCCTCAATAGCTCTGAGTTTTCCTCTTGTGAAAAGAAGGATTTTGACATGTCAGTGCAGTTCCTTTAATGCCAAGAGAGTTGGTAGTCCCAGTGTTTTCACTAATCTCTGCACTGCCTGTAAGCAATTGTAATGGAGATTGTCTGTTAGCTTCTACCTTGCTGCCAAGCAGAACATATATCACAAGTGAAAAAAGTACTGGTCAGCCAAGAGTGAAATACTCTTGCCTGCATCTCTTTTATTCAGAACAGGTAAACAAAGTCTCAGCAATAGATACCTCAAGAGACAGAACCTTGAAAGGCATCCTCACTTAACAGTAAATTTGGGGATTTGCATGAGGGTCTTTACTTAGATGCTTTAATCCAGGCAATTCATCAATTTATTCCATGACCTAAGCAGATATTTCAGGAATACTGCAAGGGGTTGTAATGCAAAGTCATGGTTTTAAGTACAGTTTTTTTGTTTCTTCCTGTAATTGTTGTATACCAAAATAGGGTAAGATGTCTTTAGTTTTGGGGAGACCTGCTGTGCTCCTGGCTCCTTTTGAGATAAGGAGCAAATCACCTATACTTGGGTCCAACAAAAACTATAAATATGTAAAAAATCAGTTACTGACTCCAGTAGCTGCGTCAATACTATTTTTTTAAATTCTTATTGGCTTTTAGGAGCTCTTAATAATTACCTCCTTCTAAGCATTGATAGGAGGAGGGAAAATGGTCCCAAGTTGTGCCAAGGGAGGTTCAGGTTGGATGTTAGGAAAAATTTCTTCAGTGGAAGGGTGTTTAAGCATTGGGAACAGGCTCCTCAGGGAAGTGGGAGAGTCACCATCCCTGGAAGCATTCAAAAAATGAGTAGACGTGGCACTTCACAGTATGGTTTAGTGGGCATGGGGGTATTCTGTTGAAGGTTGGATTCAATGATCTTGGAGATCTTTTCCAGCCTTCATGATTCCATGATTCTGTGATTATTTTTGACTCGCTCATTGTACTTATTTGGCTCTCAAATAAGCAACTCACTGTCATTAAGGACTATCCCCTCAAAAGTGCCCAGCAAGTGCTATCATTATTTAACAGGTAAAAAAAGCCTGAGGTACAAAGAGCTTAAACAATTTATTATCAATTAGACAAAATACCTTTGTTATATTAATATAATTTATAGACCTTTGCAGATCCTGTAGCTCTGCCATAACTTGTGGCAGCTGTTTCAGGACAGGCCTAATGTGCTCTTGCTTTTTGAGAGTTTTATCCACATTTGAACAGGACACACAATGACTACCTCTTATTTTTTCTTGCTTTCAATCCCCCTTGTTTTCTAATGTTAGTCTCTAATCTTCAGATTGCTTCTTCCTTTCTTTTTTAATGTTACAGACGAAGTAAATGAGAAATCTCTGCAATTGGGTACAATGTCATGGAAGTCAGTAAGACTTGTTTAGGTGTCTTGGCATGGAACAGACTCCTAGAAGGTCTCCGTAGGTTCTGGATATATCTGTACCTCAACCCTAACGTTCTAATCACAAGGTCAGCTGAGCTGGAGGCAAGACTTCATCACATATTTTGCCTGACACATTAGAATGCTTAATGTCTTTATCAATGAAATGAGTAAAATAAAAGGTTGTAACACTAATCTTAGGCAAAGAACTATAGAATATTGTGGTGAGTTGACCTTCGCTGGGTATCATCTGCCCAGCTGGCTGCTCATGCATTCCTCTTCGTCAGAACAGGAGGAAGAATATCAGAAAAGCTCATGAACTGAGATAAAGGCAGGGAGATCAATTACCAGTTAACAAGCATACTAGACTTGGAGAAAATTAATTTATTGCCAGTTAGAGTGGGATGGTGAGAAACAAAGACAAGATCTAATTCCCACTTGCCTTCCTTTTTTTTCCCCCTAGACCCAAAGGCATTCTTTAATTCCTGACTCCTCTGACTCCCTTGAAAGTGGTGCAGGAGGATGGGGGATGGAGAGCTGTGGTAAGTCCATGACAGGCCGTCTTTGCATTTCCCTCAGATATTGTCCCTGCTTCAGTGTGGGACTTCTCCATGGGCTGCGGACCTTCAGAGCATGGGTCCTTTCCACGGGCTGCAGAGGATTCCTGCTAAGGCACCTGGAGGTCTTTCTTCACTCCTCCCCTCTCCCCTGGGGGCTCTCAGGGCTGTCTCTCACACTGTTCCCATCACCATTTGTGCCATTCCCTATCTTGGCTGTTCCCAAGACACTGTCATTGTGGCCACGGGGCTCAGCCATGCCCGGCAGAGAGTCTGCTGGACCTGGTGGAACTGGCTGTGACCCACACGGGGCAGCCCCTGCCAGGGCCAGGGCACCTACTCTCCATACAGGTATTCTGACTGAAAATGCTGCAGAAAGGCCATGCAGAAAATTATATCCTGTGTTTTTTTCCCTTTCCAGCTCATTGCCTTTTTGCCCAACATCACTGTCACTATCACCTGCTGCCTGTCTGCTTTGCTCTTCCTTCCAACCAGTTGCTTGCAAGCACAGGGGAAGGGCCAGCAGGCGCAGGGAGAGGCCACTGAGCAGGGTCATGTTTGCCCCTGTCTGGGAGACTGATCCACTCAGCTCTTCTTGTCAGCCTCTTCACACCATATGATTTTCCAAGCCATGCAAAAGTCTAACATTGGGTGTTCTACTCAGGAGTTAAATGCTTGACAAAATAGATCCAGCCATTTTCATTAAGTTTGGATTGATGATACCCCATTTTTTGGCTGTCCCTTGCTGACAGTTCCCCTGCTCGTCTCTGAGGAGTCCTCTTGCTGCCCTCTGCTTCCTGCTTGCTTATTCACCTGCTGCTGATCCAGCTGGGAGCTGTCGGCAGGAGAAGGGTGAGCACAGGGGCAGTGAGAGCCTCCCTTTGCAGCTCCCTCCAGCTTTTAGAAGGTTTAAAATTGCTGTCTGTTCTAGTTCACTGCAGAGTCACGGTCACTATCTCCCCAGCAGATCTGGAGCAGCTCATGTGAGCCCCTCCTCTGGCACATAACCTCGCTTGCACAACTCCATGTTAAGACTATTAATACTTTCTGCCCATGTGAGCAGCCCTCGCTGCAGCAATGGAACACGTAGCTCAGTCACATAATGTTAACAAAGGCAACTGAGCAGACACGTAGGCCCCAGTTCTGATAATATTTATAGTTAGGCTTAACTCCCAGCGTCTTGCTAACCCCTGGAGTGCTCACAGGATCAAAAACTTAATAAAATGTTGGCTAAAATACTCTGTTTACAAATGATATCAAGAGGAAGCATGTGCAATGTCTTACAGGAGAAATGAAGTTTTTAAAAGAAAACACCCATCCATCCTCCATGTCATTTTATTCCACAGGCACTGTAAGACAGAACAGCAAGAAATAAACAGACAGTAGTAATCCAATAGAAACCAAATTTGTATTTTCACTCTTGTTACCCATAGATCTTCTGGAAAAAAACATTGTTCCTGCTTAAGACTGAACACCAAAAAGTCAGATAACAAAACATTCAAGTTCCATTTAGCATCACTATATTTCTCCTCCTGGCTTTGATGTGCAAACCCTTAGCTGTCATAGTGTAGACAGGCTGATCTCCACTGGGTGTACAGCTAAGCCTATGAACACATGTTTGAGAGAGATGCAGAGGATCCCTGTTGATGTGCTGCCTTCACTATACCACCAACTCCTTTTTGCACAGCATGGCAGAAGATGTTATTGCTTTGAATGATAAAGAACTAAACTCGGGGAGCATGGGAATGTTCAGGAAACCTTTTCATTGTCTTATTTTCATGTGTGTCCTGTGGAAGTCACAGTGCATTTGACTGAGTGGTTCAAATGGCCAAATGCATGCTTTAAAGTTAAGAGCTGTACTTAAGGCAAAGTAGAGGTTTGGATATATGATTAAGATTGGTCAAGGAAAAAAAAATTACAGGTTTTCAAATATCTCAGTCTTCTAGGAATATGTGAACCTAAGAAGAGAGGGAAGGGGAAAATGCTTTTTCCAGCATTATTGTATCTCATTGGTTTGTCTCAGTATTTTGACTCATTCTCTTATTACTGAGTTCCATCTTCTGTTTATTTAGAGGATTATAAGTTTTAAATCCAAATATATTTAAATGTGCAGTTAAAATATTGCAGACAGAAAGATGTATCATAGTTTCACACAGAATATTTTTCTTATCCAAATACTTAATTTTATTCCCTGCACAAATTCAGCCATCCTTTCTGATTAGAAGATGAGCATAACTGGAAGGCAGACATCATATCCCTGTATCCGCTAGCATTGCTCTCGCCTGTTGTGAAAGAGGCCTGGGTCTAATGCCCAGTGTGGCTGTTGGCACTCTAGAATCTGTGGGGAAGACAGCTGAGGCAACCCCAAATTCTTTGGGTTGCAGTTACGTCTGCCTGCTCGGATGTATTCTGAGACCTGGGCAGAGGGATCTACATGTCCCTTGTGAAATGCAAGTGGGTGAAGAGAAGAGAGAGTCCTCCAGCTCTCTGTGGCTAATCAAGCTGTTTCAGGCTCAGTAGACATGCTGGTCAAAGTTGTGTGGTTGCTGATGGGCTGATCTTCAGTGGTGCTTTCGCAAAAACTGGGCTGGTCCTCAGAATGTGTGGGACTTAATGAGGGACATGGACTGGAGGAGACTTCTTGGGCTTCAAAAGCTGACATTCCAAGAGGAAGTGTGGTCTGGTTACATACTATGTGTCTTCAAAGGCACAGAGGAAAGCAGCTGGCAAACCCATTCCCTGGGACCTCCAAGGTCCCGTAGCAGAGCTCCTGCTGAGCCTGGTTTGTTCTTACATTTCCAGAGTAGTGCTTCCCTCACCAACATTTTCTTTCTTGATTATTTAAAAATGTCAGAAGCTGTTGCTCAATAACATTTATGAACTGGGTGTGGTATAAAAATCCTAGCTACAGCACAAATATGCACAGCTGTCACATGGAACACACTTTTTAAAAGCAAAGCATCATCATCAGGTAAAAAAGTTCCGCTTTATAAAAACATACCTTTATATAATTCTAGTGATGCCAGCTGAGCTGCTGTTGCTTTATATGGTAAATATATGAACTAAAATAGGCTGTGTAAAGAAATTGCTAATAAGGCAAAAAAAGTGAAACCAAATTTAACTGAGAGGGCCCTGCCAACTTTGCAATTTGGATTTCAAAGCTCTCCAAGAAAAATGTTCTGTTTTTACCTTTCTAAAAGAATTCAAACTTGGTGTTGGAAGCAAGTCGAAAAACTATAAACACTCAAGCCATGACATAAGGCACTCAGAAACTGTACAAAGTGACTATATTAACACGTGCTGTTTGCTTCAGAGAGGGCAGAAAAGCAAAAGTCAATGATAGTGAGGACACCCACTGCTAAGAAGTGCCAGCATGTGTTGCTTTATGTTAATCTCTGCGGGCCTGCAGTATTTTTCACATATTGGTGGACAGCTGCACTTGAACAGAGGCTCATTGACTTCCTGTCATTCAAGCATCTCTTTTGCCTTCAAGGACTGTGATCTGTGTGGCTGGAAGTCTCTTCTTCGCTCCTGCCTACAGCAGTGTCCTGGTTCACCCCTGGCACTCTTAGCATGCTGCATTTGATCTTGACTGCTGCAATCCTGCAAAGAACTATGGAAATACATTGTGTGTTAACTACTTTTAGGTAATTTGTACAGTTATGATGTGAGAAGTGCTCAAAGCTCTAGCTGTGAGCAGTACAAGTGGTAGTTGTCCACAAGTAATTAATTATTAGTGCCAATGAGAAGAGATCATGTTGGGAAAAGAGATTGATGTTGGAGACTGCTGCATCTATAGCTTACGTGGCCTATCACTGGTGCTGTTTCCTGATAAAGCCTGCTGTAGGTCCACATGGACAGACCTGCTTTCCAACAGGAGGGGTAGAGACAGAGGGTATGATGGCTGAACTTGATGCATTTCAGGACTGACACATTTCTGTGTCCCACCACAGCAGAGGAAGGGATACACTGATGAAGGAAGCAGCTTCCAGACTTGTCTCCCTAAAATGCTCCAAACTGCACATGCACAAACCCACTGCCTGGGCTTATTTCAACATCCAAACAAATTTGCAAGCAGTGTTTGATTATCCAAGAGTAGGGGAATGCAAACCTTCTGACACCTCCGGAAAGCTTCCAACAAGCACTTGGACTAGAAAGTGGTGCCTGGGGATCATTACCACACAGTGATAAGTTTAATTACAGACATCAGCATTTTGTTGGAGAGGCTGCCTTGTCCAAAGTTTTGCTCTGTGTGCATGTGTCATTTCAACCCCAACAGTGAGCAAAAAAGGATCAGCTGGTGCTCTAGACTCCAGGGCCAAATGCTGTAAAATAAATGCTGTTCCATACATGAGTAATTCCTTTGGCTCTCTCTGTGCTGTCTCTGGGACCATGAGTCAGGGAGCACAGTACAAACCTTGACCTGCTCTTTGTGTGCCTACATTGTTGCAAGGAGATATCCAAAGCCCAACTACCTCCAAGCCCTGGATTCTCCCTATCACAAGTGAAACTGGGCTTTGCTATGGCTCGTTTGTCCAGGAGCAGGGGTAGAAAGGCATCTCATCTCATCTCATCTCATCTCATCTCATCTCATCTCATCTCATCTCATCTCATCTCATCTCATCTCATCTCATCTCATCTCATCTCATCTCATCAAAAGGAAACCCTGCTGAAAGCATTACCTACTTCACTAATTTTCTTCTCTCCTAAGATGAAACTAGTTGACCCCCAACCTTTTCAAAGGAACGTTGTTATCTAATGCTGTTTTAGACCCCTAGTGGGAAAGGCTAGATTTGGTTATTAGTTATCAGGTACCATGGAAGAAATATTTTATGTATGCTTCTAATCCTGTGTCTTCAGTGCAGGTGTTAAGATGGAGTTTTGGATGCTTGGGTTGTGTCTGGTTTTGACATATGGTCCACTTTTAGAGCTAGCAAGGAATATGGAATAAAGTCAGAATTTAAAGAAATAAATTAATGAATTACTATTGCTCTTATGTTAGGAGTCAGAAGAAAGAAATTTGGTGGTATAGGGTGTGACCGAGATACATAATTATCTTAAAAAATAGCATTAACATTGGCCAACGTTTGAAAAAAATAGTGTTTCTAAATAGGAAAATATTTTACTGCTAGGGTTTTGGGGATTTGTGTGCTAAGAAAGGTCTAGGGGGTGGTTCTTTATGCAGCATGGAAACACTCCCAGCAATTCATCCTCACTTTGAGTTTCTTTGTCATCTGACTGCTGCCACTCAGCTGTGTATAGTCTTTGCTGAACGATGGCTAGGAAGCCATGTGTTATTGCATCCCTGTCTTAGTTTGAGGGAAACTGAAATGTTTACCAAGACCAGAGGAGAGGATTCCTCCTCAATAACTACGTTATCCCTTATTAAATTTAGAAAAAACCCCCGAAAACTTTAATTAGAAAATGTATATAAGAAGTATAACTGTTCTTAACTATTATATATAGATATAGATGTAACTATGAACAGACCAGAGCAAACTACACCCCCAGCACCAAAAAAAACCCAACAACCCCCAAAAACTGTAGGTTCCTCCTGGTGCCATTATATTTATAGACAGCGTCAGTGTCACACCTCGGCTGGCTGCGAGGTGAATTCTCATTATTTTCCCAGTGAGGCAGAGACGAGGAGTGTGTAGACTCATGTGGTGCGGGATGGAGCCTTTTCTGTGGGGGAAGAGCAGACTCTCTCTCTCCTTGTCCTTTGTTCAAAAGAAGGAAATGCTGGGAGTTGAGGAGTGGTGGTAATTCCCACAAATCTCATTGCAGTCAAAGTCGGTCTCCAGGAAGAAAAGGTCTGCAGTGTATCCTGAAGCAGCTGTGACCCTGCTCTGTCTCTGCTCTCTCTAGCTCAGGGTGCCCAGGGACGGAGGGGGAAAGGCGAACAGCAGAGCCAGAAGGAGCTCTCACCAGTTCAGGAAAACAGTGGCTCTCTGCCAGCAGCTGCCCAAAACGAACTGAAGCAGCACATAGGAAAAGCCTCTCCCCCTCCCAGGTGCATTGAGTCTGTTTTCTCACCTCCGCCCGACCATTCAGTTGGAATCTGGAGCCCTCAACCACTCCTTTGTTCTCAGTTCCGGCACTTCAACTCCCAAAACCTTTGTGTTGATAGGGTGAGAAAAATTCCCTGAAGGAACCCTTTGACAATCCCTAAGCTTGTTTCCAGACAGTGTGTGTGCTAGGTTTATCCTAGATTACAGCTCCCATCGGAGCGGTCCCGTGGTGTAGTGGAGAGCACTCCGGTCTCCAACTCCCAAGGTCGCGAGATTGAGTCTCAGTACGGACTGTCCCAGGCAGTTCAATGCCTCCCTGCCAGCCAATCCCGTCAGATCTCGGATGCTCAGCAGGGTCAGCCCCGGTTAGTACTGGATGCTGTAGATAGTCCTAAGGACTTCACTGTCACTATCCAAGCTCTCTCGGCCATGGCAAATGAACCTCAGGACTTAAATGGTGGGGCCAGTTCTGCGCACGCTGTGCCTCACCTAAAAAATCCACTGTGCAGGCTCGGAGGGCACACGTGGGGTGAGCCCTTCCCAAATCTTCGTTCGTGAAGATTGGCCATTATTATACAGCTCCTATCATTTCTGCCTTTTTGTTCTTTAGAGAGCTCATGCAGACTAGAAAGCAAAATGTAGAATAAAACCCCCACACCCTCTAGAAACAAGTTTAGGGATCTAGTGACACATGGCTTCATGGACATGTAAATGGTGGCACATGTATAATGGATTTGATGAAGCTGTTCTGTAGTATTAGGACCCCCCAAAAGATGGCACTAAACCACCTTTAGTCATGTGCATATACACACAACAAAATTTGCTATAATACTCAAAGAAATAGCTCACTAGCTTAATTCTGTAATTTTGTGTGCAAAAGTAGAACTCAGATAATTCTATGTTAGGCCAACAGGAAAATTGGATAGACACTTTTATATGAGCACATAAACTTCTCACTGCAAATATTACTTTCCTAGGCCCACATGAAAGCATTCATATTTTTGTAAACATGACAGTGTGACATTTGGTGAGTGGTGAAAATGTCTTAAATTACTCAGGACTTCAACACTGCACTTAAAATATTTGTTTCTTTAGAAGCTACTGATGCCATTGCTGTAAATTGACCTTTATAATCTGTGGTCATTGGGCCAAAAGTGTTTTTATTTATGTGGGTGCAGTATGGAATCATTCCACCAAACCCCACAGAGCTACATGGAATGACAAGTGTTAGCAAGTGGAAGCTCTGGCCAATTGTAACTGCCTTTTTAATAGGTAGAACTGACTATTTTGATTTTTAAATTGGCTTAGTTGTCTGCAATGGGAAGAACAAGACATGTTTTTACTAGTTACTTTCCATTTTATGATATAATAGTTGAAGGAGGAAAAAACCCCTTTTGTATTTATAACCTCTGAAAACTTGGTAATGGACTCTAATTTATATTAAATCCTAAAGAAGAGAGTGTTCACATGAAGTGTTGGATGAAGAATCCTTACATCCTGTAGGAGTACTTTTTACAATGACTTCAACTTCATGATTTGAATAAAATACATGTTAATAATAAACAATAGAAATAAAAGAATACTGAACACCACCTTTGCTTAGAGCAGAAATAATCTGGATGGTAAAATGAGTAGAGAGGTCTAATGCCTTTTGCAAATGTTTGGTTCCCCTGTATTATGAGGCTCCTTTTTTGAATGTGGTTGCCTGTAAATCTACAGCTAAAGTAGTAGGATAAAAAGAAACTTCCCAGGAACCAGATATAAAAACTTTCACCAGTTGCTCCAAAGTATGCCTCCTCCATGAGTCTAGACTTCTGCTTTCCCTTCTGCCATAGCCAGCATGGATTAATATGGAGTGTTGAGCTTGCCATTGCTGTGTGAACTCATTGAATTAAAGGCATTTAAATCAACTGTATCAACAGCTCAGAAAAGGGAGCGAAGGATTAGATCATACAATGATTTGGTTATAACATGCTTAAATTATAACTACTATTTGGTTATAATAAAAAAAACTTGGATGTTGGGGTTTTCTTCAGGGAATGTGCTGGAACACATTCAGGAGAATTTAGTGACACCTGTGGAAAAACTGTGCACCCACAAAAAAGAGGCAGCTGGCTTGATTATATTTATTCAAAGTAAAGAAGCCAAGAAAGAAGAGATAGTGGCAGTACTCAGACACTGAATGGGCAAGAAGCTGGACTCCCTTTGTGCTTGTAGCACAGCAACAAGATTTACTCACTGAGAGATTCTGAACAATGCACAGTATTCAAAGCCTCTGTGTTTTTCATGGTTACATTTTGGATCTCATAGTCACAGCTTCTTGAAACTAAAGGCTTACCAATACTGATGTGCAGTAGGGATACTGAGTTGCAATAACTAATATAACTAATATAATTCAAATATTGACTTTAAAAGCTCTGTAGTTACATACCACTTTAATATTGTATATGAAGGCTAAGTGAAGCAAATACTTGTGCATCTCTCCAAGGCCTTTGGAATTTGATTTTAAACAACTGCATTTTAATTAAAAAAAAAATCTTCGTGTAAGTCTTAGCATAAAAATTAGGTCACTCCACATGAATATATTTTGGGCAGGGGGAAGCGAGCAAAGCATTTTTTGACAAGCATTGCAACCTTCCCTTTCTGAGGGGATTTGAATTCACTGCAGATATTTTCTATGAGGAGAGAAGGTATAGTTTCTTATATGCTTTAAGATAACTTTGCAGTGAAGTAAGAGCTGGAGAACCAAAAGGGGAGGAATGATAGGGAGGGAAAGAGTCTGAATTGGAACATTACTAATTCACACAATGGTAGCTCAGTGGAAAAAAGTGCTGCAGAACAAACCTGCCTTCATCCACTCAATTTTTGGAAAGTATTATAGCCATTTGGAACTAAGTTTTTACTTGAAAACTTTGGAAACCGGATGCTGCTCCCAAGCACTTTCAGCCCTTTGAGAACTGGAATGAGATTCCTGTCACTCAGCTTGAGACTGTAGCTGTCTACATCTGAACCCTATGTCCCTTTGTCACTGGAAAGAAATACATGTTTGTAATGTGCGGCCTGTCTAACCTGTTACAGACATCCCCTGTAGGATGAAAAGAATCACATTTATATGAAGTGCCCATTCTCTCTATGTTGAATCCAAAAGGCACCTATAAACCCTGTTCAGATACAAAAGTCCCTGCAAGAAAACCCCTCCCCAGTGTCAAAATATTTTTTTATATTCTTGAAAGCCTATGAAAGAGTTGTAACATATATTTAGGCTTAAAAAAATTAATAAGAGGAATGGTGTAATACAGTCTTGGCAGACAACGTTCCACTGGAATAATTTACGACAGTGGAGTTTGTCTTTATAGACCTGCTCATATAGAAGTCAACCATTGTTCCATAACACAGTCTGTAGAGCAGTCTGAGGCGAGGGATGTATCAAACAAGAAAGCATCCTCCACATACAATAATATAGACCAGCGGGGAGAACAAGAGCCTGTGGGGTACTGTTTGTCTTATCCTAAGGTCAATGGCAAAAGCCACAAGCCTTATACCTTCCAGGTGCATGCTTTTCAGTCCCATTTGAAGTCTTCAGTCCTGTTTAATATCTTTATTGATGATCTGGATGAGGGGATCAAATGTACTCTCAGTAAATTTGCAGAAGACAGCAAGTTGGGCAGGAGTGTTAATCTGCTGAAGGGTAGGAAGGCTCTGCAGAGGGACCAATGGGCCCAGGTTAACAGTATGAAGTTCAACAAGGCCAAGTGCCAGGTACTGCACTTGGATCACAACAACCCAACCCCAGGCAATGCTATGAGTTTGGGGCAGAGTGGCTAGAAAGCTACCCAGGGTAAAAGGACCTGGGGGTGCTGGTGAACAGCAGCTGAATATGAGCCAGTGTGTGCCCAGGTGGCCAAGAAGGCCAATGGCACCTGGGCTGTAGCGGTGATAGTGTGGCCAGCAGGACCAGGGCAGTGATTGTCACCTTGTGCTGGCCACTGGTGAGGCTGCACCTCAAGTGCTCTGACCGGTTCTGGGCCCCTCACTACAAGAAAGACATTGAGAGGCTGGAGAGAGTCCAGAGAAGGGCAACAGAGCTGGTGAAGGGTCTGTAGCACAAGTCTGATGAGGATCAGCTTGGGGGGCTCAACCTGGAGAAAAGGAGTCTCGGGGGTGACCTTACTGCTCTCTACAACTCCCTGACAGGAGGTTGGAGCCAGGTGTGGGTCAGGATCTTCTCTTGGGCAAATAGTGACAGGCCAAAAGAACACAGCTATGCCAGGGATGTTCAGGCTGAACATCAGGAAGAATTTCTTCACTGAAAGGGTTGACAGTCACATTGGAAAAAGCTTCCCAGTGAGGTCTTGTAGTCACCATCCCTGGAGGTGTTCAAGAATCCACTGGATGTAGCAATTAGTGCTATTGTTTAGTTGACAAGGTGGTGATCAGTGAAAGGTTAGACTCAAAAATCTTCGAGGTCTTTTTCAACCTAATTAGTAAAGCCTAGGTTGACAAATTAAAGGTGCTTCAAGAGTGCTCTTGTCCATAGTGTGGAACTGCTTCTGCGGATGCAGCTGCAAGAGGTGGCTGGAATGAAAAAAATAACTGAGAATGTAAACTTGATGCTGAAAGCAGCTGTAAAATATCCTGGTAACAGAGGAACAGTTGTTTTATATCTCTATTTTGGAGCCTAGAAGCCCACGGTATGTTTCTGGCTGTGGTTCTGCTCACTGTGTGACTTCAAACAGGGTATTTATGACTTTTATGTCTTCCAGTTGCTTCAGCTGGGAGTCAGGGGTAAGGATATCTTCTGGTGCCTATATTTGTCACCACTTCATTTGACCTGTGTAAGCATAAGCAAATCCTGAGATCTTGCAGCTCAACTTCACAATTAAGGGGAACTTGGGGATATTTGATTAGGATTAGGCTTTGAATGGCAATAGTATCTTTTAGTTAGGCTAGTCCTCCATCAACCCAGCATAGTTTATTTGGAAGAAAATCCAAGCAATGAGTTAATCAGTAAATCCTTGGAGATACCAACTTCAATTTATTTCATGGCATTATATGTATATGCTTTGCCTTTTCTTATCATTTCTTTTAATTCCTCTGTTGCTGCAATGCTTAAGGTTGGAAACTGGAACAAAAGTAGGGAGCAGACATTCCTGTAGGTGTACAGAGTTCCTCTGTTTTTGCCATGACTCTGCGGAGAGGGTTCATGTGACACCATTTCCACACCACTCAGTCATACACTAAGGACATGTAAGAGGGCTACTTGATGACTCCTGCCATTGAGTTGCCCACTGGCAAGGGATTTTTGTCTGAAGTGCTATTGCTACACTTACTGGATAAAAGAAGCTAAAATGCCTAACATAGCTATACAATATATCACTTGCACAGAGGCAGTGAGAACCATTTTGAAGGCAAAAATCTCAGTAAGGCAGGCACTTCACAGGGAGAAAAAGGGTTTCAATGAGTGAGCACTGCACTAACACAGAGTACTGGGCAGTGCAGTCCCATCACTGAACTTGGAAGCAAAACTGTAGTAATATTGACCCAAAATTTGGATTGGATCCATGTCTCTGCTGTTACTTTTCCTTCCCTTCTATTTTTCATGATTTCAAGCTTGTGTACTGTATGTGTGTTTGGATGCTTACATTGTCTGGTCCCTGTTTCTGCAATTTGTTTTCAAAACATCTTGTAGGCTGAAACTACTGTGGTGGAAATTATTAATGACCACAATGCATGCAATGCCTAATTAGACCTTGAACTCGTGCCGTACCTTCTCACATGCAGCCAAAAATCCCAAAGGGACTTGAATCATGATGGCTGTGTTGCATTTTAATAAAATTTCCAAATTCAGTCAATAATAGAGAATTCCTGCTTTATAAGTGGCTTTTCATTATCAATTCATTCAATTTTTGACATTCTTGTAAATTTATATTCACTTGCTACACAGGGGCTTGAAGGAACAGCACATTGAATTGTTTGCTCAAAACATTGCTCTGTTACAATGTTTTCTCATAATGAGAGAGCATGAAATCATCCAACTATCTGCTGGAAAATGTACTAATTATTTTCTGAATGGGTAAAAGGTCACAGCCAACAAAGCAAGGGAAAGACAAGCAAGCTCCACATAACTTTTCATTGGAATTATGCCTAGGCAGGAAAATATTTATTAATACAGCCTATAGATGTAATTGTAAAGCTTTTCTAAAAGCTTTAGCATGTTGTCCAACATGACATTTAAGAATTATTATGTGTCAAGACCAGAAAAACCTGCCCACATAAGGAGAGGTACTAGCAAAGAATAGGAACATTTTATTTTCAAGTTCATAAAGCCAAGTTTGATGATCAGTCAGGAAATACACCAGACTTAAGAAATCCTGCCACTGACCTCTATGGTAGAATAAAACTAAGAAAAAGGGGAAATAACAATTTTTTAATTACTATTATGCCAAGACTTTAAGAGTTTGAATTCCAAATGTGTATTCTAAGAAAGGAAAACATTTTCTTTTATTGAACAGCCCATGGGGTTGACTGGGTTTTTCTCCCCCTCGATCCTCTCTGAGAGGTTTTTCTATTTCTTTTCTATTGCATGTGTGTGTAAAAATACAAAGTCATTTGTAAGAAGTTCACTTAATTCCTCACTCTTAGCTCACATTTGTTACAGATTTTGTTTGGCTTCCAGTTTGCCAGAAGGGAAGGGAAGAATGTGCTCCAGCCAGAGAATGCTGCTGTCCACTGAAAAATGTGTTTGGATGGCGGAGCTCTTTTTCATGGATGGATTGTGGCTTTTGGCAGTAGAGGTGGCAGGAAGCAGTTGCCATAACTACTATACCATTAAAAAAAGGCTTTAAGTAAAGAGAAATTTTTGAAATTATGGTTTTATTAACAATCCTGGTAGCATCAATCAGTTCAATATGATGGGTGGCATGATACTCAATGTGGTCTCCTGAGTGTATGCTGAGGATATGTTTTTAGGGCTATATTCAGGCTTTGGCTTGTAAGGTACATAGAAGAGGAAAATATGTAGACAGCCAGAGACCTGAACATAATCTGCCTTGCGTGTTATTTCAGGTTTTGGCTAGAATCACACTATGGTGTTAAATAGCAGGGTAAAAAAATAATATGTTTTTCAAAAGCTTTAAGGATGGGATTTACAAATTCACTGAAATGATTTAGAAATAAAAGTTAAATTTTAAGTCAACACTAAGGACTCTGTCCTTAAGTGTAGACATAATTTAATACTTATCTCTATTCAAGTGACAGATACTATTCAGATAAAAAGCCCAGATATAGTTGGTTAACACTGCATATTACTGGAGTAGAGCCAAGGATGGTTTATAGTTGGTCAAACCCAGCTGAAGGTTTTTCATCCTCAACATTACACTATACATTATTGTCACTGGCAAATTACCCTGGCACTTTTTGTGTGTTGTTGTAATCAGAAAAAATTTCACCCCGCTAAAATAACATCTGTCTATTGTCATATAGACACTAATATAGTTTTTGTGGTCCTCTGCCTGCTTTCCTGTAGTGCTTTGAGACATGTCCCAAATGATCAAGCTATTTACTAGTGAATTGGCCTCACATTCCTGCTTAAAGACTGTCTCCCAGGAAGGCATTATCCCTTCATTCTCACAAATTTCTGGGGTCAGCACCTATGAGTCTGTCCCTCAGTGAGCCTTTGCAACCCATGGTCATGGTGCACATTCAGCTGGGACCCTCAGTCCTGGTCCTATGCAGAGAAGTGCAGCCATGTTCCCACTTTGTTCAGCCAATGCCTTTCTCTTTTGTGACGACACCAAGAGCCCTTGGAGTACTTGTTAATCAAGCTTATGCCTAAATCCCATGTTTCTGAGGTGTGTTTCCTATGGTACATCTTGCTGGTCTGAGCAGGTGTAAAGATGAAACTCTACCTGCTAACCCTTTGCTTTGAAAGCCAGTGTTACGTTAAGAAGTACACTAGGAATGACTGATTTACTCCCACGCCTTTGTGGGTTGTAATGCACATTGCAGATACAATTGCTTCCACGTAAGAGTAAGAACCTCCTGGAATATCTAATTAAATAAATAACAAAACTTTGAAAAGGCTTGAAATTATAAACCCATCTGGGCTGCAATCTTCATGTTTTTAGTAACAATATACACATTCTCACGAATTATTGGACTTGGAAGTCTTCAGCTACTGCTTCAAATGGAAATCCGTATTTATCTCTTTGGAATAAATAATTTTTGTTCCTTATATTTATCTGATAAGTTTAATCTTGTATGAAATTATCCTAAACTGTTTAGGCTCCCTTCTTAGTTACTTCTTCCTTGCTTTATCTAATTGAAAAGTAAACAATTTTTTCTTCTATTGCTGCTCCATTCTCTTACTTAGCTGCTCTGTTTTATATTTTAAAGCTTCCCCCAAGATACTGAGTCCTATGAGGTCTAAATCAACTCCCTGAGTTTTCCAAAGTTTTGGGATGCTGCCTGGTTATGGCTTAGATCCAAATTCAAAAGAGAAGAGATACTGTTCATGGATACTGTTCCTTCTTGGAGCTTTTCTCCCTCTTTTTTCTTTTGTAGTTTTAAATGGGAAGTAACTACATCTCTTTTTTTTTTTTTTTTGCCAATGTGGATTTTTTCCCTAGTCTAGTAGGTGTTTAACATCCTCTTTTATGTATTTCTAGAAACCTGACTAGCTCTGAAAACAAACCAGGTGATGATTTGAATACATATTATGATTGCAGCCAAAGGAAATGGCTCCTGGGGTAGAAGATGCAGGCTCTGAGGAAGAGAAGCCCAAAACTGGAGCCATACTGGAAAGGCCTTCACAGGCAGAGACCTTTTGGAGGCAAAGCTGTTCTTTGCCTGGCCTTAAGAAACTATTTTTGGGGGAAAAATAGCCAAAGGTACACAACAAACTTATCCCAAAATAATAAACATTTCGACAGAGAGGGAAACAAAACATCCTTTGGTTCTTTCTCCTCTCCTCTGGAGGAAAGGTACTTCATATGTAATTCTTCACTGTTTCATTTTATCACGGTGAATGGGCAGAGTTGTGATGGTGATTTCCTGCATTGAGAGGCTGAGGTTTCCGCAGAGGAGTCCTGCCACTTCCCTTCTCCCTTTGAAGTGAAGCTGAAGAGCATTACAGCGTGCCTGTACAGCCAAGAGTCAGACTGTGTATTTTGGCATTTGAATGCCAGACTGGTTGGTAATTTCCCCTTAAATCCTTTCATAGCTCAAATTCCTGTTGAAACAACCTATATCTCCATAGCCGCTGGTTTACCATACAGAGTCTGCCATTTGGTTTATCCCTCAGAAGCAATGCCATTTCATGTGCTTTTATTCAGCTGTGTGCAGCATGTATTTAAAATGAAATATTGGCCCAAACCCCTCTGGATGGCTGTCAGATCTTAGCATGCCATATAAATATCAGTGAGAAAACATTCCTCCCAGCCCACACAGAATGCATCTAATACTGTTTTTTCTGGACAAACCAGCCCTAGCACAGCAAGGCCTTCAGCAAAGCACCACTTCCAGTGGGCAGGGCCCTGTTTTAAATTGACCACTTTAAAGTTCTCTGAACGTTTCCAGTATAATTTTTGTTACTCTTTAGTTACAGACCACCTTTACTGGGTAACTAAGCTTGTTTGCGGACCTGTTGGGTAGCAGCCATCTAAGCAGTTGCCTGGGTGGCCTGCTGCCAGCTCTCAACTATTTCAAGATGTGTTAACTGATGCTCTCAGGCATGACAGGACTGTAGTGGTGTCCATTCTGCTGGTGCCTGCCTGCTTGCCAGGTAGATGTTTCTCTGCAGTGCCTCCATGGCTTTACAGCTGCACAGGGTTGGTTTCCAATGGGCCTCTCTGCTGCAGTGCCAGTCACGCGCAATTTGCACATTTTTTCCCAAGAATGTACAGTTTATGTGCACTAACACGTGTATGGCCCTTAGAGATTACTAGCATGGCTAGAGCAGAATTTACATCTCTAAACCTTACCAGGGCATATATACTTCAATCATTACACCAGACATGCTGAATTATCCATGGGCATGAGAACACCTGGCTCCCATCAGCAGAGGGCCCTGGCAAAGCATCTGTTGCCACAGCAGCCTAAAGCTTGAAAGGAGCAAGGGCATCAGTGCCTCCAGAGCAAAGAATGTAAACCCCATTTTGACTGCACTCTCAAAATAACACTGTGAATGTGGAAGGGGTAAAAAAGAAAAGAAGCAAAGGTGGTGCTATAAAAAGGATTGATTTCTGATGCACATCTGTGTGAAGAGCTCAGATGAGCCAGAGATAGGCATGTCCTTGCACTTGTGCACCATCTCAAAGTTCAGCTGGTTTCACACCATGAGACAGTGAGGCTCGGTGCCAGCAGGGCTCTGATGTGCACTGTGGAGTTCACCCCCTGCCCTGCCCTCCACTTGTGGCAGCTGCGAGGGCAGGAGATCCTGTTCCTCTGGAGCCCAACTGGCAGCCGTCATGACCTACTAGGAAGTGCTGCTGCCAATGGGAGACTGCTTGGCAGAACTCATGCTTCTGTAGTCAGGGACATGCATGGGGGCTTGGCTTAATACTACAGATTTGGGTCTTTTAGGTTTATTTAGACAGTGGAATAGATGGAAGAAATAAAACAAAGACACACTACTGAACCAAATTACAGGTAGGCATAAATGCATGCTTATGAGCCTCCTGTGCCAAAATACATTGAAGCTAATAAAGATTAAAGAATGCAACACTTTTCACCCCTTACATCTTCTGAGACACCCCTCTCTCTCCCTTACCTGCATGCACATGCAATTGCCAGAATTTCATCTGACTTTGCTGTCTTACTATATTTGTTAACCAACACTTGGAGCAGTCGGACTACGTTTGCAATTGCCAAAATCCTTACGTTGCACAAATTGCTACAACAAAGCTTTATTGAGCAGCTGCTTAAGAAAATGTCTGTGTGATTTCACTTACATGTATGTTTCCCCCCAGAATGATCAGGGGAAAGCAAAGAGATTGCTGCCCTGTTCATCCAAGCATGGAAAATAATAATTTTTCCTTAGCTTTTGTTAGATTACTTTTCCCACACATTTACTCTTCAACCTTATCCTTCGGTCAGCTTAGAATGCTGAGTGGTCTGAGTATGATGAATTTATTAAACTTTGCAGAGCATGGCATAAGGAGAGTGATGGGAACAGTGTAAGCAATATGGAAAGACTGGTAAATTTTTTAGCTTGATTACTGGATGTATTTTGAGGTTTCCAAAACTTTTCCTTTAGAAAAAAAAAGGTATCAGTTTGTCTAGAAGACTGGACTGGATCAAATCCACCTTGCATCCCTACCTACAAATGAGATTTGGGTCTACAAGTTCAGAATATTGGGAATAGAAATCTCCCTCCTCACATGTAATTGTGGACAGTTTCTGAAGAGGTGAAATGTCACATTATGAAGAGATGGAAAATACATTAAGAGAGAATGAGTTCATCTTCCTGATACAGAACAGTCCCTGCAGAGTAATGGAATTATGGCAGCATTGGACATTCGATAAAGTCAATGAAGTCTATACTGCTGTGTCTGCTCTATTTGATTTGTGTATGAATGGATTTCCGTCCCCAGTAATGGCTTTCTCTGAGCGACTGCAAACTCTAAAATGGGAAATAAAAATCGAATTTTGGGGAGATAGGACCTGGCATAATCACTTGGTGACATTGCATCTTGCCATGCAGACAGAGATATGGAGGTGGTGCTCATGTAACTCTAGGAGACAAAATGAAAGTAGAAGTCAAAGCTGTGGCTTCGTTTGCATGACTGGTATTTCTACCTGCAGGTGGGCAGGAGGAGAAAAGATGAAGGGAGGGGTGAAAACCTGTTAATCAACTTATAATGACCACTGCAGGAGATGACCCATCTCCCTAAAATATTTAGGCACTGTAAATGCCAAAACTGCATTCTAGCACAGGTTTTGCACTACACCCTTCACTTGTGTTGATTACTGTCGGCCTTCTGATGGACCAGCCTTATGACCATCTAATGTAAATGTATAAGCAAAATTTTCTGAAATATCTTAATATATGTATGTATATTTATCTTCATATATATGCAGTAGTAATATTAAAAATACAAAATATTGTGCATATACTGTACCAAGCACTAGCAGGACAGCTCTCTTGTAGTGTGGTTCAAGCAGATTTATTGATTTATTAGCCATTTTTTTCTGAAGATCTTGGGCTTCTCTATAGATATGACAGCTCTGTAAAGCTTCACTGCCATAGTCTGAACAGCCTGGAAAGAAAAGCTATTCCCAGGCATGTATAAAACTGTTTCTGTAAATAAGAACCCATTCCATTCACAATTTGTAAAACAAAATAAAGCTAACCCACCAAATTAATAAAGGGCAAAATGCAAAATTTATAAAAACACCAGCAATCAATAGATTAGACATGCACATGGAGCAAGATTTAGACAGGCTGCTTTTACTTTTGGGAAGAACAACTCTTTGGAATGCATCATTTTTGGCAACAAGAAAAACTCCAAGTTGGTGGGAATGTGAAAGGATAACCAAGAAATCAGCATGAAGAAGAAATTATAAGACGTAATAATATGGTTCTATTAGAATAGGAAATCTTTGTAACAGGAATCTTTGTCTGAGGCTCTGGAGGGGCACTGCATACCACCTTGTGCACTTTCCTGTTGTGTTTCTTGACTCCCCAAAACACTTTGCTGGAACTCCACCCCACCACAACTAAAGTTCAATGTTTACATATAGAAAGAATATTTATGCCTTAATGTAGGATCAGCTCAAGCTCTTTATGCTCCTCTGCCTGTAGTGGGGCACAAACAAGAAACAGTGGCCCCAAATAAACCATATAAGTAAGTATTTTGGACCTATGATACAGTTTATTACTTTTACTGAAATCACAGAATCAAATGTTTCAAGATTACAACTGGTAAATTGTACATATTTAATAGTTCACAGAACAAAATATTGGCCTTCAATGTTTCATAGTACAGTGTAGACCTTGTACAATTCAGTTCAAATTTTCAAATTTGCATAACATATTTTTAGGATGTAAACTGGCTGACATAGTAGTGCTCTAAAAATGTTAACTCTCCTCAATTAGACACATACTAGGATGAAAAAAAAGGTTTGTGACACCTCCTGGTTTTTCAAAGGGTACTGGTATTTCATGCAAGTTATCTGTAATGCACAGTGACACTTCCCAGAACATGCTGATGCCACAGGCACATGAAGTTAAGTAAGCAAAACCAAACACTGTCCTTTCCCCTAAGTCTTTCCTACAATACCTGGTTCATTTTATCTATCTGACGCTGGGCAGGTGACCTGGCTCTAGAAGTTAAAAGTGTTTATTGCTATACAGGAGTATACACCATCTCCAACTTGAACTCAGCATATTATTTCCTGTATCTGATGGGATTTTAACAATTCCTTTATGCTTGACTGTCACTATGTTTCATATAAAAAACTATTTGAAGATTTCACAGTTCATATGATAAATTGTGCAAACCAGTTACTATAAATTAATTAAAACAAAAATTATGCTGTCACAGTGATATAAGTTTGAAGCACCTCCTGCAAAGCCAAATGATGTAAGAAGTTATTCTAAATTTACATAGGTGTAAATAAACCCAGTTGTTATGGGTTTAGCCAGGTAGCAGTTAGCGTTTTGCCAGCTCAACCCAAGACACCAGTGCAACTTTTCCCCCTTGTGAGTGGGAGTAATGGAGACCCAAATATTTCCTTTTGTATTTATGTACATGTACATGTTTATATATACACAAACATACACGTGCACACACACAAAATATGCACTCGCATTTAGGCACAGGGAAGCTCTACATGTGCCCATGTATGTGTTTCAACATGAACTAAGCCAGGCTGATGTGCGTGGAGATGATTTTACTGTCCTTACAGTGACTGTGAGCCCCCATAGACAACTTCCAGGGCAAAAAACATTGTGGGTTTTGTTTGCAACTTGTACCTCTGCAGTGTGCAGAGCAGTGGGATGGTACTGGGGTGCTTGGTATGGTGTGTCTGGAGAGAAGCTCCTACAGTACTCACCTACGTTTGGGCATTTCAAATTTTACACTGTCATTGAAAACTTGCACTTGTGATAAAATCTTCTAAGGCCCAAAGCTGCTTTTTGGGGTGCCAGCTGAGGACTTAATTTCTCTTACATTAAGAGTCATTACTAGTACACCTGATAAACCAGAAATATTTGCATTTGCAATATTATTTAAAGCAAGAAGCTTTACCACACAGGATGGTACCAGTGTACCTACAGAAAAACCCCTCTCAAAAATATTGCAAATGACAAGTAGGAATGCAGTGATGCACTCTGGCAGCATAAAAATGAATCACTTCATTAAAAAAGGAACAAATCTCTACAAACCAAGTAACTTTTTTTTCTGAAAATTGCAGCCCATGCTCAGAGAATCTAATTTTGCCTCTTGTCATAGGCTCCATCTTCCTAAGTGAAAAAGAACAGCATGGCCTTCATTAGCATGAGAAGAAACATTCACCTAAATATACTGCTGAAAGCCCACAATTATTAGTGAAACATCCTCACAAATCCTATTTTAAAGCCTTCCCTGAAGATCATCAAGGTCCCTTATTAGTGATACATCCTCACAAATCCTATTTAAAGCCTTCCCTGAAGATCATCAAGGTCCCTTGTTACCGATACATCCTCACAAATCCTGTTTAAAGCCTTCCCTGAAGATCAAGGTCCCAGCTTGCAGTCATTCCCTGGGATTTTGGATTGTGTCTTGAGGAAGGCAGCATCACGCACTGGCCATCGCTAATTCATCTAAAGCCTCATGGCTGGCTCTGGGTCTTCAGTAGTTGCCTGGGTGGCAACAGGGACTGCACAGAGAGACTGAGCTGGAATTTAACTTGGGTGAATGTGGGCACTGGTAAGCAAGGGGACTTTCAACAGCTTGTAATTGTTCATGTGCAGTCTGTAGTACTGCCCTTACAGTTAAGTGGCTACAGGAGTAATTTTTATTGTTAAATAAACTGCAGAAAAGCTGTAGGTTTGTCTGTATCACATTTTTGCCCTTACACTGGACCCAGTACTAGTTCCCATGAGTTCTGCAGTAGCTGAACTGGGTGAAAAGTGGAAGCAAACAGATATGGTTATTTTCATGGAAACATGCTTTACTGGCTTTTTTGCATTTAACTTTTCCTAATGTGGTGCAAAAAGCTAGAATGCAATGAAGTAAAACATTGCAAAGCCTTCCAAACTGGGCTTTTGACTTTTTATAGCCATCTATACATATGTATATATGTATATGTATATACATATATATGTTTATATACATATGTATATATGTATATAAACAGTGAAATCATTGAAAAAGTAGTTTTGATGGTTCATTCTTCATAAACCAAATCATATGTTGTTTAAGCTATTTTTTAAAGAGGCACCCAAGAGTTTCTCCTTAATGTTTACACCTTAACATAAGAAGCTGCATGAGAAGACTCATTTGCCATGCTGGCAACTCAGAGGGACTTCATTCACATATAGAGGAGTCGCAGTTACTAAAAGTCTGTGCCTGCTACGATTAAATCACCAGCTTTGGTGGTCAGTCTGAGGTGTGCAGAATGAATTGCACACATCTAAGTGAAGCAAATCTGTTGTCTGACTTCTTCAGGAGCCGTTATGGGGATTTTTTTTGTGGTCCACAGACCTTTGTGACTCTCTAGTTGAGAGATTTCTGAAGTGAAGTGTAACAAGGAGGTTTGCACATGAGGTGTCACAAAATTACAGATCTAGAACTTACTCTAAGAAAATGATGGTAGCAGAAAAAGAATATACATCTATACAGTGTGCATACATGTATATGCATATACTCCTGTTTCATGCAGAAAGTTTTCTAAATAAAATCATACAAAAAATAACCAGTGCCACATATTATGTAAACTCATAAGGCATACTTTCAACAAAAATCTGAAGCATAAATTAAAAGAGAGCAAGAAAGAGAGAGACAGAGATGATAGCAAAACATTTTAAATATAGAATTTGCACAATTGGTATTTTGTTAAATAAGAATAAATAAATTAATTACATCCATTCACATACCAGTTGTAAAAACAATAAATTATTTTATTTTTTTCAGTGCTGTGTTGCCTTTTTTTTTTTAAACAGTTGTTATTAGTCCACAAGATTATTCCCTCTCCCCCTTGTGATAAAACTGTTTCCACAGGAGGGCAGCTAAATTTAATTTCTTGTATTCAGTCAAAAAAAAGTTAACAGGTTTTTCCTAATGAGAATCTCTTATTTGAAAAGCAGGTGCTGTAAAACCC
>VWZD01009604.1:60400-203980 GCA_013396695.1 Sakesphorus luctuosus
CTTCATTCACATATAGAGGAGTCGCAGTTACTAGAAGTCTGTGCCTGCTATGATTATATCACCAGCTTTGGTGGTCAGTCTGAGGTGTGCAGAATGAATTGCACACATCTAAGTGAAGCAAATCTGTTGTCTGACTTCTTCAGGAGCCGTTATGGGGATTTTTTTTGTGGTCCACAGACCTTTGTGACTCTCTAGTTGAGAGATTTCTGAAGTGAAGTGTAACAAGGAGGTTTGCACATGAGGTGTCACAAAATTACAGATCTAGAACTTACTCTAAGAAAATGATGGTAGCAGAAAAAGAATATACATCTATACAGTGTGCATACATGTATATGCATATACTCCTGTTTCATGCAGAAAGTTTTCTAACTAAAATCATACAAAAAATAACCAGTGCCACATATTATGTAAACTCATAAGGCATACTTTCAACAAAAATCTGAAGCATAAATTAAAAGAGAGCGAGAAAGAGAGAGACAGAGATGATAGCAAAACATTTTAAATATAGAATTTGCACAATTGGTATTTTGTTAAATAAGAATAAATAAATTAATTACATCCATTCACATACCAGTTGTAAAAACAATAAATTATTTTATTTTTTTCAGTGCTGTGTTGCCTTTTTTTTTTTAAACAGTTGTTATTAGTCCACAAGATTATTCCCTCTCCCCCTTGTGATAAAACTGTTTCCACAGGAGGGCAGCTAAATTTAATTTCTTGTATTCAGTCAAAAAAAAGTTAACAGGTTTTTCCTAATGAGAATCTCTTATTTGAAAAGCAGGTGCTGTAAAACCCACCAATGCTTAGAGGTCCAAATTCACCGGAGTGCACTGAAGTGTGTCCCAAAGTCAGTGTGAATTTAACACTGAGGATTGTTCCTTACTATGCCAAGAGCAAAACTCTGGGTTTCTATCCCCTAGGTGTATTTCATGAATCCAGCTTGGCACCACTGGGTAGTAATGATGTAACAGACTGAGTGACACAGAATTTAGTGAGAATAGATGTGGACATGACAAAGTCAGATACCTTGCAACTATTTTTCATTCATGAGTTACATAAGGTAGCCATGACTTACAGAAGGAAGGTTTGGGATTGGCATTTAACTACCAAGAACACCTAAAAAAGGAAGTATTAACTACAGCAGCTGAACTAGTTTATCTTGGGCTTTTAGGGTCCTGCCTTGGTCTGTCCCCTTTGCCCTCCCACCACAGAAAGGCAACTGCTCTTTGCTTAAAATAATTTGCTTCATTGCTACACTGGTGAAAAGGGCAAAGTCACTATAGTGGTTTGTTCTCATACTCATCTCTATATATATAAATAAACTCTTTCAGTGGAAAAGATACTCTTGATCTAAGGAAGCTTGAAATTTGTAGTCATGTATGGTATTACTCTTCTGGAGCCTGAATAGCATCCAAAGTTTTATCATCCTTTTTGAATAGATAATAAATTACTACCATTATGAAAACACATATACTTGTACATTCTGCCTCTATTATGAAAAAACACAGGAAAATCAAGTACCACTTAATGCAGCAGCTGAGACAAATGTCAAGTCTATGCTGAGACACATTAAATCTCCTGAGCTTCCGTCTTATGATGGTTTCTATTTGTTATGGACTTTTTGGAGAGGTTCTAGAACATGTGTAATATATAGATAAATATAAAAATTTGATTATTTAAAAGGAAAATAAGGCATCCCAAAGTGATGTTATTTTAACAGGTTGAGAAGGCATAAGTATTTACTTTCAAGCACTCTGCAAATATTCACAGACTCTCAGTTCTTAGGGTAAGATGAAGATTAAATGGGAAGTTTTCCTCAAGATCCACAATTTTGCATAGGCAACAGAATGCCACACAGTTTCTGAAAGCTGATTAGTAACATTTGTTGGTAATCCATTTAACAGAGGAGGAGGCCCTGCCCCTGTTACTGTTTATTTAGAACAAGGTACAAAAATAGATACTTTTCCAGGTTTCACAGTTGTAGATGTAGCAACTCTATGCTGTTTTGAAATCATCACATGATTTCTAAGAGTTTGTACAAACACGCCACAGTTCCAAAAACATGTTTGTGTCAGCCTGGAGCCAGACCTGCCCTTCTTGCTACACACTCCAACAAGTCTTCCCTCCTGATTTCATGCCTGGGATTTTCAGAAGAGCCTCACGTATTTCAGTGCTTGAGGACCACTGACTTACAGCTGTCAGGCTTGTCTGAAAATCCTCCTACAGTCTTGTACTCTCCTTGTGGATGAACAAAGGAAAAAAAAGACAAGTAGGATTCTACTTTCATCAGTATTTTTTTAACCATTTCTTTTGGTACCTGTTATCTTAGGGCTTAATTTAAAGCCTGCTGATATAAGAGGAAGGAATTTCAACGGGATCGCTATCAGGCTTCCACCTGCATAAGGGGAAATGTCCATCCTCAGTTACAGAACTTCTATCAGACAATTTGGGATTCAGGAATTGCTGCCAATGATAACTATTATGAGCTACTGCCTGTACTGTGGAAACAGTCTTATTGATATTGGACAAGTCCTCCACATCCTGATGTGGTTTGACTTCCTAGTGACCCCTTTTCTTCCCAAATGTGGTAGATAACACAAAACATGAATGCCTTCTACAGCTTTAAAAAAAACCCTAACAAACACAAAACAATGAAAAAGGACAAATAGTTAAAAACTTTTGCTGGTAAGATGAATACCAGAGTTAGACATGATGGACAAAACAGTGATAAAATATGAACTGCTTGCTGTGTTTTTTTTACCTTTATAGCCTCTTGAAAAGATGTAGGTACATTACACATTGTTAGATTCAAGGTGGAAGCCACAGAGAAAATAACAGAAAAAGCAGTTGAACACAGCCTCAGAATATCTGAGCTTGAAGACACTTGATTATGTTACCTGTACTTTTTTGTTCTTTAACTAGTTTCTACAAAATACAGTATGCCTTTGTTTCATGGAAGGAAGCAGCTAGCAGCTACTGTTCATTGACAAGGGACCCTAAGCTGTGGCACAGCTGGAACTAGTGAAAGGTTTACAAGCACAGTGTACACAAATTCCTCTTAGCAGCCAAATCCTCCTTCTGTGCGTGCCTGACACACACAATGAGGAGTTGCTGATAGTCCTGGTATTTGAGCCATGTACATGTGAGGTTCCCTGGTCTGCAAGCTGCTGCAATGCTCCTGAGAATTTCTTGGTGGAAACACAGTATTTGCCATAGAATAATGATATACTTGGCAGGAAATTCCTAGCATGAAAATGTATTTCCTTTTGTCAAAACCAAAAGGTATTACTTTTTAAAAGCAGAAGTAAGCTCTTCATTTTCCAGTAAAACATCTGTGGCCCTTTCTGAAGAATGGACCAAGTCCACAAGGGCTGCAGATATACTTTGGTCAATCACTTTGCCTATGTAGTTTGTCTTTTGATTTTTTAATAGAACCAAGTGATATAAAGTGACAAACCAAATGAAAGATATTTACAAAACAGTATAAAATAAGCTACCATGGGGTCATACATGTGATACTTTCTAAAGACATACTGTATTAGAGGTAGGTGAAAAAGGGGAGATGATTCTGCAACCTTCAGATATCCCAGGCTCCTCCATTCACTAGTTTTTCTTCTTTTGCATTATTTTATTTTACTTTTTTTTGCAGACACAGAGGGCTTGTAATAACTTTAATGCCTACTTTTTTGACATATTAGGATCACCCTACTATTACTTAAAGCAGTGCACATCTTCATTTGGTCCAAATAGGCAGATTCTGCCCATAATTTGAGACTATATGTAAGTACATTGACACCTTTGCTTCTCTCTGTCTGGGCAGACCTAATACCAGTATGTCAACAATGGCTTAATCAAACCTCTTTTAAAGAAGATCACAACCACAGGTTAACACTTTTTCAACAAGCACTGTTTAAATGCTGATGGTCTCTGAGAGAGAAGACAGCCCTTAGCTAGTTTTCCATGCCCGTCTTTGCACTGGACAGTCCTGGTGTGCCATCCTGTGTCACATGTTCGAGAACAAGAGAGCCACGGCCCCGTAACCCAGCGGGGTTGCGTGAGCTGTGGAGTCACTTTGCTGGTGACAGAATTAGTCATTTGCCCTTGTTTCTTTGGCACAAAGAAACTGTAGCGGACATCCACTGGCTGAGTTGGATCGGTTGCAAGTATCTGCACAATAAGAATCTCTTTTGTGGCAGAGTGTCCCATTGTGTGCAAAAAATCATCTTTGTGGCTCCAGCCGCTGTAGTTCATGACAGTCCCATTGATGTCAATGATTGTTTCTGAAGTAGAGATCATGTATTTTCCATTGACAAGGTACTCACCGTTTTTCTTCTTCAGGGCCAGGTAGGCAGTGAACCTGCTCTGGTCCTTAGTCTTAAACTGCCGAACTTTGATGTGGGTTGCCCCTTCGGGGATTTTCACTACATCTGTGTAACCCTTGCTGAATGAAGAGACAAAAAGAAGAGTATTCAGTAGCTAGCATGAAATAAGCCTCAAGTCTTGCTACAATGCCCCACAAAGTCACTGGTATGACACATCTTGCTTTGTTTCAGTTCAGGCCCCAAATCCATCCGGATTGAGGCTCATTAACATTAATTTGACCAGGTTCTACTGTTAGTCTACTGTGTTGTTTTGAAGAAATTTCTATTGCACTTCTTTCAGATTGCTTAATCTTTAACTTGAGTAACAATTTTATGTGTGTCAGATGGACAAGGAATGAAAAATAACAGATAGCTTATATATTTCACCAAAGGGTGGGAGATATGAAATACGATGCACACGTTGCCTGCCAAGGAAAAGATAATGAGATATGCATTGGTTACAGCTGTTTCTTGCTGTCTTTGCTATAATGATGATTAAGGAAAGCATGAGCGGAGAAACAGCTGGGTAAAGGTACCTTGGGAACATTTAAAAATAATCTTGATCACTGAGAAAAAATTTGTTTACTTTGAAATTCATACACCCACAGATTAATTGTCAAGTGTCTAGTAAGAGAGGCACCCAAATGTTTCATTTGTATCATCGCAGAGTTCTCTCTGTTGCTACTTACAGCATAGCTTAACTCAGATTTAGAAAAAGATACTAAATATTGTTACTGAAAGGGACAAGCATTCAAAACCTGCAAGTGTGTTGGAACTTATCACTATCTCAAATATGTTATTTTAACTTTACTGATACATAGGAAAAACCCCTAAAGACTGTACACAGCTATAAGCTACCAGCTGGACTTTGGAGACACACATTTCCCTTTCTAAGTCCGTGACAGAACCATCCTGCAAGTATCCTATATCTGAAAGGTTTAATGAGAAAAACATTAAAAATATATATTAAAATATATATTAAAAANATGGGACAATGACTAAAACTCTACTGATTTAGCACTTCCATAAAGATGAAGGAATATGGTGGAAAACTTGGGCTGGAGACTCTGCTCCACAGCACTGCACAACTATTTTTACGTAACAGTTGCCAGAATAAGTCTGTTAAAAAACGCTATTAAAGTTAAAAAATCATTTGTTAAAAAACTAAAATAGTACAGGAGAATTCAAGTCTTCTGCACAAAGAACTGTAACACTCCATGTGCACAAAGAAGTATTTGCAGGATCAATTCGGCTCTTTCCCAATTTCTGATAATTTGGCTTTACAGCTTTTAAAAAAAGTTCTTAGGAATCAAGTTTCCCAGAAGACTATGTTTTGCCTGCTTTGAAAGAAAAAAAGTACAAACAAATATTGTATGGCAATTGTCTGCAATGGGAAATAAGAGTTTTTTCTTGGGCTTTTAATATTCCCTGTACACCTAATGTAGAGATTGCTACTCTTTGGTTTATAATGGACAGCAACACATGAGCTGCCATTTTTCAGTGGAGAAAGACAATTTTACTGCAGTTACTGCCTTTTTATACACAACTGTAAAAACTGTTTACAGACAAATAAGATTTCACTACTTTAATGAGGGATTTATTTTAAAGTCAATTGCTTGCAGAAAAGAATCATCTTAAGCATTTCAAGTAAAATTAAAATCCTTGTCAGTCCAAAATTCAATCAAAATCCAGTTAGAACATACCTGGGGCTTGTTGACTATCACTTTCTAAATGGCGTAATGGTTTAAATGCATCAAGGTTAAATTTATATTTATCCTCTGGCCAGTCTCATGTCAGGTGTTTTGGCATTGTTAGGTGAGCAATCATTGGTTTAGCAGGAAGAAGATTAGTTATGTTTATTTTTAGAATAAATTCACTGTCAAAGCCATTTTTGACTGCTATTATTCAGTATGTTGAAATGCATAGAAATAAAAGGTCATTTCAGGGGTCATATTTCAACTTCTGGTAGCTATCAATATGCTGTGTAGGAATTTGAAAGATATAAAACAAAATCAAGTTTATATATAAAAGACGTTACACTAATGCAGTCACTGATTCTGAATAGAAATTATCAACTAAAAGTTCCTACATATAGATCACTACAGAAGTCCTCTGAGACCCTGGAACCTATATGAATGATAATTAAAAATATTCATTTTTCTATTAAAAATTGAAGAGGTTGGAAAATGAGTTCAGATAGAAAGGAGACTTACTTGACATTGGTATCTCAGGACAAAGCCTACTGCCCCCTCAGTGTGGTGAGGAAAAACCGTGGGGGCGGTTCCTTTCTTTTTACTCAACTCATTAAGTTTTAGTACAGTTACAAGGTGAACTTTGACAGAAAAAATGGATAACTGCTGTAAATATTTTGACTTAAAAAAAATCCATCTGGAGATTGATATTATGCCAATGGACAGGAAGGGATATAGTCACGCTTAAGCTGATGTTTACTTCCGACATCTCATCTAGTTATCTGTCTAAACTCCACATGTACTCAGCAGTGTGAAAAGGTAATTTTAGGGTATAATCCCTCTCAGTTATCAAGGAGAATGTTTGTAGTGGTCTGCTTCTCTCCATTACTAATAAATGGAATGTGTGTCACAAAATCAGGTGGGATTCTCCCACTGTCATTCAAAATAGATAATGTGAAAAAACATTCTCAGGGTGTAACTTGCTAATAATGCAAAAGCATCTGGGAAATGCAGAATTTCACAGATATGGAGATAATTCTGATCCCAACAATTTTCTGATTCATTCCTCTCTTCCTTTTTCTCTCTCCCCTAGAAACCACAATCCATCAGACACAGCAAGATTAGCAAGTAGCAAGAGTTGCTATGCCTTATTCTAGGCAGGCTTCCCATTAATGGGGTGCTCACCTGCATCACTGGCACTTTGTGTCAGAAATTAACTTGGTACAGTGTTTGGCCAGTTAATAATTTGCCAGTTTCAGGGTAATGCTAAGAACCAGCTATTTACATCTGGAAATGCAATAAAGTACACGCAATGTACCTTTTGTCTTAATCTTCCTATGAAAGCAAATTGCATTTAGAGACAGAAAGTAAGTAGCACAAAGCAGAGCTACTATTTGCACAACAAGATACATTTACCAATACTTGAGAGAAATACCTCTTTTTGGTAAAGGTGCCCATGACTTTTGTGCAGCTGGAGTTGTCTCCTCCACACACCCCACATTTGTCATACTGGAGCTTGGAACCGATGATGCCGTCGCAACCAGTCCGGATGCATTTTCCTCGGACACAGACTGAATTACTGTATGGTCGACATTCAGTACCATCAGTTACCTGGGCAATCATAATGAGCCTCAGTTAAAACTGCCACAGAAAAGATTAACTTTTTTGGATCTGACTGGCAGAACACAGTTACTTATGTATGTCACCTAATCAGAACAGAGAACCTACCCTGCCAGACCAGACAGTGTTTCTCTAACATTCCCAGCACAAAAGCGATTTAGCAAAGGGCTGAAAGCAATGACAGGTAACTTTCAGTTTTAATTGCACCTGATAGAACAAACGGACCACAAGTCACATCTATACTACTTGGTTAATTAACCTATATTTATTGTCTCTGTAAGAGTTACTCTGGACTCCCTAAACATAATTCAGGGCTAAAATTACCCTTATTCTCATAGTACTCTTTCTCCTCCAGAAAATTCTAGAGGAATGGAAAACTCCAAGCAGAAACCCCATTATCCACTACTGAGGACAAACTAGTGCAGAGAGCACTAAAAGGCCCGTATTTTTCATGAATTCCCATACTGAGATGCGGAAAAACTTATCTCATTTTAGAGGCCAGTTCTGGTCCTCATGCATAACCAGTGGATCAATTAAATCCAATCACACAGTGAAATCTTTGAATCATAGAATTAACTTATTTTCCCTGGTTGGAGGGAAAGATTTCTAAGATACAGGACACTTTGACACTGGATTATGAAGTCATGACTGGAGCTCCCATTACCTTCTGAGAAAACACCACATAATAGCCAGTTCCTTTGGCTCGGCAGATGAGCTTGCAGACATCTCCAGGAAGTACACCGGCATACTTGGGGACCCATTCAACAAACGTCTTGACACCCTTTGAATCAGACTGATAGCCATTCCTTGCTTCACATTGCTCTTGTCGAAAAGACTTAGCTGCAGAATTATTCACATCATTAGTGGCTATTTCAGACCACACTGCAAATATCACTATACCCATTTATTATTTCAATTTCTTTTCAATTTCTTTTTTACATAATTTCTAAATTACATCATGTCCCTTCTTTACTTAGAACTGGCCATCCAATCCTTCAACTGATTTAGCTTGGAAAACTTCCCATGGCATAATAAGCATTAAAAGTCTAAAGTTTGCATTGCATTTCATTTTCCAGGACTGAAATTCTTTTTCATTCAAGTGTCCTTTCTCTGTGGCATCTGGTGGGGGATGTGGGTGAAGAACTATGATATTGTATTAATGATTAATGTCTTGCTTTGGTAAATACATTTTGGGGAAATTACAGTAGACCTTTGTTGTGTCTTTCCACAGCATACTAAATATTTACTGTCTATGAACAGACAGGCTGGAGCACGAAGGCACTCACCATTGGGCGGGCAGGGAGCGATGTTGCAGGAGCGGTAGATGGCCCTCTTGCCTGTGCAGTACCGGCCATTGTTTCTGGGAGCTGGGTTATTGCAGTGGCGATAAGCAAACTGAACTCCTCCACCACATGTGCGGGAGCACTGTCCCCAAGGTCCCCAGGAGCCCCAGTTACCATGGCTTGAAGCCTGCAACATAAGGAACAGCAGGAGGTAAGTTCATCGTTCAAGTGTGAATAAAGTTGTGGCATCTCAAAGTCACTGCTAGTATTTTCTTCACTGAAGGCAATTTCTTGGTGATTTTAATCAGGGATAATGGATCTCAGGAGCCTTCCTTCTCCCAGCAGGGTTAATTTCTGACTTTTATGTGCACATTGACAACATCTCGTTTGGCACTGTGCAAGCGAAGGCAATACTAGGCCTTGTTCTGCACAGCCACCTTCACACTGTCTCATGGAAGACACCCATGCACCAGAAATAGTGCCCATAGTATCATGTGGTGCTCTCTTATTTTTTGCTTTTCCTACCAAAAGGGCCCCTTAAACTGGCTCCAAGAGGTGTGGCTTCCAGAATGTGTTCATAAAACTAATCTCTGATTAATTATATCTAATTACTGTGATATGTAGGTATTGCTTTGAATTACTGGCAAGAGATGGAGTTGTCAACTCCGCTAAGCTGGCTACCTAGAAACAGTATTGCAATAGCACATAGAAGTCTATAAATCCATAAAAAAGGGTATTATAAGGGCTGTAGCTTGATTTGAATGGCTTTCATAGTTTGCAAATATTTTCAAAAAGCTCTGCAAGTCCACACCTCTTCTGTAGCTCCTGTCTACCCAGTAAACTTAGAAGTATCTGAACTGATGGTTCTTGTGAGCCTGGGGACTCTTCAGATGTATAGTGGACTGAGGGGACTCTGTCACTGGAGTTATACATTTTTCTGCTTCAGAAATTATCTTTTGTATTAACTTCATCCACCTTTCCCTTCACTGGAATTGGGGTCCTGAGGCCTTTCAGAGCAGGGATGCAAATTAAATTTACAGATTTAATGTATCTTGCATTCCATGGCCAAGAAATCAGAGAGCTATGTCCTGGTAACTGATTTATTGAATGGGCAAATCATTTACTCTGAAAGGATGCTCCCAGTTTTCCACAAATGAAGGCTTTCATACTTCAAGAAGAAAACATGCCTCCTGAACCTCAGCAGCATTTTTTCTATATCCCTCACTTCAATTATGTGCTAAAAAAATAAGGCAGTTTTCAATCTGAGTTCCACGAAGACTCTTTCACTCCCACAAAAATCAGCACCTTTGAGGATCACACCTTCTAAAATTCCCTGGGGTCACAGCTGGTCACTTACTGAGTAGTATTTCTTCTTTGTTTTGTCAACACATTTTCCTTGGAGGCAGATCCTTCCTTTTCCACATGGTGTTCCCTCGACAGCAGGGAGCTTCTTAGTCAGACAGACCATCTGCCCTTGGCGCACAACAGCACACCAGAGACGAGAGCACACGTCCATCCCGGGACACACCGTGTACTCGGGCCCGAACGCCAGCTTGCACTGACGAATGGCATCATAGGTTTGTCCTGGGAGCTCCTCAGGGCCCATGATGTGCTTTCTCGGTTGATCCAGCAAACAGTTACCTAAAAGAGCAATCCAATCTATTATTACTCACTTCCTAGTTTTTTCTGCAGGGCTGCAAATCTGTCAGGTATCCATCAGGCAGAACAATAATGATAGCAAACCTCATTCAAAGGAAGCTGACATGGATGAGAAGGCTCTCTGAGGTGACATCAGGTTTTGCACAAAGTCATACTGTTGTCACTGTGTTCTCACCCAGCAGCACACTAGGTGTCGAGCTACCTATTTCCAATCTGAAAGCATAAATGAGTTTTACTCAGGTCCCTTTGGCCTTTCTTCCTGGTTTTCTTTATGCAATGATTCTGGACACATTCCATACTATCAGTTTTTGCTTTAAAGAGTGAGCAAATAAGCAAAGGTGTCGTCTGAATTTTGACACAGAATGTCAGAAATGGTAAAGCTTCTAAACAGATGCCAGAAAAATCAAAAACCTCAGACTTGTAGCCAATGAGGCACTTACCAAAAAACTCCCAGAAAAAAACAAAAAGGAAAGAAAAAAAACCTAACAGACCAAAGTTAAAATAAAAGGTGCATATCAAAACTAGTTCTGGTGGTAAATCTGGACTGGACTTCCCTTCTAAGGAATGACACTTAGCTGCTTATGGAGTTAGTTGGAAGAGGGCTAGCCATTTAATAAAAACCCCATAAATAACAGACAGAAAAAATTGCATGAACATATAGAATTGCCTATGTGTTTTAAGATTTACTACAGTGTTTGGCACACTCTAAACATGAGAATTTCCATTTATGTTCTAGGTATCTACTAAGAGCTATTTTTTTGCTATTGAAAACCTCACTTATTGACATGCAGAACTATTTAGTCAGTGTAACCTCTTTTACACTTCGTGAAGGGGTTATGTGGTCTGGGCAAGCTTCACTTATCCGTGGTCAAAATAACTTACCACAATTTGCCTCACTTTGGAATCTACACAGCATTCTTTGGCTGAAAAAAGCCTATCTACAAAAACCTCACTATTTACACACAATGGAATAGAATTTCAAGCTATGGCAGTGAATGCGAACAAATCAAGTATCTCACTTCTCAATAACTTGGGATTTCCTTCCAGAACACATACTTATTGCAACTGTAACTCTGTTCCTTTAAAGACTAAGGCCAATGAACCAAAGTAGCCAAAAATTCTTTCTGCATTACCACTTACTACCAAAATCTCTCTGTCTTGTTAAACCTATTCCATTTGTTGACCCTGATTTACCTCAGCCTTATCTCGATTATGCTTACTTTTTTAATGCAGACAAGGTTTGCCAATGCTAACTCTCATGAGATAAAGATACTTAAAAGTACCCTAGCATTCCAAATTTGTTGTAGTGTAAGATATTAGAGACAGGATGAGGAGTGAGGAAGCACCTATCTTTTTTCTGAAGTTTCTGAAAAGGACATAATTGGCAAAAGTTCTGGGAAAAATACACTTTGTAAAAGTAAATAATAGTGGAAATCCTACTTCATATATATGCCATGTGATGAAGAAAGAAGCTAACACACTGCTAGGGCGATGATGCAAAGTCAGTAGCATGTCATCATCCAGTATTATACACTGCTATTGTACCTATACTGAAGTTTATCACACTCTCAGGTAGAACTGTTATTCAGTATTTTTGCATATCGTAATAACACTTCATTTCACCATGACAGACACCTGTCCCTCACTGAGATCCACCTTGACTGAAATGCCAGGAAATACAAATTTAGAGAAAAAAGAAAGGTGTCATCCTTGCATATACTTCTCTGTCAATCATTTCAGTTAAAACTTATTCAAATACCTTTCACATGGGATTAACGAACAAGTTTTGTAAGCTTACATAGCAAATACAGGATTTTTTCCCCTCCAGAACACAAGGGAATGACATCCAAACTGCCCCTTAACTGATGCTGCTCTGAGGAAATGTGTAATTTCTATAAAGCCAAGTGTTCCAGCTGATCTCACACAATTAATTCAAAATTGAACACAGTGAACGTCCCTAACAATTCTCTACAGGGAAAAAAAATAAATTGGTAGAGAGTAGCAGTGTCTATGTTTAGACAGGCTGCAATGAAGTGCAGGTGTTTTTACCACCAGCTGGCCCAACCTCTTATACGCAATGGTAAAAAGGAATTGAAAAGTTGGAGAAAAGTTTGCCCTGGGCCCTCTGGGTGAGAAGTCAGAGGGGTCTTCAGTTCACTGTGTTACACTTCAACATGCACAGCATGTATATTCTGCTATTCCCCTTTTTTGTCCTAAGTACCAAAGAACATCTTTGTGCCCTGGAATAGAGCAACATTGTTGGCTGATGACAGTGATAATTAAGCCTTCTCATTATCTCTCTCAACGTTTTGTGTAATATATCTTGGGGAAAAAAAAGGAGGAACAAGATCTGTGCAGAAAGCAGATACACAGGATATAAATTAATTAAAATACAAACAGTCCTTGTTTCAGGTTGCGCTGAGCACTGCAGCTGAACACAACAAATTGCAGGCAATCATACCACAGCGTCATGGTTGGCATGACAATAAAGGTGATTTGTACCTTTGGAAAGGCTTTGCTAAAAGCAGATGAAAATAAATGTCACTCTTTTCTGGACACTAACTGAGCCTTTTCTTCCTAAATGCTGTCTGGGGTCATCTCATGAGTGTAAAAAAAATGGTGACATCATGACAATGCTGTTTATTGTTCTCAGAGTGGGCCTCAGGAGACAGAGAATCAGCACCCTGATCCTCCCCAGACCTCCTGGTTGACCTTGGACAAGACATTTGTACTGGGATTTATTCAGCTGACTTTAACTGTATGCAATGCTGGTGTCTGCAATGCAGTCAGCTGTCAGATGTTTCACCACACTACTTGTTCTTGAGGCAAACAAGTTTGTAGTGTAATTCAGCACCAATAAGGCAACTGATGAGCTTGGCCAGTGCTGCTGATGCCATTGGTTAGACCCCTCCACACAATGATGGGAACTTAAATAACCAGTTCAGAAGCAGCTACCTACATAGTAAATACCCACATTTTATAAGAATAATAGGGTCCCCAACACCACTTTTCAGATTTAGAAAACAGGAATATGAGTATTTGACAAAGTGATGCCAAGGAGTTAGAGTCAAGACTGTCATGCTTTCTATTACAGCAGTACAGGGTGAATATCTAAATCTACATAGGAAGCTAACTTAAAGCTTTGGTAAGACATTGACTGTTCATTTGTAATACAATACTGCTCACAGATCCAAACTTCCAGACTTCATTCACATTTTGTTTTGCTTACTCATAGGAAGGAGCAGATGAAGTATTTTATTTCCTCACGCCAATGCTGCCATGCCTTGTTTGTCATCCCAAAGCACAATTCATATGCTCATGCCTACTCAGATCTACGCTGTGCCTGCTGCACTTCTTGAAATTACACCCAAGTGAGTGAGGGTTGTTTCCTCTCCCTCCCAGCATTTGAAAGAGATGGGATTTTCTTCTTTTTATGGCACGATTGGAGGGTAGCTTCTTCTTGAAAATAAAAGGAAGGGACACTGAAACTATGGGACAGTACATCTGCCACACCTAAGGAAAACACTCTGAAGGAAACACAGAACTACGGTGCTATGGATTATGGCACAGAATTATGGAGCTATGGATTAATTCACTGTCTGAGAGAAGAAAATAAAACTATAAGATCTCTTCCTAAAATAAATGTATGTCCTTTCAGCACAATAATTCGAGGAAAGTGCAATTTAAATCAGTGACTTCCATTCTTAATTCATGGACAGCATTTGCATTCTGTTAAGGCTGATCTTTGATATGAAATAAATAACTGTAAAATTATTAAGTTCAACAGAAAATACAACTGCTACTCAGAAAAGGTCTCTGAAGGGCTGACCTACCAAGAAAAGGGATTCCCTAAACACTGTGTATTTGAAATCACATCAATAGCATCAGTAATAAAATTAATTCTCAGAGGATTATGGACCTCTATGATGAGAGGTTCAAATTTTCTATGGATTATTTCATTATACGAATAACTCTTTAAGACTACATACCTGCGTTTTACATACTCCTGAGTTTTAGAAAGGGCAATGTACACTAACCCATTCCTTAACGGACTGATAGATTCTAAGTCCTTTACATGCAGCAAAGAATACATGACTTTGTGAAAAGTTGGGCAGGTGGAAGGTACCCCTGCCCATGGCAGGAAGTTGGATTTAGATGATCTTTAAGGTCCCTTCCAAACCAAACCATTTTCTGATTCCATGATTCAATGGCAAGTGTCGTAAGTTGAGGACTGCCAACCCTCTTGTACAGGAACTCAGCACTCATGATGAACAAGGAGACCATAATGCAGCACAAGGATGTGAGGCTCTTGCCTATTTTTACATGAAAAAAATTGGCAGAGTTATATTCTTAGACCTGCAGAACAGACTGTTACAGGTCCACTTACTTCATTATTGAGACTGGGCCCAACTCATGAATAGGAATCCAAATTTCAAGCACCCATCAGACAGAAACAAGCTAAAGGTGAGGTGGGGAGGAGAAATACTTTCTTTGCTTGCTTTACTATTGGAGAAAGCAGTTTTCTGGATACATAGTGAAGAGGACAACTCAGGTCACAAAAAAAAAAAAAAAGGAAACATTGAGAACAATGTTTCTACTTGCCTGCAGCAAGTGAGGAACGAAGAGGAAACACAGTTCAGAGTTCCTTTTGCTCTGAAAGAGGCTATATATGGATAGTGGGAGAGGTCCCTCTTTTTTACCCCAGTGAACCACACTGTCCCTCATAATTAAACTCAAAAGGGAAAGTTCTCTTTGTATGTGGAATCCAACTTGGTAAAATTAAGTTAATGCCAGAGCAATATGGACCATAAAACAGGACAATACAGATTAATGGATCTAATAAAAAAGAGAGAAAATTGAACCATTCTCCAATCAAGAAAAACAGGAGCAAATATTTCAGAGAGCACTGAAATCAGCCAACAAAATATTTAAGAGCAAACCTTTACATACAGCAGACATACCATAGTTTTTATCCATAAGCATTTCAGTTACCATAACAACTTGATCTATTCACTCAATTATGTCATTTTTATCTCAGCCTTTTGGAATTTCAGTGGTTTGTTTAAGAACTGCTGTTGCTTTGGGAGCATAGTGAAGACTTTAAAATTCATTAAAGAGTGAAGACTATGCTTTTCTATTTCTGCCTTTGGAAAATGAAAGTTTTGCACTTATTCTCTAAGGAGTAAATTTCATATTTAACAAATAGTTACATGACTTTGGAAGGTAAGCTTCTGGGGCAGAAGTTAACTTTTACCATATACAGAACAGAGGAGTCTTATTCTTGCTTGCACCCTCTCTACATAAACAAGGTAAACACAATGGCATTACAAATGTAATAAATATAACAGCATTAAAAACATAATAAATATCACTAATGAAAACAAAAGCTCATACCGGTAGTCTAACTCTAGGTAGATCATATCACCCATTTTAATTTCTGTGAGGAAAAAGCCCTTTTCTTGTGTCCTCTGTTTAAAGGACCCTCTGAGCTCATACCTCTGGCATTTGGGAAGACTAATTTCTGTCTTTTAAATAAAGCTCTCCATTTTCCAAACCAAAGTATTGCTAACATACACTCCACCAACTCTTTCTTTTCTTTTGCATTAGAACCATTGGAGGGAGGGTGAGACTCTGTCAGCCTTTTAGATTGTTGCCTAGCTTTGCAAACACTTCCAAGATAGTCTTGAAGATGACCAAGGAATGAACAAACTGCCATAAAATGTTGTTATTTAAACAGATCACACTAAAAACCAACATGTACCTGACACAAGGTGTGATAATACATACCATGACCATCATCAAAAAATTCTGTAATAGTTGCTGAAGTGCATTTGGACCAGGGTTTTGAAGCATCAATGCTGGTCAGAATGGAGGACATCAGGCGCTTGTCTTCCATGGAGCCAAAGTTCTCTTCACAAAATTTGGAGTCATCATGGGAAAGCCCAAGCAAGTGCCCTATAGATACGAAACCAATAAAAAATTATATGACTATCAGTAACAGAATTTACCAGGTGGAGCTCACAGTCATGGCAAAATTGTATAATTGTATAATTCAGTCCCAAATTCTGAAGAGCAGCCCAAAGCAAGGCACTTGAAATGTGGTATCTCTGCTCAAACAAAAAACAAAAAAGCTGTGACAGTTTACACCATTACATATAGCAAAGAAATAATGCCATCAGCTGACATCACTGAACTGTAGTAACTGGAACCTGATGGAGGCTAAAGGGTACTGTATTACTATTATATTAGTGAACAATTTAGTTCTTACTGTTTTTCCAAATCATCTTCAGCAAGAAAGACTAATACTTTACTCTGTAAAGGCACTCTGCAACTGCCTAGAAAGGTGCTACAATATCTTCTTAAATGGACAAAAATCCAAGTATTTATGCTGCAACCAAACAATATCTTAAATTCTTACATAAACAGTCTTTTGAGTGCACACCTTGCATAGTGTGAGTACCCTCTATAATATAAAATACATCAAGCAATCTGAATAATGTTTTTTCTTTCATGTAAGGTCTTGGTTTTTGGGAGGGTGTTTTTTTTTAGTTTGTTTTGATTAGAGTTTAAGTTTTGCAGGGTTTACTTATAAATGTACATGGTACTGGATATTTATACTTCAGAAACAGAAAATAACAAGAGCAGAAAACAGCAGATCATGGAAATTGCAAAAATCCTTTGTGTCCAGGGGACTTCAGCCCAGTGCTACATAAGTTCTGTTAAGTGTGACAGTCCCTAGCTGCCAGAGTTCAGGAAGCATTTGGATAACACTCTGAGGCACATGCTGGGATTGTTGGGACTGCTCTGTGCAGGGCCAGAAGCTGGATTTTGATGATCCTTCTGAGTCCCTTCCAACTCTGTGATTCCATGAACCTTTCCTGTTGATCAGTGATACGCATCTTCTCTCCTCTCTGGGCAAAAATAATAGACTTGCAGGTAACAACACCCTCTTCACTCTACAAACATCAGATTTAACTTTAATTTCCATGCCCACACCAGATCATTTCACAGCCAAATTAATATCCAAGAAGTAGAAGAATGAATGGGAACAAATGGGAATAAATCTGCAGAGAATTCAAGCCTGAACTTAACATTCACAGTCTTCAAGCTAGGCCAGGAGATGATTAATCCGACAACCAGGGCTAGACCAAGAGTGCTTTAGTAAGGACAAAGACCACCCATGAAAGCCACTGCAGAGAAATAAACCCGATGCCCTGAAAGAGGCATATTGTAGTACTCTGCAGTAACTAAAAGCCTTGCAGCTTCATGTTTTGGTATAACTACTGTAGATTAGCTGTAAGGTGACACAAACAATAGGAAAACTGACAGCCAGATAACATATTCTGATATCCACAGTCATAGGCATGACAATAGTAATAATAACAACTACAATACAGACTGAAAAAGAAGAACATCAGCACATTCTATCCATTTTTCTTCTATAAACTTGCTGTTGTATTGTTTTCATCTGCTTTGGGACAGAACTCTGGAGGAAAGAGATGGAGGCAGAACTCACTGGCAAGCTGTATCTGAGATTAGTAAAGTAGCTGTCACAGCAGAAGTCTGTGTTAAGGCTACAGGAGGTCAGAAATTAGGGGGTTTATTCTGTGAAAGAAGCCAAGGTACCATCTAGCAGCCTTACTTACACTCTGGGTTCCTGACCAAAGAATGGAGCTACAGGAAAAGTGCCCAGAGGACCTTGATCTGTCACTCCCAGTTGTAGCAGTGAGGCCTGAAAAGAGCCAGTCTGTCTTCTGCAGCTACTGAATCCCCACTGGAGGGGAGGTGGGAAGGAGAATAAAGAGGGCATTTATCTTTTTTTGCTCTTCTTTTGATGTGCACACATTTACCAACATCATTCAAACAGAGCTTCTATTTTGAATAAAAGGCCATGTAATGCCTAATAAATGCAAGTAAGAATTTATTCAAGGGATCTGGGTTAATAGTGATGGGAGTTAATATTCCTTGCCCTGTTACTACTGTTGCTAATTGCTACTGAAGTGCTATATCACAAGTACATTGCTGTAAAACTGTAATGAATCAAACTTTCACACCAAAGGCATGTCTACTTTCTAGTATGGAAGAATTTGGCTTGTTTTTTTTTCAGCTAGATAAACCTACCTTCCTTTTGCAATACTTACTATATATGGCCAGATAATGCTATTTTTATACTGCACTGAGACACAGCTGAGTATCAGTAGGTATTATCAAGTTCCAGTCTGATATAGCACTATGTAAAGATGTGCTCTGAAGAGATGACAACTTTGCTTTATTTAAGACAAATGCTGGTGCTGAGCAAAATAATTCACTACTAAGATTATTATATCAAACTGATGGATTTCTCTGACAAAGAAACCAAATATTCAGGGCATCACTCCTAACCTACAGAGCAAATTCTGTGGAAGTGTCACAGGCTGAGGGTTTGATGCATCAGCAGCTACTGTGCCAAGGACTGCCTCTGACTTTGCCAAAGTCGCAGACAGCGACAACAAGCGTCTTCAGGAAATGCAAAGTTGATGTTATTTTTGGCTGCTGTTCTATGCCATCTTATCGCTGAGCTTGTATTCATGCTAAAGCACTGAGGAGCACCAGGTCACACCTCACGACTGAGGGCTGTGGGCAGAACAGACAGGTTAATGAACCTCAACATATGCCTAGGAGTAATATAACTAAAAACATTTTCTGCTGACATTAAATAACTCCTTGTAGCACATTTCACCAGTGCTCCGCTAACCTAAGCAGGGAGTAGGAGAGGCCTATCACCTGGCTTTTGCTGACGGACCCCTCAACATGCGGTACAGCCCTTCATTTAAATCAGGATCCCACACAATCTGCTTTGCAGAGCTGTTAGAGGTTTCAGCCACTTTCCTATATTTAACTTGAATCCATTCACTTCAATATGCACACACTACCAATCAACTGAACAGAAATATTTGCAAAACATTAGCCCAGTCAGCAAGAAAACACCACACTGGTTAGATTTAAGCTTCACTAGAGCAATCTCCTCTGAGACTACTTGTATGCTCAAAGGTTGCAGAAGAATGCTTTTGTATTTACTGTCCCAAGAGTGCTCATAGTTGTAGAAATTACTTCACTGCAGCATGGTTGTGGAATAAAGTAATGAGGCTCTCTCAGTGGAAAACGAGTTTCACTTCTAAGTCATTGGCTTGGTAGTTAACAGCTCTTGGGGAATAAAAAACCCCAGAGGACTGAGCTGAGGAGTTTGCCTGAATAACATCACATGGCACACAACACATGTTCAGTGTAGGACATGAATGACAGTTGTGCGCAAACCAGCAACTTGAGAACTTAATTTTTCAGAGTGCTCAACATTTAGCACCACGCAGAACAATCCAGAACTCTGTGATATGAAGCATCATCAGTCTTATAGGGCGCAATTCAAGTTTCTTAACCTTAACAGCCTCTGGTACCATTCTGCAACAGTCCATCCATTTATGATAAAATTTTGCTGTCCGTACAAATCCCTTTCTTGCACAACTGTACTTCATCTTACGGAACTGTTCATTTTATGTGAAGGACAGTCCATGTGAGCACATAATTAAAGACTTAATACAATGCACATATTCACAGCCCCGTTAACACTGGCTTCCAAATGCACAACTTCAGCACCTCTGAGTTTGTCTGCTACCTAAAGCATCGTTTCAATGTTCTATAGTTCTCAAAATGCCTCTCTGCCTTTCCTACGTGTGTTTTTCAGCTCCAGCTCCTCCTGAAGTGCAATTTGTAAGCAATTTCAGCTTAGACTACCTACTGTCAAAGCAATGTGATCACACCACACCAAACATAGGAAATCCTACAGCCAAGCAACGTGAATGCCCCTGGAGCAGGCCAGGCAGTACACTGTGCTGTAGCTTGCTCTGGCTTCCCATCCTGAAGATGGCTTAGTTTCCTTCCCCCTCAGCTTTGAGATACACACTGACTGCAGAGAATGAAACTGCTGAATTGTGAACCAAAACTGTTCTCATTCCTTTCTTTTTTCCCCTTTATACAGATAAAAAAAAGTTTTTCTTCAGATATGAGGATGCATGAAGCCAAGTTTCAAGTTCTTCACTTTGAGCAGAGAGATTGAAAATTTTTTCATAACCTGATTACAATTTATTCTCCCTCTCAGAAAATGCTGGACAGTCTCTGTGAAGAAGTTCAGAGTAAATAAATAAAATTAAATGCTTCTTAGGCAACTATTCAGCACAGAACATTTTATCCCAAATACTTTGGCAAAAGCACAGGAATCTGAAATAGGGTCATCTTCTGGAAAGTGTCAAGCTAGCAGCTTCACCTTTAATTAGAGTGCAGCACAACTTCTACATTTCACAGTGGAAAATGGGGTGAACTGAGGACACACCTCATTAACGGCATCTACTTTCTCATATTAAATCAGGCCATTGTTCTAACGCATGATGAGAAGTAAGACACTTACTTGGCAGACTTCAGCCTTTTGAGGAGAAGCTTCCCAAAGTATCTGTGAATCTCTCATTAAGTTTAAAAGTTTCAAAAATAATTTTAAAAGTCTTGACAAGGAAAGAAGCAGTAAGCAGTAAATAATTTTCAAAAACATAATTCTGATTGTCAGCTTCTAAATTAGCCATCGATGACGTTAGTGAAGATAATAGCTGTTTATAGCATTTAATATATGGATTTTAGCTCTCCATACAGATTTGCCAGTTAATTTTGTATGTGTGCTTACAAACACCATAATGCAACTTTCAAACGATTTTATGGAAATCAAAAATCCTAATTCTTATCCCAATCTAAACTTCTCTTTGCACTAACTTCGCCTTTTAAGGCATTCTGACCAGGCTTAAAAGTCATTAGAGCATATGACAAACTTCCAATGATGCTTAAAGCCGGTATTGCATTTCATTAAAAGGAATCAAAATTCAAAATATCACAGGGCTCTGTATTCTCTAAATAGTGCCTAGCTAAGTTATGCTCTTTTTAGCACAGAAGTGAGAACAACAAAATACTTCAATGCCTGTGCCTGCCCTTCATCCTTTTGCATCCCAAAATTAAAGACGGGACACTTCCCTTCCTACTTCAAAAAGTCTCCCCCAACACTCCTTGCATGCATGAATGTGTAGTTATTATCACATATTGTTCAGGACATTAGGGTGATTTCTGGAAGTACTGTTGGGGTGCTTCCCTTCACAAGAACTTGAGTGAAAAGGTTACAAGTGATCCTTCAAATGATCCTGTATGCAACCAGAACTCCAGAGAATGCTTTGGACAAAAGCAGACTTGAGGAAAACAATTTTATAAAGAAGGGTTTTAAAAAGAATGTCAATTTTATCACTATACCATATTCTACTACTATAAACATCAAACCAGGCTATTGAAAAAAAAAGAAAGGGCTCCCAGCAGCTGCATAAAATGATGACTGATTGAGAATGAGTTAGTAGATCATCTGATGTTTTCTACTTAATGAAGCATCTTACTGGCGTTGACAGTTCCCACTGAGTGAAAATGACATAATATAATTTTACCAGCAGGATGGTGTTTAGTTAAGTTATGCTGTAGGAATGCACAAAATGGTGAAAGAAACAGATGCAAAGGAGGCAGGTTTTGTCCTCATGGAAGCGGAGTTAGTTAGCCTTCTTGTGAATTGGTTCTGTCCCAAATGGAAAAAAGACCAAGCACCTAAATGGGCTGATGCCTTTTTCTCACAGCCTTCCTTCTTCCCTTGATGGGGGAGACAAAGTGTAACTGCATCAGTAAACTGTTGAAAGTGGTATGACAGCAACTTGCAGGCTTTGGACTCAAGTATATTTTGAAATGTCATCTGCGAGGGGCTCTTGGCATGGCTCAACCAGATTCTGAAGCAAAAGGAGCCAACAGTGGCCATTAGCCCCTGGATCCCAGTTCACCTGCACTGTCTGCATTCCTGGACAGGAACTGCACAGGTTTCCCCACCCCGATACTACTGAAGACCTGCTACCTGACACAGCCTAACAGGAAATAATACCTGCAATGTGTTCAAAAAGAATTCCTATGCCTTGTAGGCATGGGGTATATATAAGTAGGGAATACTCCAATGCAATTATGACAAGTCAGCTAAAACTTCGATCGTCTCTAAATATCAGGACACAATGAGCGCTGCAGGGAAATCAGGTGTGCACCAGAGCTGTGTTGGATGTGTGGTGGAGAACACTGGACTGCAGCTATCTTACTCCCAAGAGCACTGGGAAGCAAAAGAGAATCACAGAATATCCTAAGCTGGAAGGAACCAACAAGGATCACCCAAATCCAGCTCCTGGCCCTGCATGGAACAGCCCCAAGAATCACACCATGGTGCCTGAGAGTATTGTCCAAATGCCTCTTGAAGTTTGCGTATTTCTGATTTTTCTTAATATATAGTTCTAGACTATCTGTAGAGGGTCTCTGAGTAAACAGCATGCAAGATTATTCTAATTTCATTCAATTTCATTTTTCTCAAGCATAAGAAGCAAGAAAAGTGTCCACAAGATACAGCAAGCAAACCCCAGCTTTTGCTAACAATAAATCATAGTGGCTTTCCTGAAAAAAAAAAAAACAAACAACAACAACCTTGTGTATGGACATACACTGATCTCTAGTGCTTGAACAGAACAGCATGGCAAAGTACAGCTCTTGCACTCAATTTGACCACAGGACACATGCAAAGTGACACAGTATGCTAAAAAATGCTGCGGGCATTGTAATTTGTTTTCTTAGAAAAGCTCAGCTCTGATGAAGCATGTGTTTTCCAGTGAGGTCATGCCTTTCACCTAATTTCCAGTTGGGATGACTGGGGTACAAAAGAAGGTCAAGTGATTTGCCCAAGGTTACCCAGTGAGTCACTGGCTCTCATGGGATCAGGATTCAGGAAGCCCCTGGCTCAACATTCCATGGTCTGATCACCAGCCTATATCTTCTGCATTAGCCTCCCACTCTCTCCTTTGGTAAACAAAGATTGAATGTGGTAGCTCTTTCAAAACAAAACCATTTCTTTTCGCATGTACTGTTTTTCTAAATTGTGTGAGTACGTGACTCCTTGTTAAGAACTTCATCCTGGTATAACTTAGAAATCCCCTGGAATTCATGGGAATTTTGCATGAAAATTATGGGCCTAAGCAATAACAATTCATAAAGTTGTTTCTTTTATAAAGCAGAAGTGATTTGAATTACACAAGCTTACAAAAAAATTGCACAGCATATAAAACTGGCTATTTCTCTTTCTTCATCCTTGAACTTCCCTCCCAATTTTCTTTTCTTTGACTGCTATCAATCACTTATGACACAAAAAAAGAATAAAAAAACCCATTTCTCTCCCTTAAATCTCCAGCCCAGAGGCAGTTTTTAATATTTCTGGCTTAAAAGAGTTCTTCAGACTGAATGAAACAATAGTCTGAAGTGTAGCTTCTTTTCAGGAGCAGACATAAAAAAAGCCACAATCAGACATTCATACACCAGTACTGCAGACTTTACACAAAACAAACTCGTGCTGGAACGGCTTGTTATAACAGACTTCTGTGGGAGATCACAGATACATCACCCCATCAGACAGGCAATTTGCAGGCAACATGTTCTGCCCAGGCAATGCAGACAAGGCAATCAGAGACCACTATGCCCACACAGACCAAATAATCATTAAAAAGGTATTGTCTTGGAGGTCCACACTACATCTGCTGCACTAATTAATGGGGCATGTAGAAGATAAATATTAATTTTAATGAAAAAGTGGGAGATGGTGAAACCTATTTCACACCTATTCAACTCAGAGTAACTTGAAAAGAATATAATTCATGGCAGCTCATGGTAAATGAACAAACTCCAGGAGAGTATACAGTGCAGAAATGTTTTCATTACATTGCCTGCTGTCTGTTTATTGGGTAATTCTGCCTTCCTATCTGTACCGTAAGTACCTTTCCCACAAAAATTACATGGTCATATTGGTAGTATCTACCTGGCAAGGAAGAAAGCAATCCCTACTTTACACTGCAGCCTGGAAGACTAAGGGTCCAGGCTGAACACTGAACTTCATTTAGGATCACAGAATCACTTAGGTTGGAAAAGACCCTTAAGACCATTGAGTACAACCATAAACCTAACACTGCCAAGTCCACCACTAAACCATGTCCCTGAAATATTTTTGATAGACTCTTCTATAACATTAGACAAAATATATTTTATTCTCAACTCCTTTATGGTTGCAGAGATACCGATATTTCACTCTATATGTCTAGCTTTAAAGTACAATATTCAGGATCCATAGCAGCTTCTCAAAGTATAGCATTTGGTTAATTCTTCATAAGGTTACATGTCCACAGAGATCAGTACAACTCCAGAAAACCTCTGAGAACTCCAGCAATGTTAGGGCTCTGTCTGGGTCACTTCCTGAAGCCTCTGGTTGAGAACGTGGCCCTCCACCTCCTCACTGCTCTGTCAGAACCCCTTCACAGGCATTACAAAGGCAGAGATCCCAACTCTACTCAGACTTAAAAGCACATGATAGATAAAAAATAAGCTTAGGCATATTCAGAATCTGAGGATTGTATTTTTCTACAGGATATCCATTTTCACCTTCCATCTGTCCCTAGAAACCATCTTGCCTTCATCAAATAAGGTTTTGCTTTAATCACCATGTCTGCTGCAGGTGGAACAATTATATATTTTATATGATACTACAAGTTAATAAAAATATTGTAGGGTAAGCCAAGAATTTTTACCTGAAATTTTAACCAGCAACCTTTTATACAAGCTGGTGTTTGATTTTTGAAGCATCAGCTCAATTTTCTGCCCTACCTTCACCTCCTCTGAAGGCTTAGCTTTGACTGCCCATCTTTTTCCTTAATCCAGGGGGATATGTTCATGAAGACTTAATTCAAGAGCTTTTGCAAGCAGGAGTTAATAAGTTTGAAAAAGGTTCAAAGAGCAAATCAAGCAATTTTCCTGATGTATGCCATCAGAGAAGACTTGGATGAATGTACTCTCTCTTTTTTGTTGTTTTAAGACAGCAAATCTGCCTAATTATGATTACATACACATTTGCCTGAACTTCATCTGTCATAAAGGAAACATGAGAGTCAGACAGCCTTCACCGTTTTTTCATGTGGCTATGAGATTCTGTGCCCTTGGCAATGTATCCCCCTTGAAATGAAAGGCTAGAAGAGATTTGTAACTGTCAAGTCTGAAGCTTGTCTTTATCTGCTTTATCTTGACAGCCGTGAAATCAAAGGGCTACGTGTTCAACAGTGGAAAAGATTACAGTAGTTACTTTTGAGTGTATGCAAAATGAGCATTTATTGTAAAATATGGAATGGGAATATTTTTTGACTGTTCTACTGACATCAAAAGCAGTACTACCATGTATCATACACAGTTCCCAGTTTCATTTTTTACAGAAGGGCCAGAATTGTAGTTTGCTATAAAGGTTACACATGTTCTTTCCATAGAGGCCTGCAACTCAAACACAGGCTCAGGCTCTGAATAACTAATTTTAACCCCCTCAGAATTCAGCAAAATGGCATTTTGACGTATTTCAGTGAACCACCCAAGCAGAGATGCCAGGAGTGATACATCACTTCCAAAATGGCTTCTTTGCAAAAAACTATGCTAATAAAGCACTACATTTTGCTAACGGTGCTCATGACACTTTTGTCCTCAGAGGTGGCAAAAAAAGATTTGGTATTAAACACATCATTTTCTATATGGAAGAAATTCTTCCCTGTGAAGCTGGTAAGGCACTGTAACAGGCTGCCCAGAGAAACTGTGGCAGTCCCATCCCTGCAAGTGTTCAAGGCCAGGTTGGATGGGGCTTGAAGCAACCCCATCTAGAGGAAGGTGTCTCTGTCCATGGCAGGGTGGCTGTAACTTGATGATCTTAAAGGTTCCTTCCAACCCAAACCATTTGATGATTCTGTGATTTTCCAGTTTTAGTTTCTGAGCAGTTCCTTGATTTTGGGCATTTCACAGTACAGCTGCAGAGGAAGTTATGAGAACTTCACATAACCACAGAAAACAAAGCTCAGCAGAGACCTTGAAAATGCATCTTGTGCATCCCACTGCCCTAGGGTAGGATCATTGTCCCCTAGGCCACAGCTGTTTTAGCCAGATGACTCCTGTGAACCTCCAGTAATGGAGATTTCACAGTCTCCCCAAGCAATTCATTTCTGCCCTTAAGTGTCCTGGTTGGATGATTTTGGCTAATGCTTAAAGTAAATCTCCCTTGCTGCAATTTAAGGCCATTACCCCTTGTGCTGTCCCAGACGGACACAAAGAATAATTGATTACGTAAATTTTTGCAACGATTACTTAAACATATTTGAAGGCTGCTTTTATCCCACTCTTTGGCCTTCCCTTCTCTAAAGTCACGTGTAAAAGATAAAAGAAAACTAATGAACAAAGATTTAATTAGTTCCACATAGCAATATCAAAGCTATATCTTAGGAATAAAATACTTGGAAAGAACATCAGTAAACCATATTACTCAGGAGGACAGGAGGAGTAATAGCATGCCAGAGTGTTTGTGCACCATAGGAATAGGAACATTGCAAAAGGTCAAATGGACATTAATACTGAGCAAAAAGGCAGAGCTTTCTCTGTATTGCCTCCTCTTAAAAAACCCCCAGTTTTTCAAGATTGATGAAAAGAACAAAGATACATGTAATTTAAGCTACTAGACACATGTAACTCTCACTGAACTAAACTGGAGCTTTGCCTGCTTTTGTATTTAAAGATTAGATCAAAACTCAAGAAACAAATTTAATCCTTGTCTTTCTTTGAGAATTCCCTCATGATTTGGGGAAATTACCTATTGATAAAACAAGCTCCACTTATGTTCTCTTGAACTCTTCTCATTTTGCTTTTTGCACATGCATTTTGAATTTTTGACGAATTGTTTAGGATGGTGGGCTGTCTGTACCAAAATATGCAGGACTCCAGCATAAGAGGAGCCAGTCAGCAGAAAATTGTGACCATGACTTCACCTCAAAATACACCACTAGGCTACTGAACACAGAAAATATCCCACCACAAAATAAGCTAAATGTAACTTCAAACAGATTGTGTCTGTTGGTGATGTTGGATCATGATTGTCTTCAGGAAATTCAAAGGCTGGCTTATAATTCAACACTGTAAAAGCAATGAATCTCCAACCCAAAAGTCCAGAGTATCAGACTGAGAATCCAGTTATTTTTGTTTCCTGATGATTATTTTAATAAGGGATATATGGAGAAGCAATATGCTAGTGCTGACCTATGAAACATAAAATAAATGTTGAGATAATGAGCAATAATAGATTGTTCAATGCTTTTCTCCATATGTCCCCATGAAGCAGAGAACTGCATGAGGTAAGGAAACACCATTGTTTTTACAGACGGCAGGCTGATGATAACAAAGGCTTGGAGAATGCCTACATACTGTACCTAAGCTAGCTCAGATAGTTCTGCAAAAGTGCAGCTGAAGGAGTTGCTAAAAGTAAAAAAAGGCATTCATATTCCCCAACATAGTGATGAACTGATGATTTCAGGCAAGAATGCAGAAGACTATTTTTATGAAAATAAAGCTACTGCTGTCCAACCTGATATCAGCATGTCCTCTGCTAAAAAAATAGCCATATATGGATTTACTATTAGTGGCTGGATGTGTTGACAGGCTATGATTTAAAAATAACATTTATGGTACTAGCACTCATTCCCTTTATTCTGATGAGAAATTGGATTATCACATTCAAAGCTACAAGGTTTCCTCTTGTTTTTTGTTGTGCTGTTGTCACTTTTTGCATTTGACACCGAAGACAAACTATTATTGACTTCCCTACATACACATGGGGCAAGATTCGGGTCTGACCTCATCAAACTTCCTATATAGATCTCCACCTCTCAGTGTCAGCTAATTAGCTGGACTAAGAATTTGTTTGTATCTATTTCGTTCTGTGCTCCCCTTTACAGGCCTTTGGAAATTTTGCCTGTTTTGCTGCTCATTCACATACTCTTTCCCTCAAACCCCACTGGTCAAAATCCATCTATTTTATCTGAAAGAAATAAAACATCTTACACATGATGTGGTAGAAAACCTGGCAACAGTAGCAGCAGGCTTTACTCTATAGCAGGCTGCTTTTTGGCTTCCTGTGCACGAATCCAACCAGAGCCCCTGGGCTGTGCATTGTCCTGTTTGGTTGAGTTGCAGTTCAATTTACTTTGGTTGCCTTCCAGAGAAAGAATCTGATCCTGAAAAATGCTCTTCAATCCTTCAGAGAGGAAACAAGAGCATTTAGGCCCCCTTGGAAGTTAAAGTGAGGACACACAGCCATTCTGCAGATGGAGTCAGCGTTCATGATGCCACACCTGCTCCCCATGCACGTGCAACAGGGTTACTTCAAAAACTGCAGAGATTGATTCTGATTTCAGTTAGTGGCTCATCCTGATATTCCTATTGACACAAAGGTACATCTTAGAGCCTTTAGCATCCCTTTGATTTGCAGGGCATCACTTAGGTTGCCATGTGAATTCTAGCGAGTAACTAAGCCACTGTAAAATTAAAGCTACACCCTGCCCACAGGACAGGGGGAACTTTGAGGTTTCTGGATTGTAGGAAGAAATCTGGTCTCCAAGTAAAATAAAACAAGGTTTTCCCCAAAGTGCTTAAATACGAGGTATCCATGCCACACTTTTATTTTTCATCCTTTTTTGACCTTTGATTTAATGTAAGTACTCAAGCAATTTTAGCTGTGTTTTCTTCTCAACTTCTCCCACTTCAGGCCACACACACAAAGATCATTCTGTGACCTGACACCCTCCCTCCTTTCTTAAAAACTCCTGGTGAGGAGAAAAAAAAAAGGATGTTATTTTAAACAGCCTCAAACTAGAGGTTTTGAAGTCCATTAGGGCACTTATTTACTCATTTCATGATTTTTTTTACATTGAAAATTACAGTTTTTACAGATTCCTGTAAACGTCTAGGTATGAAAATGGCTTTTTCAAAAATGTTCTTCCAGATCACTAAAAATAATTCACTTTTGTTTATATTTTCTTTATGCATAATTCAAGGAACAATATGTATGTTTACTGCTTATCCCTATCTTTACTCATTAATTTTTAATCTGCTTAAAAATTGCTGATAAAATGGTAGTCGAGTCACATTACTCACCTCTTCACACACCAGATACACTGGCATCACAAGATGGTTCCTCAGCCAAGCTCACCAATGCCCACCAACCCTCAGCAGCAGGCATCCCTTCCATATGCAAGAAGATACAAGTAGCCCCTCCAGCAGACTGGCCTTTGAATGATAGGCTAAGCTTGCAATCTATTTGTCCCAGGTCTAGACCAGGTTCATGATCAGTCACTGTTTCCACAGCATCCACATTTGGAGCCTCTAAACATATGCAATGTGAATCTGTCTTTGATGTATTGCTGTAGCTAACTCCAAATGCTCTGAATTACTGATTTCAGAGCGTTTTTTTCTTTTATAATTACATTATTGTTTGTTAAAATTTCTGTTTGGGGGACTCATCTTGCCACAGTATTTCATGTTTGCATGTAACACATGAACCCCTCTCCAGCCACTACTGATATAGTTTCTTTGTAGCTCCATAGGAGCAGTAGGTTTAGGTTCATTTATTACTAAGAGTCAGGTCACTGACACACCAGCTGCTTTTATACATTTGGTGACCTCTGTTTGCTGAGCCAGAGGTATATGTAAGGCATGCAACTCTTGGGCTCTACCTGCTAGCTACTTGAAAATTGAACTACTGCAGTGATACTCCCAAAGCAAACTTTACTTTGGTTTGGCATGAGTTACAAGGCAATTCAGAAACTGGCTCTCTCTGAAAGTTCTCCTTTCCTTGTTATTTCCTTTCAAAAATGTTTTTTTTCTTTCAAGAAAGAAAAAAAAAGAAAAAAGAAAAAACCAACAAAAAATGTTCTCCACTTTTAAATTGCTGTTCACTCACTGAAGTGAACAGCCCTTGTAACATATGTATTTCCAGTGAACACAGTAAATTAAACATAATCAAGATGGCAGCAGTCTCTCTGAAGGACTATAGCATGACAGACATTATAATATCCTAGAACTTAAAATTTTCTTCTGTCACTAACTCTATCTTAAATCCTTCTGAAGGTTACACGTATGGCTCCCAATTTAATTGCTGTGCACTGAGGTGGAAACTGAAACAAAATTAAACAGGCTTTTGATCAAACCTTTATCACCTATATACTTTTTAACCTATTACAGCATTCCTATAAGTACCACATTTCACCATAACAGTGAATTTCCATAAAGTTAGAAAAATATTAGAATTATGGGGTTTTTTTTCCATGAAAGCCTTTCTCCCTGGATCATACACTGTCCTGAGAAAAAAAAGGCTTTGTAACAGCAGAGCGTAAAAATAGTTAAAAAATGTGAGTTATTTTCCACTGTGTATGCACTAAATGGAGGAAAATTACAATAGATGGGCCAAATGGTTTCTCAGGAGAGACATATACTGACATCTTTGGACACTAACAGTAGCAGCAGCCTTTGAATTTTCACTTCAACTACTGCTTAGAAATGACACTGTCAGAAAGGAAACACCTACTGTGTGCCTTCACTTGCCTTCTGATCCCTTATTAGTTAACCCTGAAGTGCATATGTATACAGCCTTAATCCCCAAGTGAGTATCTGGACCAGGGGAAATCTGGAATTAATTGCGAAGTATTTTGGTTACTAATGCAGCTGTTACAAGTGTTTGATTTGGCAAGGGAACAGAAAAGGCACTGCATACCAATTTCGTGAGCCACTGTAAAAGCTGCGTGGAGGCCGTCATCTTCAATCACTGCACAGCTGCGCTCAGGAGAGCATATGGTCCCAACGTCTGCCATTCCCAGAGTATCACATGAATGATGCCCACATAAATCCTGCCCAGGAAGGGGGGAAAAGAAAATCATTAAAATAAATTTTTACACTCATAGGTAACAACCAGTTAAACGCATGAGCCCTTTGCAAGCAGCAGAACCTGGGTAAAAACATCAATATAAGCTTCTACCTAAAGATATCAATGCAGTTTAAAAGTGTGACAAGCCAATCCCACCCCTGGTAAAGTCAACGAGAGCATTTTCATTGACTTTAACAGGATTTGGATACATTCTGTAACTAATTATTATTTGTATTTCTGCTCAAACTTGCATTCAGGTAGGTACTCAAAATATGCTGTTGAAGCATTCTTTACTGACAACAAAAATAGAATATCCTCCTTATTTACAGAAGGTAAACAAAGGCAGAGAGGATGCTTCAGATTCCTGATCAGTCCTTGAACAAGACATCACCTTTCTTTTCCAAAAGCAAGTCTTATATTCACACTCAGAAGAAATGAGATTGTTATATGTGAAATTTCACTTCACTTCTGTCACATAACACAGTGATTATTAGTCTATTACCCGATATACCAAATATTTAAGCAATTCTCAGATGTTGCTTAAAGAGTCAGTGATATGACAGAGTCCAAAGTGCGTTGATTCCCAGTCTCACTAGTGCAACAACTCAACCAGGTCTCCTACATGTAGATACGGGATGTGTTCAAAAACTATGCAGGTAGCATTAGGTTTTTTCTTTCATTCAGGATAATGGTAATGATGGAAGGGAACTTTAGTCAGACATCGTCTTTTAATTTTCAGCATTAACTTTTCTGTGATTCTGTTGAAGCAGAAGGAATAATACTAGTCTCAATGTACATACATAAGCTTTTTTGGATGAGAAGGAAAAGTAGGTACCATGCTATTTGAAACACTTTAACTTTTCATTGTGGTTGAATGAAATCGTCATTTTCAAGGCATTACAGTATTATCAAATGTTATTATCAAAACAGTCTAAGACTACCTTTGTTAAGACTTCATTGTTAAGACTCTCTGCTTCCCTTTACATCTCTTTCTATAAGGACTTTTTTTTTATGAATCCTTTAATAATTAATCAATTGGAATAACAGACACCTTGTATGAGGCTTGAACAATAAACAATGTTCACTGATTGTGAGAGTTTAGGCAAACTTTAAAATGCACAGGTTTCAAACCCCACCAAAGTCAAAGAAAAACTAATCAAGTTCACAGATACTGTGACACAGCATCTCTTACCAAGAAAAAACAACCCCAAAGAAGTTGGATTTTTCCCCTCAAGAGGAAAACAAAGAAAATTTTCAAGCTAAAAATACAGAGCAATATTACATATATGGAGGAATAATTTCAGGCTCAGTTCTGGCTTCCAAGTGTCTGAAAACTTTTTTTGGTAACTGCACTCTTGGTGCTACCTGATACCAAGATTTAAATGCTGCAGTACCAATGAACAAAACAGCCTCACAAGAAGAGAGAGGATATAGTTCAGGAGTATTTCAATTTCCAACTTACAGGTGTGATCCATGGTTTAAGAAAAATTTCCATTCTCTAGCAATGCAGATAATACGCAGACAACTTTCTCTATAACCCGTCATGCTCCCCTCCTTGAAATCCAGTTAGCTCCCTAGACTTCTCTTGTGGCTCTGCATGGGTTATGGATGCCCATTTTTAAGTACTTTAAAAGAAATTCAAATTTTTTCCACTTGTATTTAGGCAAATAAACTTTGTATCATTTTCAGCAGCTCTCGACCAATGCTGGAAGAGGCTCCAAGTGAGATCATGTTTATGATGTCAAATATCTGGGGCATATTCAACAAAGAAGACACATAACTTTTGTTTGGGTTCATATCCATTTAGCCCTTTATGTATCAGTTCTGGCTACCCTTTCAGTCTAAGGGTACACTGTAGATAAAGTAAACTCTATGTAAATGTAAACTGTAAGTGGTTTACCTATGGGATTATGTGTAGGTAAACTCAGAAAAAATGCATGTGCATAGTTCCAATAAAAATACCTTTTGATGGGGATATAAAACATCTACATAACTAAGTGTAAGCTGGATAGGAAGTACGATACCTTTTTTACTACCTCCACGCAGCTACAAGCTCAGGGAAGAGTGGCTGGGAAGTGGCACAGTGGAAAAGGACGTAGGGGTGCTGGTTGACTGTGGCTGAACAAGAGTCAGTGTCTGTCCAGGTGATTAAGGCCAATAGCATTCTGGCCTGTATCAGTAACAGTGTGGCCAGCAGGACTAGGAAAGTGATTCTTCCCCTGTATTTGGCACTTTCGAGGCCACATCTCAACTCTATGTCTGGTTGTGGGCTCCTCACTACAGGAAAGACATCGAGGTGCTGGAGTGTGTACAGAGGAAGTGCAACAGAGCTGGCGAAGGGTCTGGAGTACAAGTCTGATGACAGGCAACTGAGGAACGTGGGGTTTATTGAGAAGAAAAGGAGTCTCAGGGGAGACTTTATTGCTCTCTACAACTCCCTGATAGGAGGTTGTAGCCAAGTGGGGGTCAGTCTCTTCTCCTAGGCAACAAGAGACAGAACAAGAGGAAATTGCTTCAAGCTGTGCCAGGATAGGATTAGGTTGGACATCAGGAAGAAATTCTTCACAGAAAGTGTGGTTAGGTACTGTAATGGGCTGCCCAGAAAGGTGCTGGAGTCACCATCCCTGGTGGTGTTTAAGGAAAGACTGGACGTGGCACTCAGTACTCTGGTCTCACACATGGTAGTGTTCCATCAAAGGTGGGACTTGATGATCTCTGAGGTCTTTTCTAACCTAACTTTCTGTGATTCTGTGATTGTGCGTTTTGACCTGAATCCACACAAGCCACTGAACTGAAATTCTTATACAAGTATCAAAAAGCACACAGACAGAAAGAAGCTTACTGGAGGAGGTCTAGACTACTCTCAGGTTGACAGTGCCAACAACAGTATAAAATGCATAAATTCAGCCTTTGTCTCTGCAAGCAGATTCTATGTCATCTGGTCTTTTGTTGTATTTGGGTATCATCATAATGTAGCTACTTACATCAGTACTGCTTCCAATGTGGGTACAATTGTACCCACCAATGTCTTATGTCAGTGCACGATTTACTTATATTTGCATACAAGCTGCAGCTATGCCAATGACATGGCCTGGGAATTTATACCAGCAAGCACAACTAGACCTCACAATGACTCACCAGATTTGATGACACAAGCATAACTGAAAGACTATAACCTTTCTAATAAACTTCCTTAGTGATACTTCTGATGGGAAATGTAGAGCATGGAAAATTACAACAGGGATGTTAACCATAAGCAGCCCTTCTGACTTGTGGCAGGTTAGTAATATCACCCTCAACATTTCAAAAGCTATGCACAGGATTGCATTACCATCTTCCTTAGACATTAGGGTTGTATTACAGGTTGTTCCTAGGAAATCCCACAGCAGGAAATGAGTGATTCCGACAACTGTAAAATTACCTAGCTCCTCTAATTCCCCAGGGACAGCTGGGAAACAGCTGTCCTCGGATGGTGTGCGACCAGTGGTTCCCATAAAGGGGAAGAGGGGAGAGTGACCATACTGGGGTCAGGAAGTGGTGGACAGTGATTCAGTAAAGCCTCATTCCCTCCAGCCAGCCCCATTTCCACATCCACACTGCTGTTACAGCACTATGAGCAAGGCCATGTGGGGAAACCCTGCAGTCCCAGCTGGGAAGTGGTGGAGGTGGCTTGTAAAGGATTTTGAAACAAGGACAGAAAGTATTTTCTGGCATTAGCTTCTTTGTTATGAAGCTGTTTCTGGGATGTCTATGAGTTGCCCATTTGCTGCTAGGGCGGGGCATGCAATGGCTAGAACACAGAGCATTTGTTGAGCTTCCTGGTTTTCCTTGCCAACTTCAGTCCTCAGTGACTGCCAGAGGGTGCTTTTTTCTTCAGCTGATGCTGACATTGTCAGTAATCATTTAGGCAGATTACTGAAGGCTCAGCTCCATTATGTTGTCAACGTATTGTCTCATTTACTCTTTACTTCTCTAGCCTCTGCATGACTTAAACTTTAATATATTTCTATTCAAAGCAACCCATAGTATATACTTTAAACAAAACTGTAGCCTATCAAGTGGCATCTGAGACAAATATTCTGAGAAGTTGGCTATTGGGTCAACTCAGTGATACCAGCTACCCAACAGCATGACTTCAGTGATGTTATTGCAAATCACACCTGTTTACACTTCCACTAATTTAAATCTTGATGGTAAAATTTCTCTTGACTACAACCTCCTGTAGCTGCACTGGCTATGGATTATTTGTTACCAGCTTCAATAGTTACATTTTTTGTTTTCCTGTGCAGTCTATGAAAGCAGTCTACAACTTCTATGAAGTAGCATTTCTAGGGGTACAGTGAAAGGTTTTATTGCCCTTGAAAATATTTCTTCTGCTAAAAACAGGTTCCAATGTCATAGTGCAATCTAAAAAATCAATATGGGTTGCCTTAACTTTTCATACTCCAGCTAAAGCATTAGGAAAAAGGGAATTCAGAATACTTAAAATCAGTTTCCAATGATTAATTCACTCTGGTGTTTGGCTTTTATTAAAAAGTTAATCAGTTACTCAGATCGGTATACTCAATTGCCTTGAAACAGTGGCAGAAGCTTCAAAGAATGAGTGTTTCTTGATATTTCTAAAGAAGGAATGCAGTCTGGCCCTTGATCTGCATTACAGTAGTTTCAAAACAAGAATGACTAGGAAATGCATTTGCTGCGCAGGAGGCAACAGACAGTGAGACTTAAGCTTTGGCAAAAGAACGACTTAGGAAGACTAAGCTGTACATCGTACAACTAGTAGTTAATTAGATAGTTTATTAGAGGCAAAGATTTCTTGGCATTCTAAATACATCAAGAGCAGCTGGCTATCTGCCCTGTATACATGGCATGGTGTGAATGAACGTAACTGTGACCACATCCTGCTGGAGCCCTGAATTTATTTTACCTGAAATTTGTCCAATAGGCTTAGAAGAAAACAAACAAAAACTTTTTAGTGAAAGCTGGTATTAGGTCAGAGCCTGCTGACCAGATCCAAACCAGGATGTAAACACCAACATGGACAGTTTGATGGACTGTACATGGAGAAGAACATGTCCTCTGGTCTTTATCTATCCTTCCTAGGGTTTGCAGTTTGTGACCTTATGGGTCTCAAACTGCCACAGTTTCACAGTCCTGAGCAGCTTAGCACTTCACTTATACTAAAGCTTGATTGGTTTTGAGATGCTTAATGTTTCTCCATCTTTGCCCCTGAGGGAAGTTAAACCTACAGACGTTCTCAAACCAGACATACAAGAAACCCAAAGAATTAGGCTTTCTATCAGGAAAAGCAGCACATCACGTTCTCATAAAGCACAGCTAAGAGCTTTTACATCTCTGTGTGTTCATTCACTTGGTCTTCTGGGTTCTTTACAATGGCTCACAAACTAAAGCCTTTGCCCAGTAAGAACATGATCCAGCTTCAAATTCCTTTCAGGGATGAGGCCAATTGCATGTTTCTTAAGAGAGCACCATATGGTCTACACTAGGCTATGGCCTACAGGGAAGGTCTGCACATGCCTGTGCACACAGGCAGTTGTGGCTCCTCCTATAGCAGCCAGCGTGCCAAAGGTTTCCTTGGCCCAGGCTGCTGTTACTACATACAGTACTCAGTGAAGGGACCCAGTTTTGGTCTCTATTTCTCAGCCTGCTTCTCTCTTTTACACTTAACAGTCCTCTGGTAAATTACATAAACAGTCCTCTTTCCATGCTGTAGGAACCCAGACCGCCTTGCTCTAAGTGGTGCACTCCAGTCAGTGGCTTCAGGTCACAATTCCACTCATTCTCACCATAGGAGTTAGTAACAGTGACATAGCTTTGGTCAGAAGGGTGGAAAGCTTCCTTAACACCTGGAACAGCTTATGACCTACTGGTTAAGGACCTCTCCTGGGAGATGGGAGATACAGATCTAAAAGCCCTCAAGCAGAGGAAGGAATTAAGTTCGACTTTCCAACTTCCTGCAGCAGTGTTCCCACCACAGCTCTGTAAAGGGAGGGTGGGGTGAGGCAGCACTCGGAACACACACATCCTCCCTCCCACATGCCCCTCCGCAATGTGGGTGAACGGGTGAAAGTTTTTTAATGTCACTGCCATATGGGACGGCACATGTGGAGGGAAGTGAGGTTCACCCAAACAGAAAGGATTACAGGTATTGCCCAAGAAGGGCATGACATCTGCAACACGAAAGGAGCATAAGACTGAAGTTGACAGACTGCAAAAGGTCTCCTGGAAATAAGGGCTAAGGGATGAATAAAGTAATTAGGACATGGTCTATTTTACCCTCAGTCAATACTATGACCCTTAAGAGAGGCAAGCCAAAACAGTGGAATGCTGCCCTGGAGGAAGACTGCTGTGAAAAGTCCTCAATTCTTGAGAGACTGATGGGTCTCTCTAATGGGTATGTCTAGGTTAGGGCACCAGGGAAAGGGCCTGGCCATCACTGTGAAGAGAGAGGAAGGACTACCATCAGACTCACTGGGTGACCGCTTTGTCCTTCTCTCCAGTCACATTTTGAGAGGATGGCCAAACCCTAATTACTTTTTGAGGAAAACCAGAATGGTGATACCTGCCCTATCTATCACAACAAAAATCACATATTTTCTCCAGTAGTTGAGCTTAAAAATTGAGGTTGTCTGCCTTTTGGGTTCATATGACAAACACAGGCCTGAGTTTTGGCATATGAACCTCATATATACAAAGCGGTCTTTCTGAATTCTAAGTAAGGTGAAATTCAAGAAAACCCAATGTATGTATGACATCTTTTTGGACTCAGTTTAGCACATGCATGCTACACTTGCTGGCTTCAGAAATTACCTCCTCACCAGTCTGAATGGATGTTCTTATTTTCCCCCTATCTGGTACAGGCACCCTATGCACTCATCATGTGAGGACACTCTGAAACAAAGTATTGGAAACAGAGCCTAAATTGGATTAAGCTTTTATGTTATGAAGGGACAGGTAAACAAAATCTTTTTTCCCTAGAGCACAGAAGGAAAACACGGCAGTATTATGGAAACCACACATTATCTGAAAATATTGACAGATTGGACATAAGGCATTTGGACTCTGTATGGGGAGATGTTGCAGTTATGAAACTGGTGACTGGTGAACAAGACAAAACATGTGATTTGACCTACCTAACCCATAGTTCCTTTGTCGGGAAACTCCACACCATGACTATGGATCAGTGTGAATCACACTACATCTCCTATGCAGGTTATATCCCACTTTATTTTCCCAAGAGATATTATTTAAATGTATTAGATTTGCAACAAAATTGGTGAAAACACTATAAAACTGGTAGAAACATCCCACTATAATTTCTTAACAGTAATAATAATAAACAGTGAAATATATTCTATTGACCATTGGTACAGTGACTTGTTTTACTTCTATGGTATAGTAATTGTGGGAAGATGAGAAAAGCGAAAAGAAAAAAAAAGGAAAAAAGAGTCAAGGAAAGAATGTGCTCCATGCAATGAATTTATAGAGATGAGGTCATACAAAGCTTGCTGTTAAATTTCAACAGCACTGTCAGGTGGACAGTTAAACTAAATCACAGACAAAAGACTCATATAATTACTATGTAGAAAAAGGAAGGACAGCAGCCTTTGACTCTAGCATGAACCTTTTGTTACAGCCAGGCATGATGGTACTATCATGGATGATGCTAACAAGCACTTAGGAAAGTATTTTTCAGGCTCTCAATGTGTGTATATACCGTGAGAAATATCGGTTTTAACCTTTATGATTCAGAACTGGGGGGAAAGGAAGAGAGCTGGATTTTGTCCAAACACATTTAATAGTCCACTTGAAATTTAACTAAGGGTTACTAATGAAATAGATTGGATGAATTATAGAAGATATTTGCAGAACAGGATAGACCTCAGAAAAAGTACAGTGTGAGTTCAACTATAGTTTGCAAATCATGTCTAATATGTTTTTCTACTGTGACAAATAATCTGGCAATTATTTTGTTGCACCCATAAAAATCCGAAGATAATCTACTTCCAGATTCTGAGAACTGTTCACAATAAAAAAGTTTGAAGCAGACTGAACTCTAAATTCACTGTTGACTTCACTGTCATTGAGAACAAATGAGCTCATCTCCAGGGAAGAGGGCTTTACAAGCACTTCCTCCTTTCAACCACACAGCCGCTTCCCTACCTGCTGCATGGGGTGGAGGACTCACCTGGCCAGCAGCTGATCGAATCCTTGCACCACCATATTCCATGGAGGATGCTCTGAGGATGCGTGCAGCCCAAAAATTACAGCTGCTGTCAAGGACAAAGTAGTCGAACAGCAGGGGACCCACATACATTCTGAGGTTCTTATGGCCAGGCTGGCTTAATGAGAGCTCTGAGAGAATTAAGAAATATTAGAAAATTATCACTTTTTGTTACTGCCAAATCAGACCTCTGTCCTGTTTGATACTGGCCACCATGGGCCAAAATGAGACTGAGACCCATGGGAAAATATACTTCTCCTTATAAGATTTTGAGAATTTGCATAATCACTGCAGAACCCAACTAAATTTCTGCAATATTCAGTGATTGTTTCTGTGTCCACTGAAGGTTTTCACAATCTCCAACACAGTTGATAACAATGGTCAGACATGTCACTTGCAGTACAGAGTAAACATAGGATCCACTGCAGCTAATGGACAGGTACATGGCCCTTGCCATCACTGATAAAGCAATACAGACCCTTAAAATAGCTTTAACATGTTTCCTGTATCACAACTGAATTCACATTTGTATTTATTTACTATGATCTGCAGCATAATTCCTTTAAAGCCCTTCTCAAATTAAATACAGATTACAATTGAAAGTAAGTGGCTGTTCTAACTCAGAATCAGTAAATTTCCCTCTAAAAGTCTTTTTGCATGGGAAGTACTTCCTAATATGAATAATGATGATTACCACAATTTGAACTGCCAGCATTAATTTTATAGTAAGGGAGAGCTTCTGACACACTCTTAGTCTATCAGTGGTTACTAATTTATCTTTAAAGAAGTAAAGACAATCAAAGAGGAGGAAGTAACTGTGCTAAATTTTGTCAGGACTCTTCCTTTCTAAGGAGCTCTAACAAAGCTACTACCTTTTCAGGCAGCCTCTTTTGGTGTAAAAAGATAGCAGCCAAGTAAATGTCACTCTGGAATGAAGACAATTATTATATTAAAGACTTGTATGGCAACAGGCATGCATAATGTAGATTCTATCTACACATAAACAGTTACATACAGCTGAGGACATGCATTCAGCTGACAAATGACTTGCAAATATTATTCTGTTGATGGTGAGATGCAAAGGTCAAGGTGGCCTCAGTTAGTAAACAAAGATGGAAAATGTACCTCACACACTTATCCCACGCCTAAAATCAAGCCATTTAGAAAAAGACATCTGGATGTTCAGCATGACGGTATTCAGAGCCCATCAAAACACGCAGCCACGGCTTGGCGTCTTGTAGCTAAGCAACGTTGTTGTAGTTTGGGATTCTTATGTNACAGTTGTAAAAGTGAGATTCTCCTGCCAATTGCTGCCACTCTCATTGAAAAGCTAAACTGGAAAAAATCTCTCTTTAGTTCAAAGTGGACTGTTTTCCCCAGGAAACGTCTTTACTGCTTTTTCATCCTTTAACTCTTTTTGTGTTTACATTCAAGAGGAGCAAACAGATTCATGTTGACGTTTCAAATGTAAGCATATAAAAATCGTGTGGACTCACACATACTCCCTGCAAAGAACATCATGAACACATGTAAGAAGAAAATCCAGTCTTGTTCCTATTTAGTAAAATACTGAAATGCAATGCCAAACAATGTGCTTGTGCACACAGTGAACCATTAAAGCAGATTAAGTTATTCTGAACAGCATTGAGGAGCTAATCCCATAGTTAAGGCTGTTAAAATGTAAACCAAGGAAACAGAAGCCTGTGCTGTTTTCTTGGGAAGCATTTACATCCCTAAGTAACAGAACAAGCAATATTTGCACCTTAAGAGTGGAGGGAGACGCCAGGAACTGTGATGTTTTGTTTAGTTTACGTACTACTTACATCCAAAAGAAGTAACTCTACACATGGAAGATGCATTGCTCAGGAGTCTTTGAATGTGGGTTACGGATTAGCAGCACAATCTTATTCTGGCAGGAGGCATCCATGCAAAGAATTACAGATAAGCACCTGTAAAGCAAGTGCACTTTAAATTCACATCCTACCTCAATCCAAACTAACTTAATAACTGATGTTATGGTTCAGTCTGCCACCCTAAGAGTTTCTGAATTGTCATAAATCCCAAAGAAAAAAAAATGGGAATACTGACAAGAGAGAAACATTCTTCAGTGAAAAGTGATGGATTCTGGCCCAGGCTTAGTAAACCATTAGAAACGATATTTATAGCAAAAAGCAAGAGCATTCTGACCCCAACTAGGTAGCATGTTTTCATTGAGATTATAATGATAAAAAAATCAAAGTTTGCAACTTGGACTGATGGACTTTAAACTGCTAAAAACGGCTCCTGTTGTACAAGTGATGCCTGACTGACACAGAACCTAATGTTTCAACTATTTACAGCTATAAAAGCAAGCCAGACACTGTTTTTCCCCCTTCTGGAGCAACTCCTTCCACAAACCATCCAAAGCATCCTTTTTGGCAGGCTCCTATGATGTAGAAAAGCAGGAGAACTCAAATGAACGGAAAGTCATGCAGTTATTTTTTTCATACTTGGGGAAGGGAAAAAAAGAAAACACCAAACCCAAACCACTGAAGGGATATTCTTACAGAAGAACTTCATTGCATAAACTCAGCCACATGTCTACTAGAGCAATGTCCCTTAACGACCTCTGGCAATGCAATTAACAACCAAGCATGGAGCAAGGCACAGCTCTGCATGGGTAATACCAGCCAGATCCAACCCAGAACTGATCTTTTTTCTCTCGGGGGACAAGAAAAGGACTGCATACCCTCACCCGCAGCGCAACTCACTCAACTTTTGCAGCTCTGTTTACCTGCGGTTTGCATTTACGTCCTACACTTGAACCACAAGTGCTGCTGGCTTCCAGTGCGGTGAAGCTATTCTTGCTGGAAATAGCATCTTGATGCACTCAACAAGGAAGTCGTCTGTACTCCTAAGATGTTCTCCACCATTTTCACTAGCAGGTTTGTCTGGGGACTAATTTAGGCAAGGAAGTGCTATTAGCCCTTTTGCCAGGACCACCACTGCAGAGACAGAGGGGCTGCATGTTAAACATCTCACTGGGAAAGATGGAACAATGTCATGTCTCCAGCAGAGATAAGTTGGGTGGCCTCAGCTGAGTGCCCCTATCAGGCAAATACCACGTCTCCCCACCCTGGCAGGAATACCACCACTGCACTGGCACGAATGTGTACCCACAGTGGGGGTGACTGCACACGGGAGGTGGCACACACAAATGCATACACCACTGGCTGGGTTCTCAATCCTTCTTCCATCCCTGTCAGCTACGCCCGAGACGCTGTGCAACCCTATGGAGGAGGAGAATCCATGAGCGGGGCGGCAACCACCGGGCAAAGCAGAGCAACGTGGCTGGAGGCGCACCAGGCTTGGCACAGGCCGGCTCGCCCAGCCGCCCTCACGGCCCGAGGGACACACCACGTCGCCGTCAACCAGGGCGATGCCTACCTCGCGGGTGAAGAGGATGGCGGCATCGTAGTGCTCGTCGTGGTCATCGTCGAGGCGGTTGTGCTGGTGCTGCCACTTGCAGAAGTTCTTGAGAGTGGTAGCAGCGTTCCTGTTGACTTCCAGCCCCTTCTCCTTTTCGCCCAGGGCCACCACCTTCACCACGGCCAGCCGGACGTGGTTCTCCAGGCTGGCGTGGGCGTAGAGCCGGGACGCGATGGAAGCCAAGGTGAGCAGGTAGTGCTGCAGCCCCTTCCCGTACTTGCGGACCATGGAGGCGTCGGCCACCAGCAGCAGCTCCACCNGCCCGTCCCCCGCGGTCCCGCCAGCGGGGTCGCGGGTCTCGCAGCTGGTGCGGGCGGGCACCGTCTCGAAGCTGAAGCGCTCCCTGCGGAAGAGGTGCGGGGTTCGGGCCGGGCCCTCGCCGTAGATCCGCGGCCCGGCCGCCTCCGCACCGCGCCGCGCCGGCCGGACGGTGTAGCGGGAGCGCCCCACGGCGAAGAAGCCGTCGAGGCCGCCGCAGAGGTTGAACACGGCGAGGGAACGCGGGCTGCCGTCCACCGTACCGCGGTACTGGCAGCGCGGCCCGTCGCGCTCCAGGTCGAGCAGGAAGCGCTGTCTCCCGGCATAAAGCACATACCCCGCCTTGCCGCCCCCCGCGTAGGTCGGGTCGAGGCGCCGCACGACGCCGCTGGCCCCGTGGGGCGGCCCGGGGGCGGGGGGCCGAGGGGGCGGCGGCGGCGCCCCGTGGTCGGCAGGTGCCGGCGGCGGTGCCAGAGCGTGGTGCAGCTGGGCCGCCAGCAGCAGCCAGAGCAGCTTCAGGAGCATCCTGCCCTGCCGTCAGGAGCGGCGGCGGGAATTAGGAGCAGTAGTAATAATAACAGGAGTCGGGCACGGCGGTGGAGGGAGCCGGCCCGGCGGAGTGCGGCAGCGTAGTTACGGGACGGGATGGGGGAAGATGAGGGGGAAAGAGCAAAAAAGAAGGGAAAAAAAAGTTCTCTTTCCCAAACTCCAGTCAAGTGTGAGTGGGAGAGAAAAAAATGTCAACAAAAGCCGCTCGCGTGTGAACTTTGTGTTTCTCAGCAGGGAAGAGCCGGGAGCACATGGAAAGAAGGAGAGAGACAAAAATTCCCAAATCGCTGCTGCCGGGGAGGCAAACTGAGGAGAAAGGAAAAGGAGGAGAGGAGGCTGGGAGCCGGCATGTAGAGAAGTTTGAGCACTTCCCTCTCCTCTTCCACTTCTCTGATGTAGTCACCCGATCATCAGCACCAGCAGCGGCAGGGGCCAGGTCTGCTGCGACTCGGCACTTTCCCGGGCTCCGGTGGGCTCCCTTTCCTTCTTTTTGCCCCCTTTTGTTTTGAAGAGGAGAAAGGGAGAGAAGAAATTCAGGCACCAAAAACCGCCTCGGTCGTCTCCGGTGAGATGGTAAAAAGGAAAAAAAAAAAAGAAAGAAAAAATAAAAGCTCCCAAGAAGCGGCAAACGTCCTGGATTTCTGTAAAAGCGCCCTCCCTGTATCTTTTCTGTTGTTGTTATCCCCAGTCTGCCGATGTGAACAACAGGCGAAGGAAGAGAAATGTGAAGATGAGAGGAGGTGGAACAATGAATTTATAGCGGAATGCCATCCTGCAATGGCAATTTCAACAATTCGTCACTGCAGGCTGCCTCTTAAAGGGAGAGCTTCAAAACTACCACTCCCACACTTCCTTCTCATTTAATCAGACAGAAGGAGAAACTTGAGGGGAGGAGGACAGCGAGGGGGGCGGCTGCGGAGGGAGGAGAAAAGGAGGGAGAGTGAGCGGGAGAGAGGGCAGCAGAAGAGGGGAAGAGCCGGAGGAGGGGAGAGAGACCAGGCTTTCCCCGAGTCGCTTGCAGCCCCAGAGTCACCCGGGATTTGAACTGTCACCACTGGCCGGGGACGGGGGAGCCGCGCTTACCTCCCGTCTTGCTCGCTGCCCCCGCTCTGCTGCCTGACGCTGCTGTATGCAAAACTCGGTGGAGGAGGCAGGTTTGCGCCTGGCTCCGAAGGGGAGGGAAGCGGCCGGGGCTTTTCCGAGAGCGCCAGCGATGCGGAGGCCGGGGGAGCGGAGCGGCTGCGCCGGGAAGGAGGTGCCCCCGGCGCTGCCCGCCGTATCCCGGCGCGGCCACTGCCCCTTTCCAGGGCCGGCGGCAGCGCCAAACTTCCCCTCTTTGTCTGTGCCGCCGCGGCTCGTCTTTATCCAGTCTGTCATTAAGACCCGGCAAGCTGTCATCTAGTTTGGGCTGTGATTTCCCCCGAGCCCCGAGGAGGAGAGAGGGCGGGGAAGAAGTAATGCTTGCTCTGTGACCTTTCGAATGACTTCAGATACTTAGATCATCCCCCCGCTGACACACATATCCACTAACCCTAGTACCTCGTCTTACACGCCCTGCTTCATGCTCCTACAGGGACAGCACGCAGGACAGATGACTGCATTTCCCTTTTCATGTGCCCTTTCCACCTTAACATTACCCACAGAGTGAGTGGATATTGGCAAACAGCTCATTCTCCCCCCTGGGCTGGAAGGCAGCATGGGCTCTGGGAAAACAAGAAGAAGGGGACCCCTGAGGACTCTGATCTTGCTGATTTTGCCTTGCTGAGGGACGGACCCTGCATCACCTGAGGCCTTGTCTTGCACCAAGTCCAACACGGATGCATGGGAAACCAAAGTGCTTATTATCTCGTGTTTCCCCTCCATGTCCCAAGATGGGTGCCTGGATCAGGTACTCTCTGGCTGCAGGACTCCAGGGGGTTGCAGGTCTCCAACCCCATCCTCCCCTGCAAACAGCATCTCAGCCCAACCACTCTGCAAGGGAGTTACGTGCACATCTGTGATGCTTTGCAGGATCAGGGCCATGGTGGTGGGATGCATGAGAATGGCAGACCAGCACTCGCATCTGTAGCTTCCAGGGGCTGCTTTGAGAGTCTAGCACTTCTTTAAGGAACAGGTTAACTAAAGCCACAAATGTTTCAAAAATTAATATTCTCATGTAAATGATTACATTAACATAACCCTGAGGTTATGCTTCAGAAACATTTAATGCGCCGAAGTTTTGCAGGTGTTCTTTCTTCTTTTTCCATTTTTTCCGGTGATACCTGAGATCAAAAGTTCATTTCTCAACCTCTGGGTATTTCTTTTTCTACATTTCAGTATTCTATCATCACCAAAGATTTTTGACTGGAGTCAATAAGTTTCAAAATTAAGAGTTATATATCAGGAAGGTCACATTAAGATTTTTGGGCTTTGGTCCAGGACTATTCAACATTTAAAAATTTAAACATTTTCTCAGTTACTTTAAACTAGTTATAAAGTGAAACAGTTGAAAAGAATTGCATGAGAGAGAAGACATTTTGATTAGAAAAACAACCTGTAATTTATCTTGTACATTTTCTTGTACATTTGTGTTTTGCTTTTCATTTGAGCTTAATGCATATCTATTCAGCACGAACAATGTTTTTATTGACTTCACTGGGATGTGATCAAGCCTTGGATTTGCACATATGTCTGGATACAAACTCCCAGATACCCTTGGGAGAGGTCCTGAAGATGAGATCTGGGATAAGGAATGTATTTTGGATAACAGCCTCAGAAACTCTCATTTAAAAAGTGTTAATTTGTCAATGAACTTTTAAATACCCCATACATACACTTTGCAAAAAGCATACCTAACACTCTTACCGCAGTATAGTCAGGACACAATTTCAAAGATAGTACATGGTTATTGAGATTAAGCATTATAGGGTGATTGTTTGTTTGTTTGTTTACTTTGAAAGAGATCAGCAACCATCAATTCAGGAAAAAAAAATGTGTATTTCTGACTCATACATCTTAGAAGTACATGGAAGCCTCAACTGTTTCCAAAATGTAGGCGCTTGGGACATGTTAAGACACTGAAGAAATAGGATTATGAGGAGAGCCCATCTGAGTAAGTACTTTATCCAGCCACTGAAGGGGACCATGAAGATGTATCTCTATCCAGTATGGAGTGCTCGTTACATCCCAGCGATGATACTCAACTCCCCACCCCTTTACAAAACTAATATGGAGAATGCACATCTTAGCAAGCTCATACACTGTCTCAAAGCCATGGTTCACAAACTGAGCCAAAAGTTGAGCAAACTCCTGGTTATTGAAAATTTTCAAACTGCAGCCACAGAATTTTGTGGTGGGATGAACCCCCTGATGATAGTTGCAGTTCCAACTTTGCACAAAAACACTGCTGTCACTAAGTCATTCAGCATACACTTCCCAACCAACATAACAGAGATAAACACCTTTGCCAATATGCTGCTTGGTGTTCCCAGTGGTGGAGTTGGCGGTTAACACTGGAGAGCAGCCCCATGCAAAACCTGTTTGTGTTGTTGGAAGGATCAGTGAAGCTGTCCACCAGGATGCCAGTGAAAGAAGCACGGAATGCCTTCCTGATGTGGTTATTCAGCTCATAGTAAGCAGTGGAGCACCTGTTCTTCATAAGCAACTGCCTGTCTCCTCTGTGTATGTCAGGGGGAGTATCATCTGGCATCTGGAAAGGACTTCCTGGGTCTAAGCTGGCTGGAGAGTGTGGATAGGTGCTACTGCTGCTTCCAGGCAAGTTCAGATAGCTGCTGTTGGGTGAGTGGGGGAATGAGTGGCTATTGGGTTGCTGAAAAGAGTATGGGAAAGTAGCACTGTGTGGCATGTGGGGCTCGTTTTGTCCCAGGTTGGGGAATTGCACTAAGAGGCTGTGCTGGCGGTTGTACTCATTGTGCCTTGGAACCAGCGCTGGAGGAAGGACAGGACTCTACCCACTTGTAGTGATTGAGATTGATGCAAACTTCCTTCTGTTTTGAACCAAAGGGAAACTCACAGCATTCCAGTGGTTTCAGTTTGTGATGACTCTGCAAGTCTGGCCAGTGCCACACTCTACAGAAATGACATGGGAAATGTCTGATGTGAAACCTGGAGCCTGCCGTCCAGGTTATGAGGGATTGGGACAAAGCTGCTGGGCTAACCAAGACAGCTTAATGCTTTTCCCAGCTCCTCCATAGCACCTTTCTTCTTTTTCAGTTTTTTCATTAATACATCAACAGCTTTCTCTGTCCGTTTCTCTTCTTCATCCCCTTGCTTCCATCCCAACAGCCTCGTCACTGTGGGGTGGTGAAGGAGAAAAAACTTGTCGCATTCATGTGGACCCCACTGTGTTGATACCAGAGAACCAAGCAGGAGAGAATGTCCTGTTCTTCCACCTGTGCATTGCCTTCTCCTTCTGTTAATATTTTCTTTCCTGTATGTACCTGTAAAGGTACAGCGTGCTATTTCCACACTTTAGCTTCTTGCTTAGCTGAGGCATCAGTAAACCACACATTCTGCAGTTGCTCTGAGTATGGAGGTGCACCTTGAATCACTGAAGGTGGTGGAGGGTCAGTGATGTTACTTAAGATTGCCTCATCTTGTAAGGGAACGTTTTGGGGGGCTCCTTCTGTTACCTGAAAAATGATACAATAGTGTTCAATTTGCACATACCATTTTTGAACAGGAGCTCACTGGGCCACCCCATAAGGTGGTGGGGTTCCTGCCAAAACAGGCTTGATGACCTTAAAGGGTCCCCTTAAAAACAGATTGCTGATGGACAATTTTTTCTGCTTCACAAAAAGCAGTACTTACTATAAATAAGCTTTTTTTCCCCAGATAGAATATTGTTTTTCAGCATCTTTGAAACTGCATGAATAAACCCGTGTAGGCCTGGTGGGACCATCAGGTGCTTTCTGCCATAAATGTATGGACAGTCCAGAGCTTGCATATCCCCACTCAATTTGTATTGGATTAGGGGTGTGTGTGGGGCCTAATGAGTGGTATGTGTTGGCCTCAAAAATCAGGAGTTGTAGAGCTTTGTTGCCGAGTCCAATCCCCCTTTGCTTTTTTCTGCAGCAAATCATGTAAAGGTCGGGCAATTATTGAAAAATTGAGGATGTGTTTTCTCAAAATTATCGGCAGGCCTAAAGCATGCTGTAAATCTTTTTTGTTTTCTGGTGTTTTAAGTTGGTCTAGGCAGGTGAGTGTATCTGGGGGAATACAAACTATTCCTCCCCTCCACCAAATTCCTAGAAATTTTACTTTTTGTGAAGGAGGTTGTAGTTTTTCAGGAGGGATATGTAAGTCTAGAGACTCAAGATGCCTGATAATGTCTGTTTGAGTTGTTTGCACAGGTGCAATCTCATTTTCTGCTACCAAAATATCATCAATACATCGGTACATTGTACTCCTGGTGCAGGCGGAATGAGTGACAGTTCCTGTGCCAGTGCGTGGTGTGCTAGAGTGGATGAGTGTTTGAAACCTGTGGGAGACAGGTAAAAGTGTATTGCTTGCCCTCCCATGTGAAAACACAGTGCTCTTCTTGATCCTGTTTTTATAGGGGAACCATACAAAACCTGTCTTTGATGTCAATAGTGACCATAATTTGGTGGGCTTGTTCTTGGATGGTAGCTATTAACTCGTCTATGCTGTAAGAGGCCCTGTGTTTGCATTCAGTCTCCCATCTACTGTTAACCTCCTGTTACCATTTGGCTTACAGACAAGTCACATAGGAAAACTGTAAGGAGAATGTGTTGCAATCACTATTCCTCTTTTTTTTAGGTCTCCAGTAACTCTGGCTCCCAAGGTTAAGGGCTAAGGTTTGACGTTGGTTACTAGGGAGGGAGGAAGAGCAGGGGCAGGACTTAGTAAACACAGATGTGGGATTTCTTTTCCAAAAGCCCCTATATCTCCTTCCTTGTCAGTCTAAGACCTTTCCTTCAGGAGGTCTAACCCCAGTAAATTTGCAGGAAATTTACCCCAAATCATTAGGGTTTCAACTGCTTTCTCCTCCCCTGGTAACCAGCATCTTACCTTTGCTGTCATCTGAGGTTGTATGTTTTCCAAAAGCATCTGCAATAAATATGACTTTATGAGAGGGAGTGATTCCATATGAAGCTGCATCTTCAATTTTCAGGGCAGACACCTGAGAACCAGTATCTACTGGAAAAGTTACAAGTGTTTTGTGGTGACCAATAGGACAGGTCATTAACAAATCTCCCTTGGAATTTTTGGTAAGCCATCTGAGGTAAAACCGCCCTTCATCTCCTGGCTTACCTACTGGGGATAAAGTGAGAAGTTTCACATCTCCTTTCCTTTCTGTGATCCCTCTAGGGGAGAGGCTGTGGCAGAGACAGTTTCCAGAGATCCCTGCTTTACTGGCCATTCTTGAATTAATATTTCTAATTTATCTGTGGGTTGACCATCCATCAGAGATTTTGAGATTCCTTTTTGTAAGATCATAATCCACAGGATATTCCTTTGTTCCCTGGGCCCTCCATTGCCAGTGTGCCCTCCTAGCCCAGGTGAGGATGGTACCTCTGGCTGGAGGAATAATTGTTTTGCATTCTGTGCGCCGAATTGATCTAGAGTCTGTTGTAAGTGAAGATATTGGACCATATTTCCTTCCACAATTAATTAATTCTTGTGCCACCTCTCCCAAATCCGAATCTTATACTCTCCACAGTATTTACTGTGGCTTAAAGTTGCTTCTAAGGTGGCTGCAATTTTTTCCCCTTTGGTTAGGCTTTCAATTTGTCCTTTTAGCTGAATGCGAATGGGTTTCAGAGCCTCAGAGAGACTTCTGGTAAAGGGAACGATTCTTTCAGGGTCTGCAGGCAGCATCATGGGAGATTCAAATCTTGAGGTTAATTCCCTATCATGAATCATTTGCAAACAAGCAGCTTTTTGCACACTTTCTACAATCTGGTTAACATTTTTCCTATTACAGCCAGGGGATCTCCCCTTTCCAAGGGGTTTAGTCCACCAGCCCAATAAGCTGCTCCTTGGGTCAGAGACCAAGGTGCTTGATGGTCTCCTGTGGTCAGGAAAACTCTGGCTCCTGAAAGTCTTTACCTTCTTTTTCTGATAACAAAATTTGGTCACCCTCAGTAAGAGAGATTATCCAAACATACTCAATCTCAGACTCTTTAGGGGTTCTGCTATATCCATTTTTTTAACTTAGCTAATTCAGTTGCTGTATAAGGAATTTCTTTTGTAGTTATTTGAGGTGTATCATCATCTGAACTCTCATATGTGTATTCTGTTTTAATTAGGGGACAGACACTGGCAACTTTTTCATTCAGTCATGCAAAGGCTCTAAGTCAGAGAGGGGGTATGTTTCCTTAGATAACTCTAGTTCTTACTCCCTTTTTCCTTCTCTCATCAATCTTGTATACAGCTCCTCAGGAAGCACATGAACAGTAGCCCGTTCATTTCTTATCTCCTCTCAGAGCAGTCTGACCATAGCTTCTTTTTCCTCTAGCTGCATTTGCAAATATTTAACTATATCTTACGGTGAGGTAACAGCTTCCATGTGATCTTTTAGCTGCTGCTCTTTGTTGTTAATTGCAGTTATTACACTGCACCTAACACTGCACAAACAATAGGTTTTCCTTCACATTTTCTGGCCTTGCCCCTGCTCACAGGCTAGAGATTCGATCAACAATTGCCTGAATATTACATTAGTTATGTTGTGTGTCACATGAAAGGGAGGAGGGAGACAGAAATGCAAAGATTTCTAGTCTTAACTGTATTAATAAGACATTATTAGCAATAAGCACTTCCAGACAATCAGATCCTTATGTTCCCAACACTGCCTGTCGACTTAACGGACAGCCCACAGGTGGGAAGGGTTTTTGNGACAGAAACTAGCAACAAAGAACTACTAACCAGAAGTGCAGCTGCCTAAAACACTTATCTAGACACTCTTTCAATAACAAAGGACAATAAAATATCTTGCACACCACTTTCTCTGTAACCCAGAGCAAAAGGAAAGAACAGAGCTTCTTATCAACACACAGGTTGAAAAAGAAACCGCACATTGCAAAAGAAAGCAATAATATAAAGTATCAAAGTGTAAAGCAAGTTACTGTTATTAGTATTAAGGTAGCAAAACACAGTTAGTAAAGGAGGTGCTTATAAAGTAAGAATCAAAGTAGATGTTAGCATAAGATGTAAGATAGAAGGTATAAAGGAATAAGCTTTGTAACAAAGTAAAGTTAAGAAAGTATAGAAAATTAGAAAGCACATGGTCTCCTTACCCCTACATTGTTCCAGGAGGTAGGAGGAGGCAGGACAAGCTGCTAGCAGCTACCTCAACAGAGATGATGGCATTTCCCCCTCTATCTTGTAGTTAAAACTGCATTTCTTTTTATGCTTTTTTTTTCTTCACATGGTTTCGTGTGACTATAGTCAAAATGTTCTGGGAGGTGATACAGATGCCTGAGGGGGGTGGACTCCTTGAGTCTGCAGGGGCAGGGTGCAGCAATGAAAGGCCATGCTAATTTAATAACATTCCATTCTCTGGTAACACCCACCACTTACCAGTTTGCCTCACTTTTGTCTTCTGCTGGGATCACCCCACCAGGGGGCTGAGGCATTTCCCTCAATCCATCCAGGCTTATCAGGGTCATCACCCAACATTGTGCCCATTCCATTCCCAAAGGAGATGGTTTGGCACCAAATTCATCTAGCAGATTTATAAGCACCTGAACGTTATGTTCCATTTTTACCACAAATTTAGAGCGAAACTTCTCCAGAAGTTGCCTCTTAAAAGTTACAGCAAATTCCCAAAATTCTTCACTCCTCTCCCTGGAAAGGCATCTCTTAAAAGTCATGTTACAATCAAAATTGGGGTGAGTTTATCTGGGGGGCCTCTCATAAAATTTAATTTTCAAAATTTTATCCCTTCCTCCCTGGAAAGCACCAAGTCACACCACAGATTTGGAGTGATATCCTCAGAGGGCACCTCTTAAAAGTTCAGCCCAAAATCTCGCTCCTCTCTCTGGGGAGTTACCTCTCAACATGCACCTTTGCGTCCAAAATACCAATTAATGTGCACCTCTGTGAGCAAAATATCTTTAGACACCCCTCATCCTGAGGGGTGCCTTGCTTCCATAGACACCTAACCCCATATACTGAGTACGCCAAGTACACCTCTCCTGGAGGGGCACCATAATTCACTCCTGCTGCAAAATAATCACTTAACACACATGCTACAGAATTACTGGTTTGGAATCAACACTCTCGCTTAAGGATACCCTGTTCGCTGCTTGTTTGTCTACCTTCAGTGGTCTGCAGGGCATCTCCTGGGACTCTTGCAAGGAGCTCAAGTCAGTCTGCAAGACGTCTCTGAGAGCTCCTATAAGCAGCTCAGCTTTGCAGCAGCTCAGCAAACTCTCACCTGAGACAATGTAGAAGCAAAACTCTCTATTATCAGTTCATTACATTAAATCAGTCTATTCCACAGTGCAACGAGAGGGACCTCTTTTAGTCTGAGAGCCTGGAAATGTAAGGATAAATCACTGAAATGAATCATCCTTTTCCTCACAGTTTTGCCCTCTTAGCATCTTTTTACAGTTGCGACACTGCCTTTAATCAAGAAATCCTGTTAGCATGTACCTAGCTGTGGATGACACTAAATCCTTGTCAAACTGTTCTGACGTGGAAATTTCAAAGCTGACCTTTCCCAACTGAGAGATAGAGAGCCACAAATCTTCAGTCAGCTTTAAGGCAACAATACAAGTTTTGTAAACTTTGGATCAAATTCTATACTGATGAAAGAAGATGCAATCCCTTTGAGTCTCTGGAAGCTACAAGCTGCTTTCATTAAAACTCTGTTTTACCCCCAGATTTGTCCATGAAAGCCTTTAGGATGTTTCATATAACAGCCTTGTTATCTGGGGATTTCTGATCATAGAGTATATTAGCCACATAAGAAACATTGCTCTAAGCAGTAGAAACACTCACGTGAAGGAATAGCTTGAGAGATGCAGACATACCGGCAAAGTTATTAATAATTTCATCCATGTGTCCTTTAAATTCTTATAAAGTGATCCTGTTTTGCATCACCTCTTTTTCAATTCTCAGTCACATTACAAGAGCAGAAAATGTAAATCCAATTGGATTGTTGACAATCCAGTTGTCAACAAATTACTCCTGTGTCTGTCTGCAGCCCTCTGACAGTAGTCAAGGCCTAGCAGAGATGTCCTACCTAACACCACCTGTCTTTCACCATTGACTTAATTCTTTCTTCTTGGAAATTAAAATAATTCTGGTCAGCTATTACTGTTCTATTGCTAGGACTGTCTGGAATTGCTATGTAATTGCACAGAGATAGCATTTAATATGACAGGTAACATTTGTTGTATAAAATTATAAGAAAACCAAATTAAACCCAAGAAAATTGCCTGTTCCATGTTCCAACGTAATACCAACCAAACAACATTTGATACTTTTGTGATTAGCACAGGCCTATAGCTTAGCTGGGAACTGGATACAGGTTTGGGAAAGATCCTATTCAAGAATCTGTCTGTAGCAATACGCTTCTTAACATGGGACAACTTTCTCCCTCCTGAGAACTGAAAGCCTCTGTTCTGTCAGCTTTATAGGAAATTTTAATATGTCAGGAAGGACTTGGGGTGCTGGTGGTTGAGAGGCTGGACATGCCCCAACCTTGTGCGCTCACAGCCCAGAAATCACCCATATCCTGGGCTGCATCCAAAGCGGTGGGGGCAGCAGGTGAGGGAGGGGATTCTGCCCCTCTGCTCTGGTGAGACCCCACCTGCAGTGCTGCCTCCAGCTCTGGGGTCCCAGAACAGGACGGACATGGACCTGTTGGAGCAAGTCCACAGGAGGCCAGCAAGATGATCAGAGGGATGGGGCACCTCTGCTATGAGGAAAGGCTGAGAGAACTGGGATTGTTGAGCCAGGAAATGAGAAGGCACTAGGGTAATCTAATTGTGGCTTTCCAGTATCTGAAGGGAACTTACAAGAAATATGGGACAAGAGCATGGACTGACAGGACAAGGACTTCAGACAGTAGATTAGGATTGGATATTAAGAAATTCTTCCCTGTGAGAGTGGTAAGGCACTGGCACAGGTTGCTTGGAGAAGCTGTGGATGTGCCATCCCTGGAAGTGTTGAAGGCCAGGTTGGATGAGATTCTGAACAACCTGGTCTCATGGAAGATGTCCCTGCCCATGGCAAAGTGGTTGGAATGAGATGGTCATCAGGTTCCGCTTCCAACCCAAGCCATTTTATGACTCTATGATTCTATGATTTCAGCAAGGCCAAGCCTTCCTGCAGGTGGCTGTTCAAATCTTTATTCCCCCAGAATTCTACCAATGCTGTTTTGCTGCTTCTCTAATCTACTGTGGTTTATTTGTCTTGTCAGCAGTTTTAACTGTACAAACATTATGATTATAATGTTCAAGTCTATCAATTTTAAAGCTTTCCTGCAGTGATGCATGACAACTACTGAAGAAATTTGTTTCTAAAGTGCTCATTATTAAATAAAGTATTCATTATAAGTAATTTTGCAAAGAGCTCCTAAAGATTAATATTTTAGACTAGTGTTCTGGAAAGGACTAGATATTCCAGCATTTGGAATAAATTATACAGCCTTTGACCCTCACCCTAGGACAGCAGCATAGTCAACGTTGCCCCTTATTTTGACCATGTGTCTTTATGTGGCTTGAATACTATAAAAATCCATTCAGATGGAGACCTTCTGGCACTTATTTTGAACGTCTCTAAGTTTCTTGTTGATATTGAAATGGGTTTGTGGTTGATAAATAAGACAACACTATCATTATTGGTGTATCCTTCCTGCCAGTCTTACCAGGTGTGTTAGGAACTGAGTGCTTTTGGAGACTGAGGTAACTTCGTTCTTCTCATACTGCACATGGCAAAGGCAGTAGTGAGAAGTTTTCTGTGGACTGCATGTTCTCTCTGTTCCACAGCTGTCATTTTCTTCACACACAGCTGGCATTTCTAAGGACTCCAGTACAATTTTTATAGGCCTTTATTTATTTAAAGGTCAAGTAATGTCTACCTCAGAAAAACAATCAGAAAGTATTTTCACAATGAAGACACAGGCTGATGTTCCTCAGTGCACAGGTTCTTGGATGGCATTAGTTTGTACCTCTAAGCTCCTCACAAGCCACCACTGCATTTGGCCACCACCCATCATTTTTGTAATTGGCCAGGTTTAAAATAAAATTGTCTTCAGTTACAATAAATTAATAAACTTAAAGCAGTCATATTTAGTAAGGAGTGCAAATCTTTCTGGTGTGAAGCAGTGTAGCTTTAAGGTAAAATGTTTGGCTTGTTTATTTATTTATGGTCAATGACATCTTCAACTACAGCCATATAGCCATGTGGGAGCAAAGCAGATGCCTTTGGCTTGGGGCTTATGTTTTTACAAGTGGCATGTGTAAATAATGTACCAAGTATACAGCATTCCAGTAGGCGGAAAATCTTACATCTGAGATCAGGTTCATTTTTCTCTAAGAGCTAAGGAGGCAACCGTAAGGGGTATGGAGTTGAAGGTGAGTTGGGCATTGTGTAAACACCAGTATTGTTTTAGTGTAACAACACAAGAATATTGTGAGTTTGTGGGTACCATATCCAATTAAAATAGGGAACTATTTGAAGCCTGACTAGAAGTCAGATTGTTAGGGTATCAGCTTATGGAGGAGGAAAAGAGATTTCTGCAAGATTAATTATATATAAAAATAAATCACATAATAAAAGTGTACCCTTTACCTGCATAGCCGGATCCAGGGGAGGGGTAAGTTGACTGATCAAAAAAAGCAATGAGATTGTCCAGTCAGGATGAAAAAGAAGACACTAATGACAAATTGTATTTCCTATGCATTGACCTAGAGAACAGACCGGAATGGGGTCCTCACCTTCCTGTAACTGTTGCAAGAAATGGACTCACATAAGCCATAACATAAGTGAGTAATTGTGACCGTTGAACCTACTACGAATTTTATTTAAAAACACATGTTGGGTGGAGGCAGTGCTCTGCAGGAAGTATCAGATGTTAGTATAGTAAGTATCAGACCCTTATCCTTTTTTTATTTTCTGAACAGCAGCAAGATAATCAGAGGAAGAGTAAAATGTTAAACTTTCCTTATAAAAAAATTACACTTGTTATAAAAATACATTTTAAGAGTGAAAGATATGCATGTGATGTATTCTACAGCTGTTCCTTTAGAAGACTAGAAGGCCTGAAAAACTCTTGAGTATAGTTTATGTGAGGAGCAGCAGACATTTAATTAATCTCAGTCCTAGAATTTTACAGCCAATATGCTGTCTCTTAACATCTCTGCTCTAGTTAGCAGAACATCTGTAGTAGAAAAACAGAACTCAGATAAATCTGCCTTCTCTTGTATTTCTCCAAACCTTACCACTTTTTATCATTTTTTCTTTAAATATTTTTCCGAAGATTTGTATGTTCAGTTTCTCCCTGCCCTCCTAGCTCCATTCATGAGTCTTTCAGCTAGCTGTGCAACTTAAAATTTTTAATGAGCCTCATCTAAACAAAAACTATTTCAATACTGAATTACCAGTGTCACTTTATTTAAATCTTATTTTTCTTTTTTGTACATAGACTGTATACATAGCCTTAAATAGCTAGATCTGAAATTCTGAAGCAATTAAAATAAATGAAATGCTTCAAATATTTTGTTTGGGTTTTTTTTGTTTGTTTGTTTGTGGGGATTTTGTCTTTTTTTTCTAGTCAAGTCCCCAGCTGATGCACGTGGGCAAAGTGTCAGAGGCATAGCTTTATGAATTTACATATCTATAAGTGATATTCCAGTACTGTAGGTGGAATATCTTTTCCCATGTCATCTGAGGCATAAACCAGAAAATGTACTTCCCTAGACTTCAAAGTTAAAACTGTAAGAGTGATTAAAGAGTAATTTAAAACAAACATTCACTTGCCAGATCTCACCTGGCATTAATACACATGCTCCACCACTTAGGATATCAAATTCTGGTTGCTGTGTGCACAGATTTTTCCATCTAAATCCTGGTTGCCCTGAAACTTGGGAATAATTGTGCAGGTGCTCTGAGGCAAGAGCTGGGCAAAGTGCTCTCAGGTGACACTGCTGTCAGCACAGAGCTTCATCTGGATTGCCCTCACCCAAAACAGAAATCTTTGACATGAAGGGGAAACCTGGAGACCCTGCAGCTTGCTCTCCCCACAGAGAGTCCTGTAACATTAATCCACAAGTAGGATCATTTTGAAAGCACTTCTCGCTCTTGTACATTGTCTAAGAAGACAGATAGGTGTGCACTGGACATATCTAGGAGAGGATCATGAACATGCTTTTGGAGGGATTCTCCTGTTATTCTCCTATTAGCTCCACTTACTGTGCTTTGGTTTGCACCAGGTAGGGTCATGGAGCACACAAACAAGATTCGTTTGGGATGAAACTAAACCAGAAGTTATGTTCCCATGGACACAGGAATAGACTAGAGCTAGACCAAATAAATCTACCTAAAGGTGCACATCCTTAGCACCAACTGTTCCACATCCAGATCTCCTCCTATCCAACTGCATGACTTCCTAGAACAGACAGTCCTGCTACTGTTGAGGAAAATCAAGGCACAAACAGGCTGCAGTGTCAACTGAGAGCTACACAACATTCCTTTTCAAATGCAAAGGTCTTGGATATTTTGCAGGCTAGGATCCTGTATGAAGAAATGATAAGCAAATGTGTATGTAAGATAGGGATGTAGTTTTCAGTATGTATTTTACTGTCTTTAACAGTGGAAAGCATACATTTACTGATTAGCATGTACATTTTAATGACTAATACATACATTTTAATGATTAGCACAATTCTTGCAATGCACTCACTTCTGTCAAAAGGGCCAGGAGGTCCATGTAACATTTAAATGCTATGTTAGTCTTATTTTAGGGGCTTAAATGGGTCTCAAATGATGCTTTAGGCTTATGCTGGCCTTGGGCATAAGGGTGCAATTCACCCCCAAAGAAGAGACCAAACGTAAGTCTCATCACAGCTGCAATACTCATTTCTGGAATGCACCCAGCAGGTCTTATCCAAGCTGCCACTACAGACAAGCAGTTTGAGTTTTTCCAGTTCCTAATGATTACACAGTATCCTGGAGTCAGTGGGACAATTTCTACCAAGAGTGAAACTCTTTGTATTTAATATCCCCCTAAAATAAAAGTGGTGTAAGAGAAGGGACTCAGTCTTTTTCTTCTTTTATTGCTGCTGTTGAAAAGGCATAGCCCACAGGGATTGGAGCACTGGGCAAAAGTACAAAATATGTAGTACATCCTGTTTCACCAAAGTAGGCAGATCCTCTCCTGTAACAACCAGACCAGTACAATGGAAGACTTTGTCTGGTTTTCCTGCACATACGGTGCTATAGCGTGCATAGTATTTCATTATGGTTTCCATTTCAGGAAGTTAAATGATGCAAATTGATAAATATCATGACTCCTTTTTCTCCAACAGTTCCAGGATGGTGAGTGTTTAAAAGGAATGGGAAAATCTCCCTGGAGCTCTACTACATGATGCTGCAAGGTACCACAGGAAATTATTTCCCTCTTCAGTAAACATCCAAAATATCATCAAATACAAATCTTGAAAATCTTCAGCAGCCATGTTGCAAAGGAATTTATAAAGAAATAAATAAATGAAGTGTCTACCAGATTTAACACATGGGCAGAGCAGAAAACAGCAGAAAACAGCTTGATCTTAATTATTGATATGAACAACTGGTCCTTTCAAAATCCATCTACCATGATCTTCAGCAGGAGGAAAATCTGGAGCAGGCTCACTCGATGAAAACACTACTTCCAGCATGCATTATGCTACAAAATGTCATTCCTATCTCTTCTGACTTATAATGGATTTACAAAGCAGTATCAAAACACACAGACCACCTTTCAGGGCTTTAGGAGAACAGAGCAACAAACTTCCCAATCAACCCAAACTTTTGCTCTCCTATGTAGTCTGAGTTACAGAGTTTTCATCATAGCCTCAAGGCTGTTTCCCACATTACCTACTCTCTCTCAGAACTTCTCTGCTCCCTTGCCTGCAATATTTTCAGATTTTTTTTCTCTCAAGAGAACAGTTTGAAATGTGCATGTTGTGGTCTAGATCATGACCACACCAGGCAACCTTATTTCCTTCCTGATGTTTACTGGGTTTTATATGCTCCAATATGAACTGAAAAATATGTGTACTCAAGCTCTTGCCAATGAACAGCATGACTTTCCGTGGTTCATAAAAACTCACCCATCCTCTGTATAGGAAAACCATTCTCCTCTGCACAGAGCAGGAGTTCACTACTTCAAAACATGGAAAACATATGGTGACATGTTTTAAAAGAAAACATGATGACACAGTGTCCCAACCATGACCTTTTCCAACAACAACCCACCCTTTTGATCCTGAAACACTGACCAGTACAATCACCTGGTCTACCACAAGGTGCTAGCTGCTTTTGTGTTTGTACTTGGCAGCTGCAAGTTAACCTGTTGTCAGCCTTGCCACCTTTTTCTTTGGTGACTGACTTATGCCCAAAGCAGGAGGAAGGCAGAGCACATTAAGGGGTAGTCTGTGCCTTGACCTCTTCCCCTGCAGCAGCTGGAAGGCATTCAAACCTGAGCCTCCAGGAGAGCAGAAGCACACACATAAACTTTGGAGTCAGTATATGTTTGGGCTCAAAAAAGACCATGCCTTCACACCCAAAACACTGAGCTTGAACCACTTGACTCATTAAACCCGGATCTTGGTATTTTCAGGGAAGTAATTAGAGCCTTTGGTAAGGTGTTGCAAGGCTTAGAAGGGATTCTTCCAGAGGGAATGAGACCAGCTTGAGAAGTGGGACCATGGGAATCGTGAGATTTAACAAGTGCAAGATGCTGCAGCTGGGTCAGGGCAGCCCCTGGTATCAATCAAGCTGGGGATGAACAGGTCGAGAGCAGCCCTACTGAGAAAGACTTGTGCGGGAAGGTGCTGGTGGATGAGAGGCTGGATATGTCCTGGCCATGTGCACTGGGAGTCCAGAAACCATCTGTGTCCTGGTCTGCATCCAGGGCAGTGTGGGCATCAGGGGAGGGAGGGGAATCTGCCCCTCTGTTCTACTCTAGTGAGTCCCCACTGGCAATGCTGCCTCTAGCTCTGGGGTCCCAGCCCAAGGACATGGACCTATTGGAGCAAGTCCACAGGAGGCCACCAAGGTGATTAGAGGGAGGGAGCACCTCTGCTATGAGGAAAGGCTGAGAGAATTGGGATTGTTGAGCCTGGAAATGAGAAGGCTTCAGTATAATCTATTGGTGGCTTTCCAGTACCTGAAGGGAACCTACAAGAAAGATGGGACAAAAGACTATTTACAAGGACCTGTAGTGACAGGGCAACCAGGAATGGCTTCAAACTGTAGGAGAATAGGTTTAGATTAGATATTAGGAAAAAATTCTTCCTGGTGAGGGTGGTAAGGCACTGGTACAGGTTCCCCAGAGAAGCTGTGGATCTCTCATCCCTGGAAGTGTTCAAGGCCACGATGGATGGAGCTCTGAGAAACCTGGTCTAGTGGAAGGTGTCCCTACCCACAGCAGCAAGATTGGAACGAGATGATCTTTAAGGTCCCTTCCAATCCAGATTATTCTATGATTCTATGTTATTTCCAGGTCACTGATAAAAATATTAAACTGTGTTGACCTAAGAGTCATGTTCTTTTGTATTCAGCTGGGAAGTCTTGTTCATAATAAGTGTCTTGCTTGATAATAAATGCCTCTTTGTAATCACATGTTGAGGTCTATCAGTATCCAATACTGTCAATGTTTGCTGCATATTTTCTTCTCCTTGTCAAATCCACACAAACAACACTGAGAAACTACACTGTAATAAGGATGTATAATAGTTCTCTGTTGTATAGTCACTTCCTTCTTATCCTCTATCTGTTGGAAGTTTTGACATTCAGGCCCAGGGCTACTGTCTAGAACATCTCTGCTGGGGTCCCTCAGAGTGAAATAAGGCTTCCTGAGTGGCACTGACAAAGACATGACCTCACTCCAGTTATGTTTTGTCTGCTTATACACACTTCTACTTACAGGGCTCAGATAGGACCTCCCTCCTGTACTTCACAGAGACATAAAAACCCCTATCCTTTCCAGATTGCATCTTTTGAGAGCTCCTTTTGGTAAATTCTAGTTCAAGGGGTGTTTTGTCTTAGAACAATCTGTCTACACTTTTATGTAAACCAAGTCACACCAATTTCTGGGGAAGTGCAATATAGCAGTCTCACTAACTGCTGAGTTTTATGTATTAAGAAGTAAAGATATTAGTGGGTGAGGAAAATCTGCAAATCCTTGACAAAAAGCCTCACTCCATATCATTGTGCACAAGCTGTACTTGTCCTTGGAAGTAAATGCTGAGTGAGGCCCTGTATTCTGTTGGTTTGTTTTAGTTTTATCTGTGTGTTCACTTACAGTGATATGAAGTAGTCCCAGTTATAACTAATCAAGTAATTATAATGCAGCAGTCTTGCACATGTGGAAATTAAGGACTGAACAAAGTGCAAGGCAGTGGCCATCAGACTGTTGTCTGCAGTATAACCCCTGTGGACCTTTCTCCTCTCTCATTTGGCTAAACCTGTTTTAACAAGCACCTGGAATGGTTCAGCTATGATGTTTCTGCTGTTCCTGCTCTGTAAACGCAGAGGACTGCTTTACATACTTCTCTTGTCACAGTGACTCGCATGAGGCAGAGTCAAAATTCCAAAACAAAGCAAGCAGATGCTGTGGGCCTATGAAAGCCCCATGAAGCTGGAGCTCTGATGGTTTTCATTATGTTGTGGTGTGAGTGCCCTGCATTCACATGGCCTGATGAATTTTAGTAAACTCTGCCATTAGTTTGAGTTTCAGACTCTTTTTGCAGATTTGAAGGAACTCTGTGTGCATGTATACTTGCCTACATAAGGTGGGGATTTTATTTTAGTTTTTAATGTTGGAAAGCAAAACACTCTTATTCTCCATCCTCTTTACTTACATTTTGTTGTACTACCAGGAAAACACTAGGAGAAGTATTGGTCAATACCTCTTAGAGTAAAAGTTAGTAATGCTTCCCAGTAGTAAATGTTGTGGGAAAGATGTGAATTCCTTTAGAGTTCTGAATCAGATTCTTTTTTTCCTTCAGCCCATTCCTCAGATTTGAGGAATTCCAAAAAGAAGGGCTTTCATACTAAACCCAAAACTATCTATATTGTTAATGGGAATGTCAAACTGCTGTTTTTACAATGTGTGATTCAGAGAACTCTGCCACCCACACACTAACTGTAACCACAAAAGGCAACACTTCAGAGCATCCTATCTGAGAATCCATCTATATGGGCTTTTCAGACAGACCTGAGGCTCTTGCTTATGCTTCACATTGCTTGGACATGAGCCAGCTTTCATTTAGAAGTCCTGCAGACATGTTAGCTCAGTTCTATGTTTGAGCTAATATCAAAGCCATTACAATCATCTGGGTTGAGATGATGCCTTGAGGATAAAACTCAGTCCTCAGGTGATCCAAGGTGGTGTTGCCTCCATGGATGTCAGATGAGGTTTTGCCTTAGAATAAAACCACACAAGGGAGTATGTGTTTTTCTGCTTTCTGTTATGTGCCATAACCATTGCTCTTGCACAACAGACTTTTCTACAGAACTGATGCTGAGCTTACAGCCTGTTTAAGGAAGCGTCTTTGAATCCAGCAGCCTCTCTGCTGAACATGAAGCAGCTCACAACCTCCACCCCTGGCCCATCTTTTTCTTCCTTGCTTTGTACCCACTCAGGCCTGGCCAAAATCCAGTCCTCAACCAAAGCCTGTAGGACTCCTTTCCCAGTGCACATACTTTACACATTTAAAAAGTAAGAGTTGGATCAGAAGGAAACCAGCTAGAAACCCCCTGTCTGCAGTCATGTGTCACACCCAGAAGCAATATCAAGGGCTCTTGGCTCTCGGTCTCGGCAGACAAGTTTGCACCTGAATCATTTGGAAGCAAAATCTTTTCAGGAAAAAGGCATTTGGTCCAAAATACAGTATCAATTCCTTTGTTTAGTTTAGCTGAATCCCATGGTTTTGCATTTTCATCCCTCAATCCTCCCTACCAGAGAAACAAATCTCCAGTAATTTGAACACATGTACACTCTGTACTAACTCCTGATACTGGTAACTTGTTCCATATTCTCAATACCATTCTCATTAAATAGTTCTGCCATGTTTCCTCTGTGCTCCAAGTGCAGAGAAACAGATGGGTAAACAAAGCAAAGAGCGGCTGTGTCTGACTGCACCTGGGTTTTGGTTTAAAATCTATGGAAACTTAGGACTAATTAGGTAATTTTAAAATAAGAGAAATTCCTACAAAGCCTTTTATTATGCTTCTTCAAACAAAATGAGATGCGGAGGCATCCTGGATTATAGCATGTAAATTGATGTGGAGATAAGATAGGCTCTGTTTTATTTGAGACTCAGAAAGATACTTTAGGTAAAGTTTGTTGTTGTTGGCAGACTACTTACCTTACTGAAATGCGACTTACCCTTATCGTTTACCAGCTTTTTTCACAACACTTTGATGGGAGTACAAGCTAGGAGCAAAGTGATAGCGGGAAATCTTTTTATGGGGGGGTTGTTGAATGATTATGAAAGTGTTGTTACACTTAAAAAACAGTGCAAGATAACCTCTCCGCTTTTTTTTTTTTCTGAAAATTCAGACCCATGGTTAACTGTCTTTCACATCATGTTGATACTGTGCATACCTTTCAAAAACTCAAAAATTAAAACAGGAAGAATGAAACCTATCTTCTGTAAAAGGGTGTTCTCCAAAAGGGTTTTAGGCAGTGTTTTAATCTGGGGCTGAGACAACTGATATTTTACCAACTTAGGCGATAGTGCGTAATGACTGTTAACAGTATCTGGTGACTGTGAATGTTCAACCTGTATTTTCTTTGCTTTCTGTTTTGTCTCTGACTGCCTTCACCAAAGAAGGCAAGAAAACCCTTCTGCAAAGCTGATAATGATTTTGCAAAAATCATTGCAAAAAGGCTGGAAGATCTTTGTGACATCCGGTGCGTTTCTTACACTCTGGCTTTTCCTGTCCTCTTGCCTCCAGCTGGTAGCTGTTCTCTTAAAACCTCACTGACAAATGCTGCCTCTGGATTCCCATTTCTTTCCATTGCAGACATATCCATGTTCTCTGCTTGTGCAGCACAGCCTCCTGTGGCTCTGGCAGTGTGGGTCAGCTGGTTCTTTCCACCTCTTTCTGGTGCCCAAGATGCTGTTTGCCTCCAGCAGCATCCCTCAGGAAAGGACGTGTTTGACTTCTTGCTCTACCTGGCAGCCCTTCACTGCCACAGAGCTGTGGAGGGAGCAAGGATGAGATGGAACTTACTGATTGTTGGAAAACAGGAGACCAATTGATGTAAAATAACGAAATAAAAAAATTGCCTTCAGCTTAATGGCTACAGTTGTGGATTTTTTCCTCCTTTTTGTTTGTCTGCTCTTTTGGTTTGATTTGGTTTGCTTTGCTTTGCTGTGGTTCTTTTATAGGCTGGAACTTTCTCATGCTATTTAGAATGACAACAATAAAAGTTCCTCAATTAAAAATAAACATGTATTTGGTACCTGGAAAGGCTAATTACTGCTTCCATAGATTTAAGAGACTGCAAGTCTTGATGAGAGGTTTTCTGGAAACTAGGCAACTCTCTAAGCTGAAGTCACACAGTAAAGTGGTCTTGAAATATCCAGTACCCCTTGTATGAACATAAAAATCTAGAGACGTTCTGGTTTTAGCACTGTGCTTGGCAAATAAGAATTCAAAAAGCTAAAGTTTTATACCCTGTCACTGCTATGTTTTTTTATTGCAAATTTCTGTGCTCTCTGGCTACCAACTAATTGCAGCAGCAAGTTGTGCAGATAAACATGAAAACAGGCTAATAACAATTGAAATTCTTCATAAAGGGACTTACACCAAAGAGCCTGTATGGCATCTATTTCTCCAAGGTCCTCTTTATCAGATGATTCGAGACTCACAGCAATTTGCTATATGGCATTGCAGAACAGGGAACTTATTCTTGCTCTTTTCAAGTCAAGCAGCTGAAACAAGCTGATATTGTAACATCAGGTGTTGTGGTCAGAGTCATGTGGAAAGCTTGGACTGGAGGAACAAACCCCTAGAGCCTGGAAGAGTCCAGTAACAAGGCTGTTTTTATTTCAACCATGACAGAAAGTCACCTCTGTGAGTAGCTGAGGATGGATGTATCAGACCTGGGAACACAGTGATCCTCATCATAATAAATTGTTTCCTCTGAGACCTCATGATGGCCTGTAAAACAGGAGAGGACTGGGCTGCAGTCCTGGACGTGGCAGGTGCGAGGGTGAGGGATGATGTGCTTGGGGCTGGGGCTGGCAAGGCCCCCTCCAAGGTCACCCTGCTCTCTGCACAGCCCTGGTGGTGTCCTGGGAGAACACACAGGGCAGCGACCTGTCATCAGGAAAGGAACACCAATGGCTCTGAGGATCTTCTGACTCCTCATTAATGACTCTTTGAGTCTCCCTGTTACTTCATACTGCTCTAGGTTTTCATCCCTTTGGCTTGTAGATTCACAGGTGCTTGATTTCTGCTGGACATCCTGACTGAACCACAGTACACCGAGGGGGCTTGGAACTGAGAGAAATGAGGGCTCTTTCAAAACTCAGATTTCCTTTTCTTCTGTTTTAGTTCTTCGGCTTATTCAGGATGTGTTTCCAAGCTCCGTAAGCATCCAAACTTGCAATGAGCTGGAGAAGCTTGAGCAGGGAGGTTGGACCAAATGACACTGTGGTGCCTTCCAACCTGATCCATTCTGGTTGGATCCTATGGAGCACCTAGAAATTAACTTCGTGAGAACTCTTAGGAATTGGCAGCAAAACCTTCTCCACGTGTTCTTACACTTACATTCCAAATAAGTGCCTGAAGCCTTTCTGGAAATCCTAAATGACATTGAAAGTCAGTGACAAATGGCTATGGAGTTTTCTAAAACCCCAGATAATTTAGGAATACATTCAGTAATCCCATGAAGTTATAAGCTTTGAAAAAGCATATTAATGTGGATTCATCATTTCAAATGAGAGACAAGTGTGGAAAACCTGTGAAAAGGCGAGTCTTTTTTGTTGTTCTGGAAGACCTCTGTTAGCCTATTTTATCTTCTCCTGCATCTCTACCTCAATTTGTTCTCAAATCTTGGAACAAAAGAACATTTTGGTGCCCAACCAGTTCAAGAACATTTTTCTTACATATGAAATGACATGTCTGAAAGCATCTTGACTCTATTAGCATTATTGCTGTGGTACTGAAAAGGTTCTCTTTCAATCATTTCATATTAGGATGGTGCTGACAGATCTGCAGCCTTGTCTAATAACAGTGCTTGTAAAAGTAAGATTTCACTAAGTATTAATTTTAATCACACAATTTTATTTTTAACATTCTGTTTGCCTAAAAAAAAAGCAAACTTCCTTTACTGATGTTAGTTGTACAAATATTTACTGACTCACCTAAGCCAGGCTTTCAACTAAAACAGTTTTTACCCAGCTAAATAAGGTAATTTAAACAGTCATATACCATTAAAAAACCCCAAACCAAAACTAAAAAAACAATTTTCACATGCATCAAACATAAATTTGAAAGAGAGGGTAATTTATCACAATCAGACTTGAACTAGGCTTTCTTTTATAATGCAGTAAATAAATTAATTTTACCACCTCTCAACAGAAATAATTAAAATGGCACTGATGTATGATCAGCCTCTTCACAATCTCATTCTGCTGCTTTTGTTCAGAGTAAAAGGATGAGTAAAATGCCTCCAAAGGGTGTTTTATCTAGGCTGATATTGCAAAATGAGCATTGTGAGGGTTTTATTTCATTTGTTTATTTGTTTTGCTGCAGGTGTGGACTTGTAGCCAGGTTCCCAAATAATGCAAAAATACAGTCTCATCAGTCAAAAGATGCACAGCTTACAGTAGTCTGTTTTTATCACAAGCAACCAGGAAAACCAGAGAAGGTCCACTGCAGAGGAGGAAGGAGAGAGGGAGGCACCCATTGTGCAGGCTTCCTTAGAGGCCGTGACCATCATGTACCTCTATTTGTAAGGATTTTTTTCTCCTCTTTCCTCGTTTTAGCTTTGGTTTTAAAAAAATAAGATAAAAGCATATAATGCCATTAGTCACAGCTTTGTTAGAAGGAAGCCAGCACTAAATCTTGCTTCCTTTTAGGCTCTACTTTGTATTTTGGTGATGTGAAGAATGAGATCTGAATGCAAACGGGCCCATTGTTTATTCTGAGCTTCTTTTCTACTTCTCTGTACATTTTTTTAGTTTAAATGTAGCAATGATTGTCTGTTTCTAAGGCCCTGATTAATGGAAACAGCCCACATCCTTAACCAACCCAGGAATACCTCTTTGACATATTCCAAGTCTACACCAGATACAATCTTCCCTGAACTGCTGTGGAGTCATCCAGCTGATCCCAGTGGTTTTGAGTTCAGACCCAAGGTGTGTGGTGGAATGTGCAGAAAAGACAATCTGGATCAAATTCCTCTTTAGTGTCTATTCTAAAGAGGAAGGAACGGGTTAGTGGGTCTTCCCAGCTCAGGTCTCAGTGCTCAACCATATCATCATCCAAGAATGGGAGAGTTATGAAGAGTCTCTAACTGCTATTTTCTAAAGAAATGCCTTTCTCATGCCTCTGCACTAGAAGCATCTGTTCTTAGTTATGAGGCTGTTCATATACAAGAGGATATCACACATTTTCATTCTGGAGAGCTTATTCCTGATTGAAAAAACCCAAACCAAACCAAAACCCAAACCTACAAATAACAGCATATGAAAGGAAAAAAAAAAGCCACACCTTGAAAAGGTCTCACATCAAAGGAGGTGGGACTGAGTGCCTGGTTCCTTGATGAGATTTTTTCGCCCAGGCTGGCCCTGCTTCAGCAAAGCACTCAAGTGCATCCATAAGCCCTGTTCACTCCAGTGGGCCATGAAGCCTGGAATTCTCTTTGACTTAGTGTAACAGCTGCTGAACAAACTCACAGTACTGCCTCCCCCTCAGAGATGCAGGGAGCAACCTGATTAGAGCTCATGTAAGAGACTACTAGCAAAAGCCAAGTGCTCTGTACAACAACAAGTTTTACTGATCTCGTAAAACTCAGGAACATTTCTCTTAGTCAGCCACCTATTTTTGACTGCCATTTACAACATGTCCAAAGACACAGACCACTCTTGCAATAAGTCTTAGCACTTAAAGTACTCCCTAAAAGAAACATCAGTACTTTCCCCACTTGTGCAGCTGCACAAGCCTCGTCTCTCATTTAGATATGTCTAAGAGGGTTTGTCTGCCAACTGTTACTGCCATATTCCTGGTGCTGTTGAATCACAGGCAAGAAGGTTGGACAGCCTCTGCAAGTGGTTACAGTGCTCACTGTAACCCTGAACCACAAGGATAAGCTCTCTCTCCGTCACCACTGATTAGTCTTACATAATTCCTTTTTAGTTGTGTGGGAAATGAACAACTGAACCATATGTCCGTGTGGCCAAGGAGGCCAGTGGTGTCCAGGCTGTGAGGAAGAGTGTGGGCAGCGAGTTGGAGGTGATCCTCCCGTCTTCTCTGGTGAGGCCACATCTGGAGTGCTATGTCCAGTTTTGGGCTCCCCAGTTCAAGAAAGACAACAAACTACTGGATCAAGTCCAGAGAAGGGCTATGGAGATAAGGAGGGGACTCAAACCTGTCTCTTACGAAGAAAGGCTGAGGGAGCTTGGCAGGTTCAGCTTCCAGAAGAGATGACTCAAAGGGGATCTTATGAATGCATATAAATATCTTAAAGGTGAGTGTCAAGAGGATGGGATCAGAGTCTTCAGTGGTTCCCAGAGACAGGGAAAGGGGCAAGAGGCACAAACAGAAACACTGGAAGTTTCATCTGAATATGAGGAAAAATCTTCATTACTGTGAGGATGACAGAGCACTGGAACAGGCAGCCCAGAGAGACTGTGAAGTCTACCTCTCTGGAGATATTCCAAACCCACCTGAACATATTCTTGTGCAACTTCCTGTAGATGAACCTGCTTGTATCGGGAATTAAAACTGTTGACATTTTGGTCTGTGTTTTTGCCATTGCCACCTGTGAAAAGATTTATCCTTTTCCTGCCAAGTTCTGGGGAACTGGGCCTGATAAGGTGAAAGTTTCATCCTTGAAGACAGAACTTGCATAAGTTAAAGTTACTTGAGTCTCTCCTGTTGGTTGAAGGGCTGATAGGGGGCGAGCAAGGAGGAAGAGAAAAAAAAAAAAGAAAAAGGGAACAAGAGGGAGCAGCAGGGTCTGTGACTTCTTCCTGGGGGGGTGGAGGCCTCATCTCCCTGGGCAGACGTCTCCAGTGGGCTCAGTAAAAAAGGTGAGAGAGCTTGTGTTCTTTGCATTGGTAGTTCTTTCCCCAAGAAGACAGCAGGGATGCCTGCTGTCTGCCAATGCTTAGAAGATGTAGTCCCTGCCTTCGGGGGAGNGACATTTTGGTCTGTGTTTTTGCCATTGCCACCTGTGAAAAGATTTATCCTTTTCCTGCCAAGTTCTGGGGAACTGGGCCTGATAAGGTGAAAGTTTCATCCTTGAAGACAGAACTTGCATAAGTTAAAGTTACTTGAGTCTCTCCTGTTGGTTGAAGGGCTGATAGGGGGCGAGCAAGGAGGAAGAGAAAAAAAAAAAAGAAAAAGGGAACAAGAGGGAGCAGCAGGGTCTGTGACTTCTTCCTGGGGGGGGGGAGGCCTCATCTCCCTGGGCAGCCGTCTCCAGTGGGCTCAGTAAAAAAGGTGAGAGAGCTTGTGTTCTTTGCATTGGTAGTTCTTTCCCCAAGAAGACAGCAGGGATGCCTGCTGTCTGCCAATGCTTAGAAGATGTAGTCCCTGCCTTCGGGGGAGTGTCTGGAGTTGGTAAGATAACCTTACATGAGTAACTCTTTGGTAACTGGAGTGCTTACATGTTTGGGCTTATTGTTTTAGTCTCCCTCTTTCTCTTTCCCTTCTCTTTGGGTTCTTGCTATTTGGTCACTCTTGTTAATAAAAATACTGGGTTTTTTTCTGAACCCTCTACAGTGCTCAGCCTCATTTTTCCAGCAATTGTAGAACCCACCCTATTACACTGCTTTAGCAGGAGAGTTGGACTAGATAATCTCCAGAGGTCTCTTCCAACCCAAAACATTCTGTGATTCTGTGAACCACTGCTTTGTGCTGCTCTTTGGGGAGTATTCAGACATGTGAGATTTCTAAAACACAGCTGTAGCAGAATGTGACCTAGGGTGGTGGAGAGAAAAGGAACAAAATAGGGAAGCCCCATTCTTGTATGCCACCCACTTAATCCACTGTTATTACCTGTATAGTTATACTTATTCATTTATAGTACAGCTCAGATCTGTTTCTTTGCTCTTATCCTGGTTGGGCAGGGGACCAGCTAGTGCCTCATACTGACAGATTTCAACTTCAGCTGAAATCAGACACTAGAGGAAATGAATTGGATGTATGCATGTGTAGAAGGATTGCTCATGCAGGATCTTTGTTTTTTAAAGCACTCTGGCAATTCTCATCTGATCCCTTTATAACTTGTAAATCTTTAATAGAAAAGGAAATTCAAAATACAATCAAGAACACAATGGAGTTTGCAGGTTCATGCAGTTATCCCTCTCCAATCCTATAATCCTTCCTTACTTGGTGACTTGCCTGGTCCTGGCCTGATTCTACAACCCTATTCATATGGAAATACATATATTCATACTCATAACTGTTTAAAATCTATACTATTTTAGTACATGGTTTATATGTTTCAGAATCAGACTTTCCGAGAAAAAGATAGTAGTTTTTGTGGGCAAAATAGTCAAGAGAGCAAAGTATTATGCTTCAATGACCTAATGGAAGACTATACATTAATTTCTCTCATATGAGGAAAAGAGTGCAAATATAATTTTTATAAACCAAGAGAAGAAACCTTAAAAAATTGTTCACTTCAATTTAGAAGCATAAAAATAAGTCTTGGAGAGGTGCAAAGTGGTCATGTAATCCATGTCTCTATTGGAGGACTGGCTTGTAAGAAGAAAGAATGATAACAAAACTTTGTCTGGTGTTAACTAACTATTAACATAAAACACACTTTCAGTAGTTGGGGATTAGTTCTCACATTTTTAGAAGAAAAAGACAGCTCTGTTACTGGATGGCTGATAAGGGATGTCATCAACATGTGATTCCTTTGAATATTTTTGTTCAATGTACACAATGCTTTTCCATTTCTGAACCAAGGATAATTTCTGTTGCCTTGTCCCCTCAGTACAGAAAATGTATAGTGAGCAGGAAAATTTGCATTCAATTGGTTCTATTAACTTTACTAAGAAAGTTAGACTCTCTCTTCTAGCAATGTTGTCTGCTCTTCAGGTAATTTATGGGCAAGCACAGATTATGTTTGGGATGAAATAACTGTAAATCTGTAATATCTAATAACATGGGTTTGTTGAAGTAAAAGTAATTTGAAATTAGGAACCTTAAGCACAAATTTGTCTGTGATACCAATAAACCCTTTTCCCTAGGAAGAGCTTATGCTATGTCAATAAGCTTCTCTTCTGAGCCTGGAAAGAAAAACAATTTCTCACTTCCACTAAACTGAATACTGAAACATAGAATTTTCACCTTCCCACCGTGGCTGACCCAGTCTCTGGAATAAATTAAACCACAGAAACTTTACCTAGGGAGGGCTCACAGTGTCTGAGACTGCTTAGTGAATTGCTTGAAACAACAGAATCTTGGCACCAAAAATCTCTTGAGATGCTCTTTCCATTGTAAAAAGGATTAATAATAACCAAACATTGCTAGTTAATTTCTCTAGAGTCCTTAAAGGGTGGAAACAGTGTGTAGATGAGGTAGAACCCTTCACTACTCTCAGTATTCAAAACCATGCTGGGTATTCACAGTCTTTGAAATGTCTGCTTTTAATCATGCACATTGTATTTCTGCCAAAGAGCAGGTGGAACAGCTTTCATTTCAAATGGGAGCTAATATAAACTCCATTCAGCAAAGTCTCTTCAAGAGGATTCTCTTTCAAGGCTGCCTGTGTCAAGCTGAGACTTAAGGTATGCACAGGAGAATTTCCTCCTTTCAGTTAATTGCACAAGAAGTAATGTCTTCTTCTGCAAGCTGAGAATTCAGTGAAACCTGCACTTCCCCTCCTCCTCTGTTATCTGTCCAATAGCCAGCTATGTGGCTGTGCAGCACTTTGGTGAAATAACACTCTCTCATTGTATCCAGCCTGGCATAGAATCATAGTTTCATAGAATATCTAAAGTTGGAAGGGACCCATAAGGATCACCAAGTCCAACTCCCTGCTCTTCATAGCACTGTCTAAAACTAAACCATATGCCTATCAAGAAAAGAATTAGAAAAATGTTAACTGGGAAAGTCTTTCAGAAAGTATAATGCTAACTTTCTTTTTATATCCAAATTTCACAAGGTGTATACATCTGTGCACTTCATGTTGAAATTGTTCAGTCTGGAGAAGCGAAGGCTTCAGGGTGACATAATTGTGGACTTCCAGTACCTGAAGGGAGCCTACAGGAAAGATGGAGAAAGACTATTTACAAGGGCCTGTAGTGACAAGACAAGGAGAAATGGCTTTAAACTAAAGAGAGTAGGTTTAGAGTTGATATTAGGAAGAACTTCTTTGTGAGTGTGGTGAGGCACTGGCACAGGTTACCCAGGGAAGCTGTGGCTGCCCCCTCCCTGGAAGTGTTCAAGGCCAGTTTGGATGGGGCTTGGAGCAACCCGATCTTAATGGAAAATGTCCCTGCCATGACAGTGGGTTGGAACTGAATGATCTCTGAGGTCCCTTCCAAATGAAAACCATTCCATGATTCTGTGATTCTGAGACAGAAGTTTGAACAATGCATTAATGAAAATTATCAACATCAGATTTGTTTAAGTGCCCAGAAGTCACTTTTATCTCTGTCATATCTTTTTGTCACTCTTTATTTTAAATTATTATAATGGCAAGAATAACTAGTGGATAACTAATGTAGACCTGCTGTCTGTTCTTATTCCTTCACACCTTAAACTGAATTTTTCAGGGACACTTTTCTCTTTTTATGGCATTTTTTTCCACAATTTCCCTGTGTTGTCCATGAACACAGCTGCATATGCAGGCGTGACTGAACGTTAGGCACTCAAACTCTCTACTTCATTACAAGTTCACATGTGCCAAAGGGCTTTTGTGCACAAGCCATTTGTTGACAGACATGGAGGTAGAGGTTTGAAAATTCTTGGAGCTATTATTACACTATACCAAGAATATCTGTCAACAGTCAGGAGAAATCCTGTAGAACCAAGGTCTATTCCTTGAAAATGACTCACAGAACTTTGGTAAAGTTTTGTTAAAGGAGACATAGCTACTTACAGACTAAAAGAGTATTACATTTTTAAACTTCTGATTCCAAAAAGACAGGTCCTACATAGGAGACTAATTGCTTTTCTGAATAAGTGTAAATGTAAAGAAAACTTCAGTCAAATGAAAACAAGCTAATAGCTCCAACCTCCCAGAAGCCTCTCATCCCCTTGGTTTCATCTACCATGTGGGTGGGAGAAGGGGCCTTGTGAAAAGACAGCATGGGCTTGGCTGACTTTAAAAAGTGTTTGTATTTGTCTTAAAAATGAAAAATATAGGCTACTGTCACTCAGTAGCTGGATTTTGCTATAAAAGCTATAATCACAAATACAACTTTTTCCCATTGACTTCATTGTCAAGTACAGACAGGAGTTTTTACAGTTCAAGACTTTGGTTTTGCAAGCAATGCAGGAACAAATCTCAAGGGTAGGTCTATAAAAGTAGCAGATACTCCACACCATAGACCAATTTTTCATTTGAGAAGAAACTTTTTCCAGATAAGTCTCTGTCTTGGGTTGAGCTGGCAAAATGCCAATGCCCAAGTACAGAGAAAAAAAGTGTTCCTCCTCCCCCCCTCCACAACCAGCCAAGAGAAAAAGAAGGAGAGGAAAAAAATCCTCCAAACTAGGTTTATGCTGAAACTAACTGTATGTATTTATACAGAAAAGAGAAAATTAAGAAAAAACTACACTATAACACACACTTACAGAAGTTATGTATAACAAGAAATAACCTCCCACTCCCCAGTTAATACAAAGTCTGTTACTCTAGATCTTTAAGTACTCTAAAAGACACTTAGCAAGAAACAAAAAGAGTAACAACAAAATGTTTCTGCTTCCCTGAATTCAAACAAAATGCAAGCAACAGCAGCAGGATCGGGGGCCTAGCACAGTAGCAGAGCTGTAGCACATCCTTCTCTGTACTTTAGGCATGGTGGAACTGTCTAAGCCATTCCCAGACACTGGATTTTACCCCTTTTGCGATGATGTCGTAATATGGTATGGAATACAATACTATTAGCTAGAAGAAGTCAGCTGTTAGCTAGCCCAGCCCAGCTCAAGTCAGCTGACAATTCCAGGCCTAGTCTGAACTTTAAAAACTAAATTTAGACCTACCTGGTGCTATGCAGTGATAATTAAGAATGTGTATGTACGTATGGCCAGACTTTGCGAACGAAGATTTGGGAAGGGCTCACCCCACATGGGTGTGCCATTTGAGCCTGCGCAGTGGATTTTTAGGTGAGGCTCAGCGTGCGCAGAACTGATCCCACCGTTTAAGTCCTAAGGTTCATTTGCCACGGCCGAGCGAGCTTGGACAGTGACAGTGAAGTCCTCGGGACTGTCTACAGCACCTGGTACTAACCGGGGCTGACCCTGCTGAGCATCCGTGATCTGATGGGATCAGATGGCAGGGAGGCATTGAACTGCCAGGGGATGGTCCCCACCGAGACTCAAACTCAGGTCCTTGGGATTCAGAGTCCAGAGTGCTATCCATTACACCATGGGACTGCCCTAATTAAGAATAATACAGTCAGGAATTACTGTCTCTGGAAGGGATCTCTAACAAGCAGAAGAACAGGAAATTTAAGTGGAGGGAGGACTAGTAAAAGTAAGAGGAAGGGAGAACCTTTTCTTCAACAAGGCTGCTGAAAAAAATCCTGAAATAACAACGGTTTTCAATTTCAGTTTCCAGAGGTGATTACATTTTTATACCAAGCTCTTAAAAAGGCAGTTCCTTATATAGGTATTAGCATTTTCTCAGATTAAGTGATAAGCTCCTCAGCTATTGTACAGAGATGTCACTGTCAATTTTCATTATTTGGAGATATGGAAAAAAAAATCAAAGTAGGGCTTAAGTAGGGTTTAAGATGGGTATAAGCTCTTTGCAAAGCCTGAGGAACAGCTGGCATGCAATATAAGCATTGTTCATCCAGCATATAAGAATCCTGTCTCCTCCCCTTACATGAACACTCTCTTGAAGAGACTGTTACTCCCTACTGTGGCCCTGAGCACCTTAAACAGCATGAGAACCACAAAAAGGGGAACTCAAACATACACAGGGCTATGAAAATACTTACATGTGGCAGTGAAACCTTGCAAACCGTAAAAAAAAATCGCACCCAAAATATATGAACTAGAATCATAGGAGTGATCCTAATACTTTCAAAGGCTGGTCCTGTCTTCAGTACTGTGACAAAATTTTGTATGGGCATAAGACTCCTCCAAAGGCATGCTCAACTCCTTAAAGCATTTCGTGCTCAAAAGGCTTCACATAGAGACTGCGCTCATTCATGTAGTGGTGAAAAACTAAGTATAACTGTTGAAGAAAAACATCAGTTGAATGTATAAAAAGAAAATCAGCCTGAAAATGTAGGAAAAGAAAATCAGGTGTATGCAGCAGTTACAATGGCAATGGTACCTTGAGCACAGTAGTTCACTGCCATTTCAGAAATCATCTGTTCCTGCAGTGCCTGAACACTTGATATAGGATAGTGATGTAAACAGGTAAGAAAGAGTACTATATGCCCACACTGTTTCACAGCACGTTCCAATGACATGTTTTTTCACATGTACTCATCTCATACTTTTAATAATAAGCGGAAATGGGTTCTTTGATGTGTAAACCCCAGTTGAAAGTAACTCAGAAATTTAATGCAGTTATTCACAGTTGAAACAACCTTCAACTGACTTCATAAATTACTTCCATTTCTCACCCTCTTGTACTGAAATTGTGATGTGTTAAGAATCCTCCCATGCTCTAAGAAAAACTCAGGCCACATATAGGGATAAAATGTCTACCACTTTCCCTTTAATACTATTCCAGTTCTACCAAAGTGAAGCAGAGATAAAGTTTTACTGTAAGACAGTTAAAATACTTTTTATGTTTTTTTTCTGTCTTGATTTAAGTCAAAGCTGTAATGGCATTAGAGCTTTTTTTCCAAAGACATGTAATTGCCCATATGATAAAGCTAGACACTGTGGTAAAAGGCGTAATGGAAGGAATGTGCTTCACTTCTCACCTGTCTTTCTGAAAATGTGCTGGCAGCCAAGTAAGATATTTGAGACAGTTTCAAAAGAATGCTTCTGTCCTCTAATAAAAGGAAGCTTTATTCAGATACTCTATTTAATTCCAAAGTCCAAAAGAGGCCATGCTCTTAACATCCTCGGAAGCTCAGCTGGATTGAAAAGGAAATATTGAAGCCAGCACATGTGTTGCTACTTCTTTTGGCTGAATAATTTAAAAAGAAAAAAAATCGTTATTAAATCTGCTAAAGGGTTCTATTTTACCTGGTCCTCAGTGACCCAAAACTCCTGGAAGGCAATAAAGTTGAGTGCTCAGCCTCTTTTGGGAATCACCATATGGTACCTGCCAAACATATGACTTCCTGACATCTGCTGAAGCAGCAGTACCTGCACAGCCCTGACACTACTTGAGGTACTGGGAGAGCACTGGAATCCAGCTCATTGAAGATGAACGTCACAAATATCCCAATATATCAAGTAACTTCTGACATCTGTGGACAGGAGAACCTCTTAGCATTACAGTACTGGGTAAGAACAAGTACAGAAATACATCTTTAAATTTAAATGGAAACAGACATAAGTATGTACCTTGCTCAACTTTACCCTCCAAATTTCCAGTTATTTCAGAGGGTTGCATACAAATCTGTTGCCCTTGCATGAGATTATTCAAGACCAATGAATAAGTTCTGATATTTAATCTGACTTAGAAATTACTTCCTTAAGCTTCTTTTGAGGGGGAAAAAATGTCTCAAAAGCATCTAGTGTAGTCACTAAACTGTGTAAAATAACATTTACGTAGGTAATTGAGAAATTTCTCAAGATTTACTAGCACATCTTTTTGTTTTTGGTTTCCCACACCTCCATCCTTTCAGAAAGATGTGAGTTTTCACAGAAAACACCCAAATCCTGTGAACATGTGCTTTCCTTTTAAAATAACAAAAATTTCTTAAAAAAATGCAAATCTTTCATCTGAGAACTAACGTTTTTATGGTTTCCACAGATTTAAACTCTCTATGTTTTCTTTATGGCTGCCAGCTTCTCATTTTTATTTCTTTTTCAAAGCATAAATTTGATTTTATAATGAGACATTAACATTTTCAATTGAAAGTTTCTTGTGAACATCAGTAGTTTTCAGCAGAGAGTGTACATTTTGTCTCCTTCCCTGCTTATATCTGTTCCATATTTATTGCTCTCACTTCCAGTGGAAAGAGGAAGGGAAAAGTAAAGATAAATACCTGAGACCCAGAATCAGTCGAGCAAGAATGGATTTGCTACATGCCAGGTTCTTAGTTAGCCCCTCTAAGAAAGTGTCCAAAGACTTTCCCCTCTCCTGGTTTGCACCTTTATTTCCACAGCAGGATCCTTGGTTTGTTTGTACTCCTGAGCAGTGGGAGACCAGAGCTTCATTCTATCCTGCCCAATTCACAAGGCACAAGACACAAGCATTATCCCAAGCACCTTACATTATTAAACTGTTCTAAATTGTCAACATTTCACAGGATCATATAGAATCTCCTGGGTTGGAAGGGGTCCACAATGATCATTGAGTCCAGGTCCCGGGCCTGCACAGGACAACCCCAAGAATCCCACCATGTGCCTGAGAGCATTGCCCAAGCATGTCTCTTTCTGCAGATCATTTGTAAACTAAACTGGACCACACTCAAAGATCAGCTAATTAGCGATGAACAGGAGCAAAGGTGTTTCTACAGCTCTGTTTTGGTTCAGAGCACAGCTTTGAAGCCATCTCCCCTGCTTGTCCCCACTTGCTGCACTTTATTTCCGTTCCCAGGGTGGTTTCAGTGTCTGTAAACAGTTTTCATTTCAGAGGTGTATAGGGCAGGTGATCTGTTCCAGCTGCACACCAAACACATTCCAGTTCCTGATGGAGTCAACACAGATCCAACAAAGCATCCTTTTGGCAGATAGAGATGACAAGGGGGTGCTCTGTCCAGCAACCCAGCCTAAATTTAGTCCGAGGTAAAACCACTGTGTTGCATACAACGTACATGTAGGGCACTGAGCACCATCCTCCCTTATAGAGTCAAAGCAATGTAAAGTAGCCAGAAAGCATTAAACACCTATATGCAGAACTGACCAAATAATTTCTTTGCTGCTGAGGAGTTTAAGCTTTCAATTTTAGACATGTTAAAACCTTTACTAACAATGACATGATTACTATCATTAAACTCCCCATTATTTTTATTTTAAGCTTGCTACTGAACAGTTATTACCCTGTAAAGCATTTGCATAGTCATAACTAAAGTACTTGTCAACAGGTACATTTTACTATTTATTATTGTCCTGGTTCGGCAGCCCAGACCAGTTTATCACTGTGTGAGTGTGACCAAAGCTGTGTATTCTCCACCCTCTATGCCATTTCTCATGAACTGTTAACAATGGACCATTTGCAGCAGCTGTCCAGGGCACACCTGACTCTTTAGGCTGTAAGCTGGATGTTAAAGAAGCCTGTGAGATAGGAGCTGTGATAACTCCCCTCCAGGGAGTCATTAGCACCTCCACACCCAGCCTGATGGGTCATGTCTGCTAAGGGGCCATCAATGATTCCAAAATACCCCATGACTCACAGAGTCAGATCACCCATTGTGGAACTCCCTGCCCTGGGGGAGGTACTGGGTGTTCCCACCTGAACCAGAGGGTATATAATCTTGGGGTTTAGAGGTTTCTGGGACCTCTCATCAGATCCAGAGGAAGACCAGAGCTCCAACAGGAGTGTGACCATCATCTGCACCAATAGGTTTTCTCCTTTTCTTTTACTTTGGAGTCAGGGGAACCAATGGAGGTCTCAGGACAGGGGCTAATGAGCACCATTCTGTTTGTGCCCTGGGGTGCTGGGTTTTGTGGGTTAAAACCATTTTTTCTTTGTATTGTTGCATTTATTGTAATATTTTTATGAAATTTTAGCTCGGACTTACAATCTCTTTTATGATGGGTTCATTTCTCCTGCTGGTTTATCTTTAAGCCAGCACAATTATCCATGTTTCCTTTCACTGCATTTAATTCATTACCACATTTTCTCTCCACAGTTGTGTGGCACCAGGCATCTAATAACTGAGAAGGGTTGCTTTGCTCCACTTTATCCCTAAGGTTTGAGTATTTTCTCTGCCTTTATCTCTCTACCCTTTTGGAAGCCTTTCCTCTCACCATCCTCTCCAGCACCAAATTTTCTTGTCTTGTTATTCCTTGTCTTTTACTTCTTTTTCTCCTGAGGATTTCTGTGCAGTTCCATTGTTCATCAGTGAAGTAAAAAATTAGATCATTGTAGACCTCCTTGTGCTAGTGGCCAAAATTAGCCACTGTCCCTCTGAGGTTTCCTGGCTCAGTGAAACAAGATCATACAGAACTATTCCTTCCATGATTTCTTTTTTAACAGAATAGGGCATCCCCAGAAAACTGTGTAAACCTGGAAAATGAAACATTTGGAGGCTATATGCACATAGCTGGTTTAATTCAAACACATTAATTAATGACATTCAAAATGGAAAAAAACCCAAACCTGTAGGAATACCTGCCTCAGTTCCTGAGCACCTGTAGTCATTGTGCCAGGCTTGTGTCTCTGTGCTTTCCTAGAGAAGTTAATGAAAAACTTTCAGAAATGTCCATAAAATGGATTTGTTTTGTTCTTTTGAAGACAAAGTAGCTGTGTTTTTCCAAATTTTATTTATGAATAGGGAGTCAAGTCTCTTAAAAAGCTTCCTTCCTCACCAACAGGAAAATAATTGCGTGTTTTTTCCCCTCATAGAGATCTTCAAAAATAAGGATGTGTTCAGCACAGACCACACTTTATAAATCTTTCATTGGCTCACATGTTTCTTCATTTTCAAGATCTATTAATTCTTTTCACAACTCAAAAACACTGAGACCTTTTCACCTGTAGCTGAACAGGCAGGTGATCTGCATAAAGAAAACCTCAAGGCTCCAAAAGGAGAAAAGCTAAAAGCCCCAGTCTTACTTGCTGACTACAGCAGCAGCTGTGAAGGCCTTGTGCTGTGCACAGGCAGTCCAAGTTAGAGTCCAGTTGCCTGAGCACAGGCACATTATGTTACCAGAAATGTACTGGCAGCACTGACAAAGATCCTAAGGGAAATTTATGTCCTTCTGGATCAGCAGTTAGAGGCCAGGTGGGACCCTTAGGAATCTCAAATGTCCCTAAGCACCTGTGTTTCACAACTGACTCAGTACTAAAATGCATCACTCCCAAATCAGAAGGCATGTTTCTGATTGAATTTACACTAATGCCACTCCTGATGGAGTTAATGGCATAAGGAGCAGTTTTTCAACTTCACAGGCTGTAAAGAATTACTCTGAAGAGTAAATAGGTAAACCATGTTGCTGTCTCACCTTCTTTCTTCTTTGAAATCACTATATTTATAAAAAGTGATTCACAGTCTTGTTCTAATTTCTTAGATTTGTTTCTAATATATGACTTTCTTACTGTGCTTTTCAGCTTATTTCTATAAATTGTATAAATATAAATATAATCATATAGAAACATTTCTTTGTTTACTTTTGGTGTTCCAGGACATACATGGTTTTAGGAGACAGAAGTTTAAAAAAAAATCGTAAACTTACAATATAAAACATTAAAAAACCCCACACGTCTTTGCCACTTGAACTACTACTGCTATCCTGATTAAATGTGGCTTCACATAGCTCAAGAATTTGAAGAACTGGATATGTTAGAATATGATTTTTAGGAAAGCTTGCATGTTTTATGAAAGTTTTTACTAAAACTTTATGTTCTGTATACATTCCAGGTTTTATTGCCTATTAGTAAAGTACAAATAAATGACTGTTGGAGTGGAAGTGTGTCTAATGAAGCATTATTTCTGATTTGACTATTTTAAGTACATGCAGAGCAATGTGCAGCAGTCTTGGGTTGGTACCATCCACTTTTGTCTTTGTAGTCACTACTTCTATTACAGAAGTATGAAGGATACTTAAGAAGCTGGAAAGTCAGCAAAACATAAACTTGCATTTTAAAAAACTGAAAGAATATTTTTTTAATGAAGAAAAATGGAAAAATATTAGTAATGATTGTTAGTTACTGAAACCTCCATCACGCACTCTACTTTCTTAATTTCAATTATTTGAGAGAAGTGGAGTAACTGAACAAGTGTTAGCTTTTGTACTTTTGTGGGAATAAAAGTATTTTCTTTACAGCTAATCTAGCTCTCCAAAGGAGTTGCTTTGTGTTTTAAGATTGAGAACCCCTGCTGTTTGTTTAGATCTTGGATTAATGCCTTCTGGAGGGCAGCAAGAGCCATCAGAATTAGTAACACTGAAAACCTGCACAATTTATAGCCTTTATGGAAACTGCAGAGGGTTAGTCAATGAGGCCCAGTAACCCCCTTGCTTTGTAACTTCTGCCTTCCTACCAGGGCTTGTAGCAAGAAATTTTATCAGGCAGGTGGCCTTGACAAAGAAGGGTCACTTGATGGTAATCTGAGAGTGTTTTCAGTTGCAGGGAAGATGAGAATTATTAAAAAAACTCTCAGCGAGAAAATTAAGTAGGGACCAAAAATCTATTTTAAACTAAGGAGCACAATGTATCTTGTATTAAAATTTGTGTGAAACTGCAATGGAAACAGTGATAACTGTTTTAAAAATACCTTCCATTAAAATTAATTTCTCAGATTGACAACATGCCTTCTTAGATGCTGCCCAGCTCCAAGAAGAAATAAATTATCAGAGTTGTCTTGCTTTTCAGTGAAGCATTGTCAGCTTTTCTATAGCATAAATTATTTTTAATTTTGATTGTGCTGCTTTCCACGAATGGCTTGGGAGCACTGGCAAAATCATGCTTGCTGTAGGGTGTGGGATTTCAAAAACACAGTGAGCTGGGAAAGCATTACTGTCTTACTGCTCTTGCCCTGAATCACATTTCTGACCACTATAAAGAACTCAGATCTGCATGGCCTTACGCTTTACACGTGGTTCACTTGCCTTCATCACAGACAGGGTCTTAGAAATATGTCTCTAAATATAACATCTAAAAAATTTATTAAAGGTAGGGGAGACCCTACTTAGCAAGCTGTTTTAAAGGTCTATTACATCTTTGCAGGGCATTATGCCATCTTGCTGCTACTTGCCTCAGTTATTTGACATACACTTCATGTAAAACAATTACAAATAAAAAAATACTACTGTCTGCAAACAAGCTCAAGTCAGTTACCATATAATTGTGAAAACAGTGATACTCTGTTGGCTTGAAGCAGTTCAGTGTAGATGTATCCCTTTTCCCTCCTTTTCATTTAGTTATGCACTGAATAGATATTTTGTTTCAACCAGGTACAAAAATTCATCTGTTTCTCAGAAGTTTAAGCTTTAGGCTTTCCACAGGTAATTAACAATAACGGTCTTTAACGCTAAGGCACATAATCCAAGCAGAAATCTGGGAGAATGGCAGTTGGTGAGGCAGCCAGCTCAGTTAAAGTGGAAAATATGGGAATGCCTGGAAACGTATTTTAGCTGTCTTGATTTTCTTCTTTTCCCTGCAAGTATCATTTTTTACAGCTGCTTTCATCCAAAATTCAGGTCAAGGTGTCAAACAGACCACATGGTGCAGAGGTAGGCAGTCTGGCGGCTCTAGTCACCCGTCACAGCCCTCTTCCCTGCAGAAGAATCTGGGTCACAGTGTCAGTGACTGCATCAGTTTCCAAAGAAAGGTCCCATTTCCTTCCCAGCTTTTTGGTTAAGAACAGCCCTATCTTCTGAGGAAGTAGAATCCTGTGGGACTGTGTTATTCATTACCTAGCACCTGCAGATTATAATGGTTCATTATGAGACTATTTGTGCTGTTGGCAGGGGGGTGTTGGGGTTTTTTTGTAGTAGTTGGTCACTTTCTGGCAGTTTACAGGTGCATTTGAGGAAAACACATGTTGTTAGGCATTAAAGAACATAAATTTCAGTTCCCTAGACCTTTCATAAAACAACATTAAATGTCCCAGTATGATGTTCCTTAAAGGTTTTTCTGGCTTAAGATCTTGGACCACAAGTCTTCGGAGGAGCAGCTGAGTGAGCAGGGTTTGTTTAGCCTGGAAAAAGGAAGAGTGAGGGAAAACTTTATTGCTCTCTACAAATATCTGAGAGGAGGGTGTGTCAAGGTAGGTATTGGTCTCTTTCTCCCAAGTAACAAGTGACAGGATGAAAGAAAATGGCCTCAAGTAGCACTAGGGGAGGTTTAGATTGGATATTAAGAAAAATGTCTTCACTGAAAGAGTGGTCAGGCATTGGAACCGTCTGCCCATGGAAGTGATGGAAGTGTTCCAAAAATGTGCAGACGTGGTGCTTCAAGACATGTTTTAGTGGTGGAACTGGCAGTGTTATGTTACAGGTTGGACTTGGTGGTATTGGAGGTATTTTCCAACCTTAATGATTCTATAATTCTGTATGACTCTTTGTCTTCCCACATCTTGAAGTCTGTTGGGATTCAATTTGAATGGGTTTCTTGACCTGCTTTGCTCTGTGTGGGCATTGAGGGCCTCTGGCTGGTACTGACAGGAGCGTGCATGTAGCCTCACACTTGCCTGGCTCTGCTCCATGGAATGCCCCTGCTCCTGCCATGCCCCTGCTATGGCCCTGCTGCTGGTGAGCCACTGTGTGGGTGCCTCAGCTCAGGAAGGTGGAAATTCAGCACGGGGCAAAAAGATATTTATGTTCCCAAGGAAGAGGAAACTCCTGCCAAGTAGCAGCAAGAGAAGGCTGCTCCCTGAGGGAGGGCAGCTGGGGGTAGTGGCCAGACCCAAACGGGAGTTGAGAACATAAGGCAATATCATGGTGATGAGGCAGGTCTGGGGGTCAAGGTGGGAAGTCAGCCCTAGAGGTGAGGGCCTGGACCAGGTCCAGAGGCAGATGGGTCAGGGCTCTGACCTGGGGAATGGGCTGGGATGTGGTCCTGAGCATGGGCCCAGCTCAGTGGAACCCATGGCTGGGCAGGGCAGGGCAGGGCTGTGGGGAGCTGGAGAGCAGCCTTGTGTCATGACCCCACAGAGGCTAGGACACACACCTGGGCCATGGGCAGGGGGATGGGAGCCCCAGGGGATCAGACAGGGAGAGTCAGGGCTAACAGTGCCCTCAGTGCCTGCATAGGTATATATGTGTGGCCATAGTATCCTAGGAAACTAATGGAGGGGTCAGACATACAGCAATAGCTGTAGGTGCTGGAGAAACCTGGGACAGAGGAAGAGGGTGTCTTAGCACTCCTTGTTATCTTACTACTATAATTCTTCTGCTGAGAAGTCTGAGTTTAAGAGTCTTTCATTATTGTATATTTCTCCTTCTGTCTATTGATAACTCTTGCATGATAGCTGGAAGGTGGAAGTGTTCTTTTCTCTAGGAAATCATCTAGACCATCCAGTATTTCTGTCACAAATAACAACGCAGAGGGGAACAACATTAACAAAAGAATTGGGTATAATAAAACTCGTCACTGTGGAAGCTGGATGAAAGTACATTCCTTTGCTTTTTACCTATCCATTCTGTTTTCAGAACATCCAGAATAAACAATGATAACCTCTATTGACACTGTGATATAACCAATTGGCAATTAAAAAAAAAAAGAAAAAATCATAATAATTTGATGGGATTTAGTGTGTTTATATTGATTTAAAATATATCTTATAGTTAAATAAAAACTGAAATGTGGAATTAATCTAAAGCAAATGAGAACAATAGTTCTGCAGCAAGTCTCTCAGTTGAGTTCATTGGATTTTGAGTCATTGAAATCCACCTGCTTCAAACTCCTTTTGCCATGGAATAGGGCATTTTTAAAGTATTTTCCTTTTTCATGACTCTCTAGTGGAAGGAAAAATGGGAAAACTTTGTAATTGTAATTGCTTTCTCATTTATAAGTCTACTCTTACTCTGGACCTACAAACTTTTCTATTCAATTTTACTCTTAGAAAAAATAATTTGAGACCCTTTCTGTAGATGATAAAGCAGCAACAGATGAAACTAATGTTTTATTAAAAAAGGGCCAAAGAATCAAACTAAAGATAACATAAAAATGTTTTCCATATCTTTTACTTAGAGCAAACTTGCACGTAACTCTTAAGAATGTATCCTTTGCATTTAAAATAATGCTTTCTGTTTAAATAAAATTACCTTCTAGTATGCTCAGAAAATTCAAGATGATTTACATCTCGTTTTACATCATCTTTTAATGCTGTAAGATGAGAAGAAAATAGTGTCTGGCATCCTGCTACATGGAGGTCTATCTAAAAGCCTTTGCATTTGTTCTTATATAATAGTCATTGTAAAATGATACCTCTGCTCATGGCTGAGAAGTCCTGAAAGATTAGGCAGCCCACATCTAGCAGAATGCAAAGCCCAATTTTCCTCCTGTTCAAGGTGTCCTGCACTGTACACTTACTGCAAAATCCAACTTGCAATGATGTTGCTTTGTAGAAGTATAATGAAAGGATTTGGAATAGGCCTTTTAAGTCAATTGCTTTGCATGCTTTGCTGTAGTTTGTTGGAAGGCACTTCTCGTTATATTGTATTTTATCATAGCTATTAACATTTATCAGTTGGTACTTGATATAAAGATTACTCCTGTATAATGAGCATGATGAAAGACCTGTTTGTGCCTCTCATGTCAAGCACACTGGAGATCTCTTGCAAACTAATTACCCTTATAAGAGTAGTTGGAAATAAAAGGCACTCCAAAAACCTAACCTCATATTTCTCACTTTGTCTGAAAATGTCCTCAAACATTAGGCTTAAATGACCTATTTTTTAATTTACACCTAAATATATCCCAAAAATAACTTCTCCAGCTCCAGTGCAATTCTGTACAATCCTAGGGATCTTCCCAAACAGATGTAATTGAAAGGCTGAGGACTTTATTTGTGAACTCAACATGCTAGTGAGTCATCTGGTGACTTTTGCAGATCTAAAATTACACATAACTAGGGTTATTTTTTGTTCCTCATCCTGACCCCCTACTACAACAATCTGATGGACTCTGATTTAAAGGAAGAACAGTTTTAGACCAGAAATGTGATGATGGCATGTAGCCAAAACTCTTCCTATATAAGGCAAAAAGCACAGTGAAAAGCTGACGTTAGTTGTTCCTTGAAGTAAGTCCAAAGTAATTGAACACAAGGCTGTAAGCATGAAGTATGATAAAATAACACCATTGTGATTTAAAATTCCTTGTATCAAACGAAAGTTTGTAGTCTTTCAGGGATTTTGGATTTACAAAATAAACTATAAATTCAATAAATCCATACCTGGCCTAAAGTGTCCAAGACCAGGTTGAATAGGGCCCTGAGCAATGTGGTCTAGTGGAAGATGTTCCTGTCCATGACAGAGAGGTTGGAACTAGTCAATCTTTAAGGTACCTTCCACCCCCACCTTTCTTTGACTCTCTGATTCTATGGTAAGATTCCTCTCTGAGTGATGTTCCCTCTGGAGTCATGGCTTTCTCTTTCAGGTATTACATCTCTCTGCTGTCTCTTGAACTACCTGTAGCACAAACTGCACAACAATAACTACAACAGCAGAGTAAAGAAAAAATATTTTGAAGATCAAGATGCCAATTGTGTATTTTAGCAACGTCAGAAAAGAGGACAGGAAAAGGCCCATTAGTGAAGTAATGGCATTAATGTGAATTAGTTAATGTGAATTCACTGTCTTAATTATGCAATGGCACTGACTTAAAAAGTAGTGTACTCTTCAAACAGTAGCAAATTATTTAATTAATAGTCCAGATTCTTGTAGTATTCATCAAACTACTAGTCCCTCCAGAGGAGGGCAAGAACATGGCTTTTGTACAGTAGTATAAAAAATTTATTCCTTGAGTAGGAGAACATTAATGGCAAAAGGTGAGCTGGTGCAAGAGGTATCTGAAAGGGAAGATCACATGGCTGGCAATGGGAGAATCTGTGGGAGTAGGACAGGACTTCCTGGCTTTCAGTAAGAGATTAAACAGATAGATAGTGAAGAGGAAGGCAATAAAGGGGCTGAGGCGGCAGGTTTGACCAGCAGAGTGAGCAGCTATGAAGATGATTCTGGCAGAAAGCGTGTATGCACTTGCACTTGTGCATTCAGGAAAAAGAGGGAAAGTTGTGATGGAGAGAGAAAAAGGAAGAGGGAGAAAAGCTGTTTAAGCAGTGGAACAGTCTTAGAAATAATTTGAGAGGAGAGCAGAGAAGACTTGGATGTGTAGTGTAATGGAGAAAGCAGTCATAGATTATATATTTTTTTAATTCAGTAGAAGGGCAGTAATATTTCAAACAACAACAAAGAGGTCAGAACACAAAGTGGAATAGAATCTTGGCAATGATATATTTAGGATAAACTCTTCAGGAGTAAGGATCAGAAATACAATGATAGAAAACACTGAAGGAAGGCAGCCTGAGTTAAAAAAAATCATAAATCAGGAATAAGGTTGACCTTGTCTCTTCTTGTGTCAATGTACAAATCAAGTGTAAGCAGGTGACTAATTTTTCCATAATAGATCAACAAATTACTATTAACTTCAGAAAGGAGGAGAAAAACAGAATGAACAGTTTTTCTTATGCTATTACTTTTTAATCAATACTGTACCTGCCCAGTGTATCCTGTAATGCACATTTCCACATTTTTTATTCAACCAGACAGAATTTTAGTAATTTTTGTATTTTGGACCATGCTTCAGGTCTGCACAGATGCTTAACATGCTCTAGCATAAGAACTTCCTTCTTATCATCAACTAACAGCATACATGGCAGTTCACATAGCTTGTGTCAAAGCAAGTCAGAACTCATTACAAATTAAAGAGCGCCCATATACTGTTTTCTTTAGACACTCACTTAAAGGCAGATGTCTGGCCCCTTATCAGTTCTAGGTTGTCTTTTCCTCTCGGTTTTTTTTCTTTTCTTCATGGTGACTTAAGTGCTTTCTTCACTTTTGAAATCTGTAAAACAACGCAAGATCATTTTGTACTATTCTCTTTAGTTACACGTGCAAAAGTTTCCAAGTAACAATCAGGACTTGGTAATTAATTTTACTTTCTTCTTCTCCCAGGTACACATTTATTCCAAATTCCTAATGGTGGTTAGTGATCTCAAAAGAAATCAAATAACAGGTGCACGAGTGTGGATTGCAGACATGCCAATTTTCCACGGATGGGTTCAGAGGACACTGTAAATTATGTCTGCTGCTAGATGACCCCAGAAGCAGAACAGACAATGGCAGGACTCCTGCTTTGTTTATCCTATAATTTTTGGACTTGAAATTTAACTCCTCTCTCTGTCCCTTCCTCTGAACAGAAAAGCTGAGAAGGCACCATGTGTTTGGATTTAGCCACTTTTGGATGTAATTGCACAAAATTAACATTGCCTCTGGGATCTTTGCCAGGGTACATGCTGGCAGAAGACAGCATAGACCTTCTTTTGATAATGAACCTTTCTTCAGTCATCAAATTTTTACATTAAATAACATAATCATAGAAAAACACTGAGCCTGAAGATCAAGAACTGCAGAGATCTAAACTTAGAGGGAAAAGATCAGAAAATGCCCATGAGACTACATGACTAGCATCATTTGCTGTAAGGAAAAATTGATTTTAAATGGACTCTTTACTCATACCAGTTTGCTAGAGATAAGCATCCATCTTTGGAAAAACACCTCTCTTCAAGGAGCAGACATCCATGTATGGTAGAGCCACACCATGCTTGCCTTGAACAAAATCCACAAACACTTGCACTAGCAACCTGCTGCTTATTTTAAGCAGTGGTGCAGAAGCAAGTTTTGCCCAGTCTTTATAGAGCTGTGCCTTGCCAGAAATGGTGGATGGAGCTGTTTCCCTAACCTTGCCTGACTCCTGAGTTTGCCAAGATCATGGGCTTTTTGTGCTCTGGAACTGAAGAGCTCATTCCTCCAATGCTTCCTTGACACACAGATAACCAAGAGAGAGTGAACAGCAGAGAAGGAGAGGGTAAGGGAAACAGGGAAAAGAGTCTGGCTGTGTGTCAGGAGGTTTCCAGATGGCAGGCAGGCCAGATGGGGCAATAGCTAAACCAGGCTGCCTGACACCCAGAATCCAGGACAAATGGCCACTGCATGTGCATAGTATCCCCAGAATACATTAAATTTGTCATGCATGTGCAGGCCATCTGTGAAGCAAATGCTCAGTAGTCCCAGTGAGCTGAGATGCAAAAATGAGGGCCCCTGCAGAGCACAACTGTCACTGGAAAGCAGCTCCCCCTGAACTGGCTGAGGAAGGACTCTGTCCCTCTATGGTAGCCACACTGTATTTCAGCATTAGACTGCCAGCATTAAAGGATTTTTCAGTGACAGCATGACCATAAGAACATTATACACAGCTGTGGAATGAGAAGGATGTTAAATTGTGCCCACAAAATACATCTGTTTTTAAACATGGGCAATTGCATATGCCAAGAGCTCATTTAAGCAAACTGAAGCAATCATTCACAATGCCAGCTGCTTGCCTTTCCCTCCATTACATAGCAGTGCTGGAGAGTAAGGAAAACACAGCCAGTGGGCTGTTTGGGAATAACCTGTACCTACTGCTACTTTGAGGGCTGCAGGAACTGGTATTAGTGAGATATTCCAGAATCATAAAACCATAATAAAAAATGGGTTGGAAGGGACCTCTAGAGGCTCTGTAGTCCAAACTCTGGCTAATTACAGGTTTAAGCAGGCTTTTGTCCAGTTGAATTTTTGAAGTCTCTGAGGATGGAGACGTCACAGTCTCACTGGGCACCTCTGCCAGTGCTGACCACTCTCATAATTCAATTTAGCCTCCTCCGTGGTGTTTTAGGTTTCATGACATGGCAATGCTGCATCATGATTCAGAGGCAGGACACAAAGGTCTTGTCCTCTCTAGTCAGCTTGTTACAACTGTTCAATGTGATCGTAACTTGACATCAGGAAAGGAAACATGGAAATGATGGCATATTAAACAAAGTTTTATCCTTTTAAACAATTTCAAAAAAAATGCCTTGCAGCTTACCTTAAGCAAACCCTTATTTTTCTTCCCCATAGGACCTGAATGTGTGTACCATGTACTTGGAAAATGCAATCTCATGAGAGCCTCACAACCACCCTCTGGAACTATATTCCTCTGGTTTCTCTCTGCTTAAAATACTCCACTACTACTTGGTTTGTTTTTTAATGAATTTCTATAATTTTAATTATTTTCTAATTTAATTATTTTTCCACAAAAGAATCTTCAGGCGTATGCTAAATGTAAAGATAGTACTCTAGGAAATCTTTAATAAAATGTGAGAGAAAAATGTATCAGAGTTCCTTCTGTCATGTATTCATGACAAATGTTCTGTCTGGTCTTAGAGAAGTTAACAGTGAGGGAATTGTTCACAGGGCACTGCCATGAGAAGAGACAAAAGTGACTTGTCATGCGGTCTTTCATTACTAATCTTTATAACACAGGTGTGATGCCCACAATGAAATGTGACATCTCTCAGGCCACACAAAATGTTTTATGTAGGAACCAGGTAAACAGAGACTATTTATCCTCTGCTAGAGAAAAGTAGTAAGGCTGTAATGGACAGCTATAGACAGGCAATGACATAGTGGCTAATAAAAAGAAACAGGAAAAAGCAACTGGAAATTTTTCTGCCTTATTCGTTCTATGAAAAATAAGTAGGAAACCCACCATGTTAACTGGAAAAAATGCAAGTCTTACAAGTGTCTGATATCCTTCCTGTTATGCTGAAAGAAATGGGGAACTGGAAGCTAGGGAGAGGGGGAAAAGAAAACCCAAAACAAATAATCAGCTTGTTTATGAGGAAGATTGCAACAGCTGAATGAGCAGCAGGAATGGAATGGGATGGAAAGGGACAGGATGGTCCAGCCCACGCCCACATTACCCACATGCACAGCTGCCTCACAGGAGTGACAGTATCCCCAGCCAATAACCTCTTAGACAAAAATGTGACTTCAACGCTCCTCCCACAGGATGGCGAGTAACACTGAGCAGGGGCCATGCAGTCTCTGAGGTTGAATTACCTGTCGTATGGATTTCCTTCTCTGGTTTCCTTCTTGCTTTCATGTTTCCTACTCACAGTCATACAGTTAGATCCTGCCTGTACAATCCTAAACTTGCTGGTTCCTAAATCGGCTGGTGTTGAGCTGGATGTCCCAGCACAGTGCCATGTGTTGTCTGTGATCATGGATGGGACTGCACCTCCTGAGGATACTGGAGATCACAAAGGTACCGATAGCACCATTATTAGAACAGCATTGTGAGCAGCCTGGAATATATCTCAGGCATTTTGTCTACTCCAAAGAAAAGATGAAGGGTGATTTCTTTTACTCACTCTGCATCCATTTTTCCTTGATTTTTCCTCTCTCATTTTCCTTTATTGGTTCTTTTTTTCTTTGCCCTTTCTCCTCCCGGCATCCCTTTGCTTATTCCATGCTCACTGTAGTGCTGCTGTCATGTACTACCCTCATTGTGCTCTTTCCCACCTTTTACCTCCTTTTTGCTTTATTCATTCACCTCTGCAACTCCTGCTGTTCCCTCTTTCCAGGTATTATCATCTCATTCCAGCCAGGTGGTGCTGCTTCTAAGTTATCCTGCAATAGCTCCATTTGTTTTCAAATTCACTTTTCGTGGCTACACACAGCAAACCCACTTGCATAGCATATAAAGAGTCAGAGGCCGTAGAACAGCTGAATCTGTGTTCTTCCGGAAAAGGCTCTGGCTCACATCAGCCTTGTGCTAACACTGATGAGATGAAAATAATTGACGACTGGGCACAGTGGCCTCCATTGCTGCAGTCCCATCCACCCTCCCATGGACGTTGTCCCCTCCTGCTGGCTGCGATGGGATGCTGAGTTGGTTAAGGCACAAAAACAGTGAGTTTGGCTTACAGGACATGGCGGCATCAGTGTATTTCAGACCTCAGATACTCAGCAGCTGAGTCAGGAAGGCAAAAGTTCAAAGAAGGGCAGCATCTACAATTGGAAACATGTTTTGGGCCTGAGGACTAGAGAAGTTAAAAATAGGAACATGTGGGCCTAATTACAAAACAAAGGAAAAAGGGTCTAGAAGAAGGAACAATTTGAGGAAATTAGGAACAGTTGATGAACCAGAGTATTGCAAATAAGCTCAGATACTCTGCTCCTTCTTTCCTTACAGGAGAGATCCAAATCGTGTAACAGATGGCCCATGCTCTGTATGGGAATAAAATACAAGGAGGCTAAACCTTGAGATGAACCTCAAGATGATCCTTGCAAGATAAAAATAGGAGTTGACTCTGTCCTTGCAGAAACTGTGCAGGCTCGAAAGCTGTAATAGCCTTCAAAGTCCACAAAATACAAAACCTTCTGGTGGAGACCTGCCTGATCTGTCTCTTTGAGCGACCTAATTCTTGTCCTCTCTCTCAGGCCCTCACAACCTTGCTACCCTGTAAATGTCAATGGATTCCCTTTAGCTTGTTTCAGCTTTCTCTGCTTTGATGAAATATATATTGATGCAATATATGAGCAATACTAAGACTCTGAAGATTCTCAAGTTCAACTGTATTGGGGTTTTTTTGAGAATTTTATTTCATTGGATATATCTGTGTGCATGCAAGTGTTTCTAGGCTTTAAAAGTCTAATCAAGACAACAATAAGCTGGTGGCAATTGTACTACAATTTGAAAATGCAATGGCCTTATAGTGGTAAACTGCAGCCAAAATCCTTTTTACTTGGGCCTAAAACCTACATTACATCTTAGATTTCTTGACCCACTTATATTTGCCTGTTTTAAATGTGCTCCATGCTTATACAGATGGTAGAAGATCACCTCAGCTATGAGGCAAAGAAGAAACCTACCATAGCAAAGTAGTGACCAAAGCAAACATGGAAGTTACTGGGTCAGGGTATTGGACAACTACTTTTCTTTGTTCTCTCTCCGATTCTAACAGGGCATGATTAAACATGTGCAGTGCTCCAGTGCTTCAGCTGGACTTTGATTTCACATTTGCCAGTACCACCTGAAAGTAAGTGCAGTGACTTCCTGGTTATGTCTTACCTTCCAGTGGTGAAATACCATGATAGAATACTGTCTTTTTGTTCCAGCATTTATAGTACAAGCTTTTGTACACTGAATCTAGATTATGGTGAGGGTCTTATGCAGAATTGTTTCTTTCCATTAAAGTCTTCCCAATGCAAATCAGGGAAATGTCATGATAAATACATGCCATGGTAAATTCAGAGTCATTATGAGTCTTTGTACAGCATAGAAAGCCTTTATGGTAGGATCTAACTGTGTCATCTAACTGATAAAGAAGCAATAAAAATGTGGGTGATCAGTTGTGATGATTACAGAGGAAAAAGTAACTAATTTTCTCTCCTAGCCCATTTTATTAGTGTAAGTAATTTCCCTTCAGAACATGACGAAACAGCCAACCTTGAGAACTTGCACTCCTAAGAAAACCTGCTCTCATATAGAACAAGCAGAGAAATGAATGCACAACTACACTTATTACCCAACCATGCAAGATCTTGTTGTGTTCTTCGTCATAATTGTTCTTGGACACAGAGATACTCTCATTCAATGCTGATAATTTATAGTCATTTTATCATTGAAACCTGTTTGCTTTTCTTTGTCCCTAGAGCTACTCAGACATGGCAGAGATCAGTACTTTGAAGGAATCTGAAGATGAAGGATTCTGGATCATCTTTTCCTGACAGATAGCAAAGAAAGAAATCCTAGTTTTTAAAAATCTTTCTGACTCAAGAATCACAGAAATGATAAGAGCCATTGAAACTTGTTGCAGAAACCTACAATGATGACTTTTTAAAACTAACTGCTACATTTTTGTTTGCATCCACCCAGCTTGGCTGGAATAGAGAGTCTCGTGTAATCTCACACGAGACTGTATTTGTTTACAAGTCTGTGAGTTACTAACAGACAAAAATTCCTTGGCTCCACTCACTTTCCTACATCTGGGTAGTAGCACCAGAGGATATCTTTCATGTCCTCCTGTTGTGCTTGAGGAGACAAGTCTCCTGCAAACCCTGTATGTCCTCTGCCTGCCCAGTGCTAATGGGTGCTGTGTGCTATCTCAAATGACATTGGATGGCTGAATCAAGCCCCTAAAGAGTTATGTTCTAGATAGCTAAAAACAAAGTTTTCAAGGAAGCACTTCCTTGGGACAGTTCAGATACTGGATATATGCTTGGATCAGATCTCTAAATAGCAGTGCACTTGCAGTCTGTTTTTCAGATGAACCTTATTATGTGGAATTCTAAAATGTAAATCTGAAAGAATTTTTGAAATGAAATTGGAAAATAAAAATCCTCCAAGAAGGGAAATGTATTACAGTTTCAGTAATTTTTACTTTATTCCTGAGTGCTTCCAGCAGAGTAACCCTATTCCACAATAAATACCAGAATGCTAAACATGCAGTGTATAAGCCCATATAGCATATTTCTGAGAGTTTACAACTTAGCTGAATTTTTATCACAGTGTCATGTCTATGTTATTCTTGGCATCTAGGAGGAGTGAAAGAAAAAGTATGTATTTGAACTAACTTAATGATGATCTTTCCTCTAAACACGGATATACCTTATTTGCTCCAAATAAACAAACCAGGACCTGAGAAAACATTTTTTTGGATTCCTTTTACATCCATCTGTATCTTGGATGGACCATGCCACCCGTGGCTATAAGAAAATTGCCATCTCTACCAAGACGCATCCATGGAGAATTTTAGCATCTTTATGCTTCAGGAATTATTTCTAGTCACCAAAACAAGAGAGAAGAATTTTAGAATACAGCATAGAAACTGTCTCCTGTGGACATTAGAGAATGGTAAGGAACGGCTTGAAAATAGCATTTTCTAACTTCCAAAGGAACATTTGAAATAAACTTTCCTCTTTCTTCCCTGTGGTGTCATTGAAATGACAACTTCTTTCCATTTCCAAGCAAAGAATGTTTCCAAAAATATTTTCTTGCTTAACCCCAACATGCTGCTAAGACATACAATTTAAATGCATATTTTCTGCAACTCCCAGAGTTTTATTTCTCCCTCTTTCATGTAGATCTGTTTTGCAAAGCTTGATCTCCAGTGCCTAAATATGGAGAGGCTGATAACTTACACTGGAACTAGCATTTACAGAACTTGTATATCTGGAGATTTGGTTTGAATAGAAATTGTAAAAAGGTACTAAAGGGGAAAATGGACTGCTAAAATTAGACTGGGGTATTTAAGGATTTTATGTGCCAAGCTGACTGCATAATGGACTGATTAGCTATGTCTAGATTCATTACTGAAATACAGTTAATGCTGGTGTTCTTCAGAACCATGAAAGATAAAAGTACACCAACCATTTGAATGCATAAACTTAAGCTAAAGCTTAAGGGTATTCTTTTGGAATATATAGTGTATTTAGTATTATAAAGTATTGGACATGTTCAGACAATGCTCTGCTAGGAGGGTGGCTGACTGTTCTCTTCAGTTTAACCTCAGGGCAGTGTTCTTCATTGAAGCTTTTCTCTTCACCCAGTAGTTGTGGTGCTCAACTTTGCTTCAGTGGGAACATATTTAGTAGCAAGTTGGGAGTTTTCTTTCCTTGTTCCTCTAACAGATTTTGGAATTTCAGTTCAGTCCTTGATAACAAGGTTTCCAGGTACCACAAGAAAGTTTGTTTTCTGGACACATAACCAAAATGCTATTTCAGTTACTGCCTTGGTAGGCTGGAAGGGAACTTACCACCGTAAGGAGGAAATTCTTCCCTGTGAGATTGGTGAATTGTTAGCATGTGTTGGCCAGAGAAACTGTAGCTGCCCCATCCTTGGAAGCATCAAAGGCCAGGTTGGATGGGGCTCTGAGCAACCTGGTCTAGTTGAAGGTGTCTCTGCCTACAGCAGAGGGTTGGAAACTGGGTGATCGTTATGGTCCCTTGCAACCCCAACCATTCTATGATTCTGTGATTCTATGATTCTGCACATCACCTCTATCTGAAAACCCCTATTTACCACTTCCAACAATGAATAAATATCCTGGACTGTGAGCTGGGCATGTGTAGGTCTGTGCTGATGGGAGTACAATCACATATTTCTTCTCTGGTGACTCTGGATCTGTAGAAGGAGATCATGGACAACTGGTATGAGAAAGACCGTGTCTAACAGCAGGACAGCAAGACGCACCCCAGTTTTGCAGTGAGGATTCCCAGTTTTTTCCATGCTTCCCACACTGTCAGGTCTCAGAGGCAGTTCTTCAAGCAAGGAGAGGCTTGCATATGCTAAAGGCCAGTTTATCCAGTTTTTACTCAAATTCTCCATTTGGCCTTTAATGACAAAATCTCATGCACAAAGCTACTCACAGACGAAAATTCAGAATATACAGCTCCAACTTTTCCTTCTACAGTGTGTGGATTCACTCCTGGCTTTGCTGGAAAAGTACCCTTTGAGTTAAAGGGGGCAGTAATAGAAATTCCATGCTTACATGTGCTGGAGTTTCATTCCAGTGACATAATTTATCAGTTTGACTTTGCCAAAGGGAAGAAGTTCATATTATAGGATTCAAAAGCAGCATTTAGGATGAAATCAGTTAGAAAAGTCTCAGGTTCCAAAAGGACATGCTGCATGTGGACCTCAGTCTACTCACTTGAGTTCATTTCTGGAGATTTGTATTTGTAATCAAGCCTTTCTTAGTTTTCACCTTGAAAAGCACTTAGAAAATGAAAACACATTCCAGACAATAAAAAAGGCTGTGTTAAACCCCCTCATATTATTTTTTGGAAAGACATAAAGAGAATTTAGGGAGATTTCATGCAGATTCTCTAGTGGAAAGACATGCTAGATAAAAAGCTTAATCATGTTAACTCTAGAAGACAAAAGGAGAGGCACACTTTTTGTATGTCAACTTGCAGAAATCCTAAAACTCCATGGAAGGGTTCTTGTAACTTAATACATGCTGTAGGCTTTTTTTTAGTTCCTGGTATATATTTTCTAATATTAATTTTTGGTTTTCGTCTTGCTGTGTATAACCTAAGCAAAAGCTGTATAAATGTCAATGACTCAAAATCACAAACACAGGTGACTAACATAGCTAAGTCTTGGAAATGTCTGAAATTAACTGTGTGAATAATATATGAACCAGTTGAGCTCATTTAGGAATGAAGTGAATGAAGGTATCCAACCAACAGGAATGAATTCTATTCCTATTTCAGGCATTGGCTGGTGTCACTATGAATGAAAGACAGAAAAGAAAATTGGCATGTGAGAATCTCTTTTTATCTTCTCTTCTGAGCTGATATTACATCTTTCTGATTGTGTCCCTTATGGTTTTATACCCTCTTGTGCTCACTCACACCCACTTAGACAACTTGTTTATTTGCCTTTGACAGCAACAAGAGCAAGTGAGCAGAGCAGAGACTGAAAAGGAAAGCTGGTCAGGGAGTAGCAGATGGCACACTTCTGCTTGGTGCTGGTATCCCTAAAAGGCTCATTTAACCTAGAAACAAGGAATCCGCTATTTCAGTTACTTGTCTCTAAACATTACCAAAACAAGTTCTTTGCTGCTTTAAAGGAACTGTATTAGAAAATTGAACATTGTGAAATCAGCAAACTCTAAAATGTAGTAGAGGATGGGAAAGTGTCATATTACTTCATTTAGACATTTTCCCCTCATGCAAATTTTCACCATTTGGTGAAGTTTTTTTAAATAACAATTGCTTTCCTAGATGACATCAAATCTTTGTCCAAAGTTCTTTCTTTTATTCTGAACAATGTGTAAGAAAGAACACAATAATGGATGTATAAGGTTACTTCCCTCCAGGACTTGCTTTCAGTCTCTGACAATCTGTAGCCGAGAAATAGTCTAACACTCCATTAATGTGCTTGTGCTTAAAGACCTTCAGTAGGCTTTTTATTCTAGGATTTTACTCAGTTGCTTTCTGAGCCCATATAAACTCTCAGGATCCACAAAGAATTCCCCAGATCAGCTAGGTAATGTGAAGAAATGTATTATTTTTTTTTTCTTTTGCTGTGGTTTGTTCTGTTTCTATTTGAATCTTCCACTAGTTATTTTAGGTCAGTTCTCCTACAACAGGTGCCTAAACCTAAGCAAGTCAACTTTTCCATTGAAGGGCCTCAAAAGGCAACTATGTCGATGGTTTCATGAACTTGATTCAAAACTACTGCTTTGCTTCATTCTCAAAACTGAGATAAAACCTAGATGCTTAAGTCAGGGAGCCAGTGTCACAGCCAGAATAATTTACCAAATTATTACATTTGTGTGTAATATTGTGTAGCCTGATATGGCTGACAGTGTGGTTTTAATGTGCTGTGCATTTTCTACGTGTGGCAAAGAGAAGAGAAATATCTGTGCTGATGATAGACAGTGGCTGAGCTGGTGATGTGCCATAGAGAGTGGCACTTTGCTGAAAAATGCAATGTTTTGTGCTGAAGGAAAGCCAGAATTAATGTAATTGAAGCATCAGGACTGGTTTTGTAAGACAGCACACACACTGTAATTCCTGAGAGTCTGAGTCACTGTTAAATTTAACCTCTCATTCTGTCTCTACTTTCCTTAAAACTGACTAGAGCATGGTCTTTCTAAAAACAAGCTCCTCTTTGCACTTAAGTCAAAGGAGAATTTTTATGAAGTAGGGCTATGAGAATTTAATAGGGTTAATGAGTAGCAACAGAATACATGATTGTTACAGATAGAGATATTTAGGGAAACTTCAGAAATTTATGTGTTTCTATTGTCAGTTTGATTCGAGGAAGGAGAAAACAACAGAATATTCTTGTCTGTTCCTTACCTCCTGTTTCTGTACTTCTGTGAGGTTTTGGCAAGTATTCTGGGTTTGTACTCCATGCAGATGAAAGGAGCCTTTTCCATACTGATTAAAACACAGAAGGGGAAAATTGGTATAGTTCTTAAGGGCTCATGGGAACATGAAGATCAAGAATGCTGTTAAATTGTAATATAGACCTAGTAGAAAATAGCTGATGATGGAAAATACTGACAAGCTATCTGGCCTTAATGAAGGATAGCCTTTTCCATTACAGGAAATGTAATAAAGCACTGGAAAACATTTTGAAGAACTATCATTTAGAGTTTTGGGTTTCAGTGGGAAATATCCCTTCTCAAATTGTGTTCATGATACAATCTCATAAATATGGGACCAAAAATTCCCTTTAAAGTTTTGGCCTTTCTTCAGCATATTTTTGTCCTTTTATATTGTATTAACTTTTTGTTTGCTTTGAAGAGAAAAACAGACTCCTCTCTGTGTTTCCATTCCCCTCCCAATTCTCTTCTTTTAATGAGATGTTTGACTCAGATATCATTCTCCATGTTACCCTCCTAAATTTTTATGCTCTCTCTCTTCTTGATTCTGGAAACATCAGTGTTTTCACTTCATGTAGCTAAATGGCTTTCTTAAACCCAACAATTCCCAAATCAACACCTTAACTGTCATTTCTGTTGTTTTTAAATCTCTTGAGCATACATGCTTTTTCATCAATTCTTTCTTCATTGTCCAATTTAAATGTCTATTCTTCTGTTTCCCTCCATAGATGCAAAAGTTATAGTAAAAAATACCAATGAGCAGTTTGTGTCATCAGCCTGTTAGTCCTGATACAATGTTTCCTTCTCACATCCAGACTCTGGAGATACCTAAGGCTATATTTAGTCTTATTTTAGGCCACTACCTAGGCAGCTGAATTCAATGTTCCTTGTCTTAGACATCTACAGAATTCAGGCTTTTAAATGTAAGCACATCTCATTTCAAGGTCTAAATGAAGGCAGTGTTAATATCACACGTACTTTTTCTATTTCCGGTATGATCCTCTCCCTGTCTGTCTAGATATTCCTTTAGAATACCCACCCAGATGTCCCTCTCTTCCATCTCAAATTGATTTTTTTTTAAATTTATCCTTGGCAACACTACTGTTTTCTCAAGTTGTGAGTTAATTTCTTCTGTAATGCTGCCATTGCCCCTAATGGGTCAATTTTGTATTCCTAAAGTTAGTTTCCTTCTGCAGACGGAAGTCTACTTTCAACAGTGACAGATTCTAGTTCTTTGGAACTCTGAAAGTGGATAGATACTGCCTTCTGCACAAACAAAAGAGCCTTCCCTTGGGCTGTTATACAAATTCAACTCTTCTGTTAGAGCTGCAACATTTGACAGGAAAGCTCAGTTTATCAAGAAATCTGCATTCCAAAGAAATGTCCTTTAAAGAAGATGAAAAGGGTTCATATTTGTCCAAAGGGGAGAAAGATGGCTCAGATGTTCTTATTTAATTCCAATTCATCTACCAGATATAGGCATTTTTTGTGAGTATATGTCTTGCTAAATAAGTTTATTTGTGATGAAATCAAACTCTTCTGCTGCACTACTTGCAAAATTAAAAGGGAGAATTTGTGTGTCAGTGAAGATGCATTTGGAGCTGAATATTAACCAGAAAGAGGACAGGAACAACCCAGCTTACACCACTGAGAAGTTTGGCAGCAGCAGTTTCCAATTCAAATCCCTTAGTTTACTGTCAAAGTCATGGTAAGAGAAAGATAAAGTGAAGATGAATAAAACAGATTACCAAAGCAACTTCATTTTTTGATGATTGTTGATATCAAATGTACAAACCTTTTGCAAAAGCTGACCCTTAGTTCCTCTTTTGAAAGTGCAGTTTACAATTGTGTCATTTAGATCAAATTATTACCACCAAAGCAGGTGAAGGTGTGGTTAACATGAATGTAAAGTTCACAAAACACACTGCATATTCTAGTAATGAAAAATGAGGTGTTCCGTGGCTTTTTGGCTAGCTGACTCTACCAGAAAATTGCTTTTCTATTGCCAGCTCTAACCAGTGCTATCTATGAGATTCTGCTGTTTTTCTAGAATTTCATTACTTGGGAAGAGCAGGGGAATATTTACTGTCTTACTGCAGAATTTAGAGGTATTTACGCAGAACAGTATAAAACTGTGCAAAGATCCTTGAGTTGATGGGAATCTGAGTCAGTAATTCAATGTGATATGCTAAATAGCCTTGTGTGACTGCAAAGAGCCTGAGCACTATTAAATGGCAGCTTGCCAGTGGTTGGACCCCTGACAATAGCAATGATTATGTTAGATTAACCCTTTTGATCATGTGGATATTGTGTTGTCCCAGCATACATGGGCTGTACAAGGTCTCCTCAGAAACTGCGCTGTAAATTCGGTCTTGGTCTACTACAGACAAATTCCAAAGCTTACACAAACTCTGTAGATATAGCCTATATTGTCTGATCCTCTCCTCCCACCTGCCCCAGCTCAAACATGCTACATTCACTGTCCCTGTTACTCCTGATCTTGTCATAATTATTGTTATGCCTTTTAAAAATAAAACATACATAATCTCAATGGTACAAAACCTACACAGACTTAGGAGGACCAAAAGGTCATTCTTACACATCAGAATTACCTGTAGGTGTTTCATAAGATGAAAAATAAACTTTCAATTGCCAGTCAGGTTCAAAGGTATTTCAGAGAATACTCATAATTGCTTGAAATTTGCTCACTAAAATTAAGGAATGTTGTCACCACACTGTGAGCACAGTTAAATCCTGACAAAAAGTCATTGCTAAAAAGAGCCGTTAGGGCATTTTGTTTGTAAAGTAGAAAAATTTTGCACAAGTGTCAGCTTGGTGAGACTTAAAAATCCATTTTAAATGAGAACTAAAATTTCAAATTGATGAAATCAAATGCTGTAGAAAGTACTTGCTTCTTTTTCTTAGCAGTCACCAAAGAATACAAGTATTTCAAACAGCTTGACATCTGTATTACATAAGCAGAAAGCAATTCAGCTGCTTGGAGAATATAAAAAACAACTTTGACCTTACACTGGAGTCATGCTTCAAAAGACTGATTATTCATACAAGGAAAATTGCTCAAAAACAACTGCTTGAAAATATTCTCAAAAAGAAAAAGATTGATTGTTCTGAGGCAATAATATGATATAACAAACTGGATTTTTCTAATTAATTTTATTACTAAGGCTTTTTCTTTTTCCACAATAAGTGTTTCTCTGCTAGTATTTGAAATTTATCTTTCAAAATGTTTCCTGCGTTTGTTCAGCATATTTTTTAGCTTGCTTGAATGTAATTCTTCAAAAAGATTGAAGGTTGCTACTAATGAGAATTTCAAGCAATGTTAGGCCAGAAACCACATCACTTTTAGGGTTAAAGAAGTCTTGTGTCAGTAGGAAATGGTGTAGAGGTGTCCATAAGAAAAAAATTGTGATTCAAGAAATTTTCAATATATTCTTGATACAATACTAAATGACATAAATTATGGATTTATTTTAAGGTAATATTTTCTCTCTCAAGGACAAGGTCTAAGTCATCAGGTTTGGGGGCTGAGTGAAAGTTCAGGAAATCTAAATTCAATTCACAACACTGCTACTGATTTCTTGCATCGTGCTGCACAGATAATTGAGGACCCACTCCTGAGATCACTTATGCAAATCTTTATCTTCATTGCTGTGAGCAGTTCTGGGATTTCAACAGGTCAGATTGCAACCTAGTTTAATGCTAAAGACTGAGGCTATGTCTCCTCATCTCTCCTGTGTTAACTGTGGATATCAGTTGTTCACTTTCTCCAACCCATTTCCCTCCTGCTTATTTAACTTGTTAAGGATTCTGTGGATTTTGTTAAGGATGCTTCTGTGGATCCAAAACTGGGCTTGGGCTTCTATATACAAGCAAATTAAGCTGTCTTAGCCAGACAAGTGCACTTGAAGCAGCACATCTCCCAAAGTGTGCTCAGTTGTTACAGCACATAAAAATGAGGTGGGCTCCAGTCTTCTCCAGAAGAGAATCAATAAGTTTAGAAAACACCTCTAAGGTCATCAAGTTCAACCATTAACCCTGCACTGCCAAGTTCACCACCAAACCATGTCCCTAAGCACCATGACTAGAGTGCTTCCAGGGATGGTGATTCCACCACTCCTCTGGACAGACTGTGCCAGTACTTAACAATCTTTCTGTGAAGAATTTTTTCCTAATCTCCAATCTAAACCTCCCATGGTGCAACTTGAAGCTATTTCATTCTGTCTCATGGCTGGTTGCCTGAAAGAAGAGACTGACCCCCACTTTGCTACACCTTCCCTTCAGGGAGTTGTAGAGAGTGACAAGGTCCCCCCTGAGTCTCCTTTTCTCCAGACTGAACCCCTCTAGCTCCCTCAGCTGCTTCTCATCAAACTTGTGCTCAACACCCTTCCCCAGATCCTTTGTCCTTCTCTGGACAAGCTTCAGCACCTTGATGTCTTTCCTGCAGTAAGGGGCCCAGAACCGGACACAGCACTTGAGGTGTGGCCTCACCAGTGCCCTGGTCCTGTTGACCACATTATTGCTGATACTGGTGTCCTAGTTCAGCAGGTGGGACCAGTTTATCACTATGTGGGGGTGATCAAAGCTGTGTATTCTACTCCCTCTACTAATTTCCCAAGAACAATGGACCATTTGCAGCAGCTGCCCAGGGCACAGCTGACCCCTCAGGTTGTGAGCTGGGTGTGAAAGATATCTGAGATAAAAGCTATGATAACACCCCTCCAGGGATTTGTTAGCACCTTCACACCCAGCCTGAGGGGGTGTGTCTGCTAATGGGCCATCAACTGTTCCAAAATACCCCACGACTCACAGAGTGAGATCACCCACTGTGTGACTCCCTGCCCTGGAGGAGGGATAGGGTGTTCCCACCTGGACCTGAGGGTACATATCTTGGGGTAAGTAAGAAGACCTCAGGAGACACTCGTGGGATCCAGAGGAGGACCAAAACCTCAACAGGAGGAGACCACCACTTTCAACCATCCTGCAACCACCACTCTCCACCAGACTGCAACTGTCAGCTGCACCAACAGGTTTTCCACTTTGGAGTTTTACTTTGGACTTGGGGGAACCACACAGAGTTCAACACAGGGGCTAACAAACCCCTCTGTGTGTGTGCCCCAGGGTGCTGGGTTATACTTCTGGGGTTTTGTGGGTTAAAACTAATTTTTCTCTTTGTGCCATTGCATTTATTGTAATATTGTTATTGAATTGTAACTCTGACTTATAATCTCTTTTGTGTTGCGTTCATTTCTCCTGCAGGTTTACCTTTAAACCTCCACAACAGGCTAGGATGCCACTGGCCTTCTTGGCCACCTGATCACCCTGATGAGTCCCAGCAATTAATTCAGTCCATAAGTAAATCTTGTAATTTGGGTTCATACCTAAGTATTGGGGTTCAATTTTTGAAGTTCTCCTTCACGATACTATGCAATGGTCATAATTCTCTCCTAGCAGTATTGTTTTTACAGAGTTTATTAATGAAGTCAAACTATACTGTGTATTCTACAGGAGAGGTTTCTACAGAAAATCAGGTAGTTTTCTCCAGTTATTTGTAATTCACCTCAGTAAAACCATTTCAAACAAGGATTTTCCCTTAGTTATCTGGTCACATAGCTCTTGACAGTGACATGACATGACATGACATTAACCCATCTTAAAATGTAATTCACTTAGTGCTGATGTGCACCCTAATTTTATCAGTTGAAAATCACAATTCAGTGGGCTGCTTCTTGTCAAACTTGAGCTATTCTTTTTTCACCTTACATTTTTCAAGTAGATTTTAAACTAGGAATTTCATGCCACTACTCAAGCCACTCAGCAGAAAAGTTTCAGTTTCCAGCTCTTAATAAATCACACAGGTTTAAATCAGATTCACGAATTCCAGAGAAGTTACGCATTTATGTTCTCAATTTCTATAACAGAAATTGCAAGTCAGTAGGAAAATCTGAACTGTCTAATAGTTAGTTACGTACTGAATTTAATTTCGGGCAGAATTAATTTGTTTATGTCTGCTAGTCTCTCAGTGTAAAAATGTTAACCTTAATACAACCTTAACATAAAAATATTCCCCCATTCAGTCCTCTTTGTTTTGAGCTGCACTAGCAAAATAATTTGCCTCAAACTTTAACGCTGGTCTTTATTACACAGCATATCTCCCTATAACAGAGGTAGAGCAAGAATCATAAAAATATCACACCTATTGAATTACAAAAGCAAAGAGTTGGAGTGTAAATCTCCCTGAAAACTTCTCTTTATCAAGAGACACACAGTGTGCTCTTGTTTGTAAGATGCATGGCAGGACCACTTTCTTGTTCTGTGTTCATCTCCTCATTTCATACTTGATTATTTGATTTCTGCCTTTTGATAAGCACTGCTCCTCTACTTTGAAGGCTGACACTTCTGGGGCCTTTTCCCCAGAGCTAAAAGGAAGGCTGCTCCAGGAGCTTTTTGCCAGGGATGCTGAAAGTGAAGCAATGGAGTCCCACCCTTCCCCTGTGCTGAGTAGGGGGCTGAGGAATGCAGATGGATTCATTCCACAGCTGAGGTCTCCAAGTTCACAGCATAATGTGTTGCAGTCATGTCCCTAAACTGGCTTCCTATCAGACTTTAAAATGAAACATTACCCTTTTTCTCTTCAATACTAACTTTGCCAGAAAAGCATTTTTAATTTAAAAACCAGAAATGTGTGTGTGTGCAGATATACTGGGAAAAAAAAGCGTCTGTGACCCGATACCTGTGCGTCAGGAATGGTTAGTGACACTGAGGGTGCCTAAATATATGTAGCAATTAATTCAGCTCTTTCCTGGTTACAAGCATCACGTTTTCATTTTCTTCTTTTGATTACAAATGCTGCATGATTTCTTTTAATCCAAAAGCAATAAATTTGCACTGGCTGCTTAATCTCATATGTAAACTCAGCTCTTTGGTTTCATCAGCTTCCGATTTATTGTATTGTTGAAAGAAAAGAGCCAATGTTTGATACTGTTTGATTTTAGTGTTCTAGATCTTTTTCAATTCTTGCTTTTACTATGTTTCTGTTTACTTAAATTCCTTTTACAGAAAAATTAAAACCAGTAAAGGTAATCTTTAGAGTTCCAAATCTATTTTTATTTTTTTTTTAGTTTTTTAAAATTCTACTCCTTCCCCCCCAGGTTTTACACTCTTGGGATGGTTATATATAGTACCAAAAACATTTCAGATTGTGCAGCATTAGTTGAAGTGTTTAGACTTTCTCTCTGCAGTTCTTGTATTAGCCAAATTCAACATTTCACTCTGCCAGAAACTGCCAGGTGATATCAGAGAATAATTTTAGGTATTTTCTTAACTGTCAACCAGATGGTGATAACACAAATAATAATATCAAACAAGTATTAACTTGTCTCTCATCCCTGCTTCCACAGGCTATAGATGCAAAAGGTCATTTGTATGAAGCACTTTCCATGTACTCTGCAGTGTACAATAGACATCCCAGAAAAAGTGGTCCCTGGAGTATCCAGGAGGCACTCTGGTTGAAATTCCCCAATGACAATTGAAAGGGCAATAAAAAAAAATCTACTACTAGTGTTCTGTGATTATGATTTAAAGGGAACCATGTCAAGTAAGTACTGCATAGTTTAAAGTCACTCAGCCTTAACAGAGCCTCTTTCTTCTCATATCATCAAAATTCTTATCTCTGTTCTGCATTTGCAGCTACTAACCCACAGTGACCACACTAGATCACAACACTGGGAAGTCCCCTCCTTGGTTGATTGGCTGGAGTTTGCCATGAAACTGATGTAAGGATGACTGTGGAAGATTGAAAAGAGTGCTGACACTATTTCAGTCATATGTGATGGTTGGTTTCTCATCTAGTGCACACTAGCATATGTATTAGCATCATCATTAGTACATGAAATTATATTAATTCTTGTCTGCTCAGCATATGGTTTGATATCTCACTCCATGTGTTTCCTTTCTACAGCACCATTTCTATGAAGGAAATTAAAGCAATGGTTGAGCTTTAAGGGATTTAGCATCACTCTTTCAAATGAATGTGCCATATAGTAATATTGCAATTAAAGGCTGTATACGTATAGATTTACCTGCCTAGAGGGATATTTGTAAATTACTTTGACATGAAACTTCCCAAAAACAGCATTAAAAACAAACAAATGAAAACAATGATCTAAAATTAAATAAAACCTTTTTTTTTTAATGGAAAAATACCTTTTTTTTAATGGAAGCCTTCAGCTTCCATTTAAAAGAGTGGTTAAATCTTTCTGTTTCCTGTGGAAATGGATAAAACATAGATGCCTTCTGTCTTAATGTCCCCATGCACATTTCTGAGTCTTGACATTTTCTTTCTCTCAGCAAAATAAGACCTGAAGTTATGACTGTAGTACGTGTCTTAAGAAAGAATATAGGAGTACCTCAGAAACTATATTGGAATAAAATCATCCAAATTGCAATGTCAGAGTTGTTTGCTTTCAGTTTGGATATGAGAGTGATCCATTCCAAATGCTCCAGAGAAATACTTCATTGTTCAGGCCCCCTGTTCCTTCCCCCTCAGCTCCTCCTCCAAGCTTCTTCAGCTTATTTCCGATTTGCTTTTAATTGAAATTCCTTATGACCCCAATCTGATGCTTGATGATTTCAACCTTTTGCGTGTATCAGTCACAGCATCCTTTAATCCAATTTATGAAGGGCTGGTGAAAACAAGAGGAAGCAAATGTATGGAGATGAGTTGAATCAAAACAGCATGATCAGAATCTGCTGCCAAATGGGTGAAATTAAACAGTCTTCTGACTCTGGTAGCTGATAGGCCTTTAATATCTTACTGTTTCTTACCTGAGTTGGAGCCAATACTCAGAGTCTTCTAGGCTCATTAAATGACAGGTTATACTTCTGCTTCCAAAGTCTACCTGGCAATTTCTCCTCAGTGCTCACGTAGTCAAGGTCTCATAGGTATTAAAGGCCTGTGGCTGATCTCTTCATGTGTATGCACAGTTTGCATGCCTGACTGCATAAGGAGTCCTCATGCCTGATCTCTCTCGTAGTCAAATAACATGTCCTTTCAGCCATCAGCACCATCTTGTGGGGGTGGCATCACCAAACCTTTTAGAGCTGTCATGGCACGGTAGTGGGAAGATGAGTCCTTGAATAACCAAACAGGCAACACCTAAAACTGACACTGAATTTGAAACTGGCTTTGACCTACTGACCTGTTATTGCTATGTCCCGTGGCTTCTGTACATAAAAACTCTGAAATATTTCAAAATAATCAAAGGTAAATTAGACCAATAAAAAATATGGTTGCAACTTTCCTTTCATAGTCATTGAGACCGTTTATTTCTGCTATCACACAGTCATATTTTATTTTGGCATAATTCTGCTGCTCAGCTCAGAAAAATACCCTTTAATTAATGACTGAGTCAAATTCCTAACTCCCACTTCTGTGAGATGTAACTGAGAACACTGCTGAACTTTTTGTTAAAATAATCTATTTTCATTTTCCCTCTCTTCCCTGCTCATAATTATTGGATTCTTGAAAATTGAGGTGGAAAGGATTTGTTTTCAAAGCAAGTAAAGTTGAATAGGAAAACTGGAGTAACTGTAGCAGTATTCTTCAGTTGTAGGTTCAGCATACCCCTATCCCACGGGATCACTATATCATAGAATATATAATACTTTATTCCAGAATAAATTAGTGTGCTTTCAAAGCAAAGTAATTCCTCTTGTGAGGAATAAAGGAGAGGGGGATGGAGTCAAATCCACTTTTATTCTAGGTTAGAATTCCCTAGCAGCTGTTCCATGCTGCTCAACAGAGAAAAGAAGTGACAGAAATGTGCTTTTCTGGGATTTAGAATGGACAAAGTCTTAACATTAAAGAAGCTGGATAAGAAGTTAAAAATGAAAAGAGAAAAAAACACCCAAACACAACATATATTGCTCTTATTCAAAGACTTTTTATCAACACAGACCAGCAGCTGTTGCCCAAAATAAGTACTATTACTTTAAGAACAATCCCAAAGTGTAAGATCAACTCAAACCCCCTTTGGAAAAGAAACACATGTAATATGTAAGGTTTGGATAACACACCTGTGCTTCTATAGAGGCAATGCAAGTTTTTGAAGTGTGCACAAAGCTAGAAATGCTAACAAAATGTGTTAAAGTACTTTCTTTTCTGTTAATGTTAAACTGAATCCACTGCCACAGGTGTTTCTGCAAAATATTGTTTAATTTTAGTGAAAATTGTAGACAGAAATTTTAATAAATGTAATGATATTAATAAAAAAATTGTGACAAGTTTTGAGGAAAATTTATTTTCTGCATTTTTTCCTCACATTAAAAGCTGCAGTCAAAAAAAACCTCCTACCTATAAATGTATGAAAAAGACTTCTGTGAAAATTCTTGATTAATTTTATGAAGTGAGTAAAATTTACAGATACACTGTAAGAAACCTAGTTTCTGTGCAAGAGTAAGATTTGAAGGAAATGGTCTCTCAAATATATTTTCTCACCCTTCTTGATTCATTGCTAACTTTGAAACTCAAAACTGGTTCTGGTTTTATCCCACTATAGAGAATAATTTTCACGGTCTCTCATAGGAGTACATTATTAACTATGGGTTACGTTTCAATGAGTGGTAAAGCAATCCCTCTTATAACAGTCTGTCCTCTTCAGGAGTAAGGAGCCTGCACAGATACTGAGATGTTAAGAGAAATGCCACTGTTAATCACTGGGAACACAGTACTAATCAGATTGTATTGTCTGATCCCATTTTATAATCACAAGAAATTGTGATGGAAAGAAAAACAGATCACATGTTTTAGTTCTTACATACAGAAGTTGCTGTGGAAGGCACTGAATGTGACAATATACAAAATAGTCTAGAATGAAGGATTTATGTGAAGCATAAGAGGTGTATCAAGAACATATAATGTAAACACCTTAAGGATTTTATTTCCAGCCATCTCCTCTTCTTTGGTTGGAAAAAAGTGATGCTTGTGATGATGGTGATGTTGGTGGTGAGAGAGAAGGAAATGAAAAATGGAAGGAGAATCCTTTAGGGTAGAATTTACTCAACGAATATTCAAATAGCCTGTCTATTTCAACCATTAACAAGTTATGTTTGAAAGGTGATATTTTCCCTGCTGATTATCCTTATGAAATACATGGATTTGCTATCACATGCATATTTTTTTGTGGAAATTGAAATTTTTATCCAAAATATGTTTTCCCTCAAATATATTAATTAGGAAAATATCTCGGTTGTCGGTAATTCAGTGCAAAGATGATGAGTACCTTAATTTTCTCCCTGACTTTTAAAGTCTGTTTTCTCAGCATAGCATTCAATAGACATTGCACCAGCTTAACACAGGCAGACACTGGGTAATAAATAGCCTTATAAATTAATTTCCCAACAATTTGCACAGTCAAATCTGAAGCGTCTTTTTACCATGTACTAATAACAAAGCCATGTCAAAAAGGAAGTGAGGGAACTGCAGCTGTGCGTGCAGATCAGTATCTCAGGCTGCCTCGTGCATAGGCTATGAAATGCCTTGTCAGAGTATGGCCTGAGTTGGAAGGGACTTCAAAGATCATCTCATTCCACCCCTCTGCCACAAGCAGGGGCACCTTCCACTAGACCAGGTTGCTCAGAGCCTCATCCAACACTTCCAGGGATTGGGTATCCACAGCTTCTCTAGGCAGTCTGTTCCAGTGCTTCACCACCCTCATAGGGAAGAGTTTCTTTCGAATATCTAATCTAAACCTAACTCTCTTTGAGTTTGAAGCCTTTGTCCTATCACTACATAGCCTTTTAATAAAGCAAATTAGCCCGGCTGTTCTTGCTGAGGGGGCTTCATGTGGACTGAAGTCAACTCTCTTGTCCTCTCCATTAACAAAGGTTCAGTGTAGTCGAGAAGATATTAGAAGGACACTTGCAAGTAATAATTTTACTCTCTACATGGCAAAGTGAATGCAAATCATGTAGTAGGAAAAATGAAATTCCCATAGCAAGATTTTCAGTTTTAGTGTGCTACCTGGAACAGATCCCTGTTATTTGAAGAATCAGCTCCATAGAAAAGTGACCCTGTGCCTAGGCTGTGCCATGGAAGTTTCTCACAACTCATGCTTGAATAGATGGCTATGTGAAGAAGATATATTGATATTGAACTGGTCTAGTGAAAGGTGACCCTGGCCATGAACAGGATCTGGAACTACATGATCTCTAAGGCCCCTTTTAATCCAGGCCATTCCATGATTTCTATGATTTTATTGTATTTATAGCCCTGTGCACAGGCAGCATCTTAGAGCTTTCCAAGAGTTTTCTGACAATATAAACATGGTATCCTTCATCCAGAAAAAAAGTTTGCTGAAGAAAGGAAAAATTGCTTTAAAATGATCCTGTTGCATGAACGTGTGTGGGAGAGAGAAAGGACTTGAAAGAATTCTGCCAAACCAAATCCCAGTATGTACACAAATGGTACTGTAAAATTCACATGCAGGAGGGTATCAAAGGGAGTGTCTCTTTTTTTGGTTCTGCTACATAGTTTTGAAGATAAACAGTTAGGGTCTAAGATAAAAAATAGTGCTTTATAAATCGTAGAGCAGAAGGTTGCACCATTATGTGGGATCATGAAGTACCTGTAACTTGGAACCTTAAGAAAGTCATTCAAAAAGCAGCTTTATGTCACTTTTTGACTGTTATGAAACACATTGAGTGGTGGGCGATTACAGGCTCATTCTCTTTGTCACTTCATAGGACAGGTCTAACCAAGAGGTGATAGCCTCAGAGTCACCATTCTGTGACATGTATTGCTTTGCTGCCCTCAGTCCAGGCTGTGCATGATTTAGCTGATTTACTTCAAGTCTCAATTCTTGTGCTGAGAATTCTTTATCCAAATTCTCGTCTCACTGATGCTGGTTTTATACTAATGTAGTTCAACTGAATTATGACTCACAGCACCTGAGGTACCTTTTAATGGGAGGAACTACCCTCCAGCTTTGATTATCTGTCTATCTTTCAAAAGCTTAAGTTAGGCATTGAACCCAATTGCAAGTGAATTTACGGAAGACCCTCTTGTGAATAGTGTCTGTATCTCTGAACAGTTCACTGAATGTTCCTACCAATGTTATGTTCCTAGTGGAAATTATTCATCAGCCATTTCATCAGATCTCAGCTATTTATTACTGTACAGCACAGTGCCACCATTTCTGGAGGTGTTAATTTACACAGTTTTTTACAGTTTCAGTGTCTCCCACGATGGTAATACTATAGTTAGGTTTCCTCAGACAGTCAGCTTTAAATATTCTAGTACAGGATTACATAAGTGACATCTTTCTCATTTTATTATTTCATCATTAAGCACATAATGGCAGAGGTAGTAGTTTATTAAGCACAAAATACTTAATTGCTGCAGCAATGAATTCAAGCACGATTATTTTTGAAAACTCAAAGGCAATACTGGCCCATCTGTCTTTATTGCACCAGATGCAAGTCTTTAATGATAATACTTTTGCACCATTCAATATATTCGATATCACAGCTACTCTCATCTCAGCAATCCTTTGTCATAAATATATATGCATATATAAACTTGGACTGGTGAACATGAGGACATTCTGACTACAACAACCAGGACAAGCCGCATAATTCTGAGTTTTTTGTTTGGTCTAATACAGAAGGTCAAGAAGTGCAGGAACAGTGCAAACACTAATTTTGAAAAGTGTTTCAAAAAATCTTAATTATAAGTAGAGGGCTGCTACCTGCTGGAGATTATTCTGTTCAAGCTGCACTGATTTTCTTGGTAGAAATACAATATTTTCTAGCCATAAACCAACCAGAGGAGAGATTAAAAAAAAATTACTGGAGAAATTCTCAATGGCATTTCCACCAACATCATGCCTCTCAGGTCTAGTGGCATGCACAGTCGCTTAAATGGAGCTTACAAAACCATGAAAGATATTTACAGTTAAGCTTGGTCAGTGTTAATCTTCAATGGCATCATGCCAACATCTGCCCCATATAGGAAAGCTGTAAGTGGTTTTCTTTTCCCTGTGGGTCAAGAAAACGAAACTTTAAATGTGGTCAGTGTCTTACATTCTTCCTGCCAAAGTAACAATTGGTTTGAAGAAGCCATTTCCACCCTGTAGCCAGAATTCTTTGTCAGAAGCCCTGACTTCTCTGACATTTGCTGCAGTGATATTCTGTGCTGAAATGCTAGGGATGAAAGAGGGGCTGCACAGGCGATACTTTGCTAAAACTCTCAGAGCACATTTGGGAGCACAGGGGTGAGAAGGATTCTATGTGTTTGTGTGAGGAGGAGGGTATGTGGATGAAGAGAAAGAAGAAGAGAAAGAAGAAGAAGAAGAAGGAGAAGAAGGAGGAGGAGAAAGAGGGGGAGAAGAAGAGAAGAAGAAAAAGAAAAAGAAAAAAGAAAAAGAATTAGAAAAGGAAGTGAGAAAGAAAAAGAAAGAAAAAGAAAGAAAGAAAGAAAGAAAGAAAGAAAGAAAGAAAGAAAGAAAGAAGGGGGAGGAGAACCTCATCCCCTAAGACTGTAGGAACTTTATGTCACCATGTTCTTTGACATTTTATTTGTCTATAAAGGGCTAGAGTATATATACTTGAAGTAATATTTTTTAAGTTATTAGTTTCTCTATTTTTTTTCCTTTATCCTAAAAGAGGATAAAAACATTTTGCCCTCTTTCATCTTTAGTTTACAGGGCACCTCTAGGCCGGCTTCTGCTGCTGTCTGAGTACAAAGCATTTGTTTTCACATATCCTAGCACCAGCCTATAGACTTTGGTTTCCCTGCAGTCAGAGGCATCTTGATGACTTATACTGCTGCTTTTGTAATTAGTTTCTGCCTCATGGGATATTCCATATTATTGGATGCAGAAGAGGGTGGAAAGGCACCTCATTCACAAAAGCATTTTCAAGAGTGGATCATGAGTCCTACCACTTCAAGCAGTCAAACCCATGAGATATGGTCTTAGGGCAAATGTCTATGAGTTAATGCATGTCCTTACCCAAATATTTGTTAGTTTCTGACACCCATCTCAGTGTTTAGGACTGTCTTAGCCATAAATAATTTCTGACTATTCTATAGCTTTTTTAATTGGACAAAAAAAATGGAGACAAGCAAAAGAAGTAAAATATCCGCTGTACAACCAAGATTTTAGGAAGCATCATTTTCTGTGTACTTACACAGTGTTCATCATCCTTATATCAATTATCAGCTGTGAGTTGGTGTACTGACTCATTCTCTCTTGGTGATTTCTCTCTCTCTCTCTTTTTTTTTTTTTTTTTAAGGAAAAGTAAGTTAATCCTCAGTTTTAATTTGCTTTTCAAATGGAATAAGTGGTCCTCTAGAACAGACTGCAGCTTCAGTGAACAAGAAGGCCTTCAGGCAAGCCCTCTTGAGTGTTGAACTTGAGCTTTAATGAACATCATTATTTCATTTACAAATATCTACATTTTTTAGGAAATTCCTTCTTGTGACACCACAAAACCTACTGCTTGAAAAATCTACAAATTAATACTGCCCCTCCCCCGCCTTTTAAAGGGAACAGTTTGTCCTGGCAGTAATATATACATCTGCTTATTAATGTCTTACTCTGCTTTCAAACTCAGTATTAACCATGTAGAACCAATAAGAGGGAAGGGAATCAAATAGCAAGCAGGATTTTGGAGACTGCTGCTAGTATAAAACCTACAGTATCTGGTGCTATTTGGCTGTTGCTGAATTTTATCTCAGACTGGTGAATTGTGGGGGTTTTTTTACTCCTTTTTATGAATATACCACAACAGGTCTGTCTCTCTCATCTCAAATGATATAGCATACATAGCTTGCACAGAGACTGCACTTCACTCTCACTAACGTGCTCCTTGGTTACACAATATCCATTTTCATTGATACCAAGTTTTTCTTGTTTCAGATTGGACCTTGTGCAAAAACCAAGAGCCTATTAATCTTTAGTTTACTGCAGCTGAGCAATAGTGCTAAATAAATAGGTAATTGCCATGTACAGAGTAGGAAAGAGTGGGAACAAAAAAGAATAAGAACACAGTCTGAATTATGAGGAGATGGATTATTTTGTAAAGATTCTTATTTGAGGATGCACAGAGATCTTTGTTCCATTCTTCAGCTTCACAAAGCAGGCTGAGTAATGAGGGAAAACTGTATCTAAGAGAAAATGGTTGCAACTCAGTTGAAATAGATTTAAATGACACACAATAATTTACACAGGTCACCCATGCAATGTAGGAGGTGTTGGGCAGGCCTTTGGCATACAGAAATGTGCAAGCAGGTGAAAAAATGCCTCTCTCTCAGCTCCTGCATTAACTACAAATTTTAAAAACGGCAGGTGTGTATTTTCCAGAGACCTCAGTAGGTATCTGTGGAGGCATCAGCATAGGCAGAAAACGGCAATATTCTTGGCACAACACCCTGGCAACTGTCCTGAGGACCTGTAGTGAATGATTTCTTCTTCAGAGTTGAAGTTGCCTCTCTACTCTTGTCTGCTCTGCTTGTGCTTGGCTTTCCTGTGTCTTATGAAAGACAAATTATGATGTCTCAAAGAGAGAACATAATTTTTAAGGGAAATATATTGTAAGTCATTATTAATAAGTCTCTATTGAATTACCATTTTACCAGTTTTCATTAGAGGTACTAAATGGAAAAGTAAAAATATTGCAACTGAGGAATCTACTGTTCAAGTAAAAGGACAAGGAGTTAGATTTCCACCTGGAGTTTTAAGAGGCACAGATGAAGCAGCTGCAGAAGCACTGTGATCGTCCATGACTTCATCTGCTCCAAAAAGCTGAAGGCTGGTTTTTTCCTCCCTCCATTTATTTGTTGCACAACGTTAATTAATTAGGAATTTATAGTCCTGTAACAGTTTGGAGCTTCTAAATTGAGTCTCCTGACTTTGCCTCAGCAAATGTTTGTCTGCAGCAGTATTTGTATTGCAAACTCTATTCCATTATTTTTTCAGTATAGAATGTAAAAGCTGTAAGTGACATTTAGGGTATGTTCCAAAGATTGAAGTAACAGAAACTGAATAATGGTAGGAGGAAAAGCCAGAGGAAATCCAGATGGACCTTTTACATCCTCAGTTTGTTATAAAAATTGTTAAGAGAGTGGGGAATTATGCAGTAACACCTGTACAATATAATACATAAGGTACCAATATGTCATCAAAGAGCTTTTTTTGAATTGCTGTTTCAAAATTCCCCTTAATGAAGTCTGTGCTTAGTTATTGCAAAGGGAAAGGTAGGGACAGCTTTATATATGCTCTTTTGCTAGATATATTCCCTGGTTAACTCTTTCCTGAAACACAGGCTAGGTGCCAGAAGTTTTCAGGAAGCATTATGTGAACCTTAATGTCTCCCATGGTTTAACATGGTGTGAATAGTTCCTAATCAACTTTCAAATAGGGCCTCTGAAACAATTTTTAAATAAACATGCTTTGTGCGTCACAGTGTACCACTATAGGCTGTAGTTGAGAGAGCAAGTAGTATCTGCTAAAACAGATAGGGAGCCAGGGCCAGAGAAAAAAACTGTTATTTCATTCAAGGAGGAATGTGGAAATACAGGGAGGGCCCTGTGCCACAGGATGTTGCTTCCCTCCTTCTTTCTGCTCCTTCTGTCTCATCCTTCAGTGTGCTCAGGGGATTTTCTGGAGAAAAATGTTTTTTTTGCTGCTGCTATCACCTGATGTGTTATGCTGTGCCATGCCATGGCCATGCAGCCTCTTGTGAGAGAGCAGGACAGGGAACCAGGCAAAACCCCAGCTCTGTGAGCAGCACTGGGGGGATCCTGAGGTGGGTGAGGAGGATAATAGCAGGAGTTACAGTAGCTACAGGAAAACAAGCTAAACACTCCCAATCTACAATGCCTTGTTAATTTCAATATATTTCTAGATCCTGGACTTCCTCAGACTTTTAGCCTGAAACCTCACCTGAGTATTGCATCCAGCTCTGAGTTTCCCAGCACAGGAAGAACATGGATCTGTTGGAGCCAATTCAAAGGAGGGCTACCAAGGTGGTTAAAGGAATGGTGCACCTCTGCTAGGAGGAAAGGCTGAGAGAATTGGGATTGTTCAGACTGGAAAAGAGAAGGCTTCAGGGTGACCTAATTTCAGGCTTCCAGTACCTGAAGTGAGCCAACAAGAAGGATGAAGAGAGACTGTTTATAAGGACCTAGAATGACAGGACAAGGGGACATGGCTTCAAACTGAAAGAGAGTAGATTTAGATTAAATAGTAGGAAAAAATTCTTTGCTGTGAACATGGTGCAGGACTGACACAAGTTGCCCAGAGAAGTTGTAGATGCCCCATCTCTGAAAGTGTTTAAGACCGGGTTGGATGAATCTCTGAGCAACTTGGTCTAGTGGAAAGTGTCCCTGCCCATGGCAGCGGGGATGGAATCAGATGATCTTTAAGATCTCTTCCAACCCACACCATTTTATGATTCCTTGCACAAGCACAGAACAAAAATATGTTGGGGAAGGGGTGTGTTGCGAGAGGGTTTTCCGTGCCCTTGCCTGCCAGCCCTGACGGTACCCCAGGTTCGGCGCCAGATGTCAAGGTGTGTTCTCATAGAGACAGAGCCTTGACTCCAAGGTTAAAAACAAGGAACGTTCAACTTTATTGGGGGAGGGGTGGGGGTAAACATGTTATATAGCTTTTCGGGGTGAACATGTGGACAATAACAACTTGGGATAGGCTAAAGGCCTCTGTTCATGCAGCAGTGGGCTGCTCTCATTGGTGGACAGCCGCTGTCCACATGGCAGGCAGCAACCCCCTGGCACCACCGAGACTGGCCTTTTCCCAGGCTCTGAGGTTGTTTACCTGCTCTGTGGCTGCCTCAAGGTCGCTGTGACCTTGGCTAGCCTGTCAGCTCCTGGATCGTGGGTTGTGCATAGAGGCTCAGACCAAATTTCCCCCCCATATCCCCCCTTCTTTTTGTGCACAACACATGTCGGGGTTGCTGAGTGCATGAGCACTTGTTGGTAACATCATTACCTTACTAAGCCTTCAAGGTACAAAACTTTTTGAACAAGGTACAGCAACATTTGTCAAGTAAACCAAGGGATGTGGGGCTAGCCTGCTAGGAAAGGGTTACCTGTGCAACCATTACAAACTGAATGCATCACTAAAGCCCCATCGTACAGTACCTCTTTAACCAGGTGGAGTAAGTGGGATTGCCAATGTTGGCAACACACAAACTGAGGCATGTAGGGCTTGCCTATCAAAAACAACTTACAGTTACAACTGTTACAACTCTTTGTGCACAAACAAGAACTTTTCTCACGTGAGTTTGTGGTCCATTGTGCAGTCGTCACTGCACGGACCATTGGCTTTGTGCCAGGGAGACCAAGCCAAGCGGAGGCTCTCCGGTACTGTCCATTATGAGTGCGAAGTAATTTCACTTAGCAAAGAGGCAGCTCCAGTCCAATTTGAGCTAATTGCCCTTGCAGCCTCTCAAGATCAACTTTCAGAACCCACCTGGCCACTGTAGGGTTTACTGAGAGAAGCCTCGAGTATCAGTCACTTCAGTCACTCTTGGTACTTACAACAAGGTTAAAGTCACTGTTGCTGCAGGTAACAGCAAAGTTGTCAACCACTTTTACTGAAAAGACTAACAAGAACAATTAGGCAACTCATTGTAACAGTCAGAATTAACGCTCCCTGTTCTAGGAAGGCATTTTTCCAACTGGCTAGACTCAAGGAAGAAACCCACTTCTCTAGAGGAGAAATGTTAGCAGTCAGTTTGTCGAGTTATTTTTCAACATTTGGACTTTGTCACGGACCTGCTTATAATGACCGGCTAATTCTGTGTGGCACATTCCCTCAAACTCATCACAGGTGTACCCATGAACCATCAGTAAGGAATTTAAGTGCTGCATGATTTTGTAGCACTACCTGCTGTATACTATCAGCCTCTGCTGAAGAGTCAGCAAGCACCCTTGTAATGATGTTCAGTTGTTCTTGAACCCAGCAATTCAGTTTCCGCATCAAGCATAGTGCTCTGTCCACACCAACAGGGGCAAAACCCGATGCGAACAGGTTACCTGTAACACTCCAATGTTCTATTGCATTACTGTTAGTCTGACTACAGCAAGCTTCTGACAGCTGCTGACTCGAGCGCTTTAACTGAGGGCTAAGATCTTTATGACACCAGACATGATCTCCCATGGGCTGTGTGTACTTGGTCAACTTGCCTAAATAGCATGGTCCACCTCTCACCTGGGCAGGTATGCCATGCCATGCTCCATCTCCGCAAATCAGGAAATATTCAGGGGGCCATGCCCTCCCTTGATTACCTTTTGTGTGAACCAATTTTGTTTCTGGGTAGCCTGCAATCTTTGACCCAACAACATTCCAGCACCAACTGCCATCAGTGTAACCTTTACCCTGAGGAGTAAAGGTTCTGTGCTTCCTACAGGGAAATACTGCTGTGACCAATGCTTCTTTGAAGCAATAACCTGGTCCACAAAGTGTTGGTACGGCTCTGATTCTCCTTGCTTCGCTGCAGTGGAGAGTGACAGAGTGGCCTCAGGCACTGCTTAGTAGGCCTGCCTGGACAATTGTGCAGTGGTGTAATGTCACTCATTAGGGCTGTTGGTTTGTGCCGTGTGGAGCCAGTCAAGGACTGCTCTACCTGTTTCCATCCTTAGTCCTTCTTCCTTTAGGGTCTTTCTGGCTTGCTGCAATACCTTCCATTGTTGTGGCTCATATTGGTGAGCTCCATTAATGTCCCTGATTATTTGGCATGCGAGAGAGCCTATCTTGGGATGTTCACCTTCGAGGATGGCATCTCTTACAATGCTAGTCCATTGGTCCAATGTTAAGCTGCCTGTCCCTTTAAGCCGTAGCATCCCGTCTCTGTCAACTGTGATGCAAGCAGCATCTCTCTGTGTCCCGGTTAGAGACGCGGCAGTGGGCATGGACATCACCGTGGAACTGGAGGAGGCATGGGAACCGCGTTTGAGTGACAGCTGGGTCCGCCCCCAGCAAGGGAACTGGCTGCAACTTCCGCTTTTGCCAGAGGTATGTTCTCAGTCGGCGGCGGGGAAACTTCCACTTCAGCAGACGGAGAGGACTCAACATTCCACGCATGCGCCTCAGCTCTTTCGGGCAGCACGCAGTTTGGAATTGGGTCGAGCGTGCCTTCTCCGCGCGCAATCCCTTTGTCTGGCAGTGCGCGCTCTGCTCCCGTGGCAAGCACATCTCCTCCTGCCTCTGCAGGCTTGGACTTTAGAAAAAGATTACTCACAGTCCACTGAGCTTGGGCAGTCATCCCCTTCACAGCAAAACTGCTTTCTGCAAACCCCATGTACACATTTCGTGGCACGTGAGGCTCCTGCTCCAGCAAAGTGGATTTGAGTGGAGGTGCGGAGGGGAAAACCCGCTCTCCTCCTTGTGCAAGCAACCCCATTACCGTGTCTGCAAATTTCGCTTCAGCTTTGAGTACTTTTAAAGCGTCATGAACTGTTTTCCAGGTACCACATAAGGGAGTTGTTTCTTTGTCCTGGCCCTGGATGTGGCTGCGCCACATAATCTCTCCCAGCGCATGCCACTCCGCTAGTTAAAAAAGTGCGGGCGGGTTCGCAAAGAAACTCTGATCTTGAGTCCACGTCACCAGGCTGCGGAGAGATTTCTCACTTGCTGTCTTGCCTCGCTTCGCGGTAATGTTAATTAAAAGGCTCTGTGCTGTAACATAATCAAGCTCCATTTTTGTGCAGATTACTGATCCTGGCTCCAATCCTTTATGAATGAACCAGTGATCGCTGGTCGCCTTCTCTTGCGACCAGCCGGGACAGAAGAGAAAGTAAAATCTTTCCTACCCGGCTCAGGCATTTTAGTCCTGTTCTTTTGTCCTCTATCCATCTTTTCGGCTAAAAGGGCCCCTAAGGCCTGACGATAGGAAGAGGGTCGCGACTCCTCTTTCCAGACTCGAGACAACTCCGTCTTCGGTCCACCCTATTCCACCTCCTCGGCCTCCTTGTCTCGGCCCTGGTGCGGTCCCTCGCGGTCCCGTCTCGTAGTTGCAGTCGAGCTCGGCTTTACCGAAACTCAGCCACCTGTTCCTGGGTCCGTCCTTCTGGGGTGCAGCAAGTGGCGATGACCACCTCAAGCTCTGCGGGGACCTGCCCGCATTCTCCACCATTTGTTGGGGAAGGGGTGTGTTGTGAGAGGGTTTTTTGTGCCCTCGCCTGCCAGCCCCGATGGTACCCCGGGTTCGGTGCCAGATGTCAAGATGTGTTCTCATAGAGATAGAGCCTTGACTCCAAGGTTAAAAACAAGGAACATTCAACTTTATTGGGGAGGTAAACAGGTTATATGGCTTTTCAGCTGCCTCAAGGTCGCTGTGACCTTGGCTAGCCTGTCAGCTCCTGGATCGTGGGTTGTGCATAGAGGCTCAGACCAAATTTCCCCCCCAAAAATACCTACTCTCTTAATTTAATTTTATTCCTTCCTTTAGGCGAATTACAACAGAAGCATGTAAACAAACACTGTTCATTGGATAGCTTTAATTATCTACAGGGGCTCATGTCCCTGGGAGAACGCAATCAATAAAGTAGTGTTGTAGTTTGGAATTCTTATGTAAATTCTCTCCCCTGCCACTAACTGCCCATGCCAGGAGTTAACAAAAAGAGTCATTAACTGCTGATTTCTTGGGCGGGGGCAGGTTGTCTCTTTTGTTTTTGGGGACTACACACGGCTGGGGGGAAGGGAGGTTGGGAGGCGGGGGGCGTCAGTTGCCTCCTGCCGGAACGGCTCCTAGCCTGCCTGCCTTCCGGCCGGGACGGCTCCTCGCTGTTGGTTTTCTGTTGGTTTTCGGACTGTGCCTCACTCCTGGCTGCTAGGCTGCCTGCCTGCTAGCCTGCTTGTGGGGACGGCTCCTCGCTTCTAGCCTGCTAGCCTGCCTGCTTCCCTGCCGGGACTGCTCTTCCTGCCAGCCTGCTNAGTAGCAAGGATCAATTAATAGACTATTATACTCTTTACTGCTGGGGTAAGAAAAAAACAAGTAGCATTTCCAAGGGAGCTTCTTATAAAACCCTAATTGAAGTTCATGATGGACATTTAACAAATGCTTTTAGATGTAAGATACGTTTATCACTTGTCAAGAGCTGTATTGCTGACGTAGCCAATTTATAAGTGAGACCATGTTCCAGCCTGTGTTGATGTAAATGAGGCTGATTGTAGTGGCTTTGACAAGGTTTCAGGGCACTGCATACATTGAGCAGGCCAGTTAAGTGGGATTCACATTAACTTGCATTAAATATATGAGAATGAACAGCCATTCATTGGCTGTTGGGATGGGATTGCTGGGTTGGGATGAATATTAAAGAAGATATTCTCTCTTTAACATACGAAAATGCACAATGTATTCTGGAAAAAGAAAAAATATGGAAGAAGGGGATATTATTTCAATGTAGATTGAGAATGGGGCGGTCCCGTGGCGTAGTGGAGAGCACTCTGGTCTGACTCCCAGGGTCGCGAGTTCGAGTCTCAGTATGGGCGGCCCCGGCAGTTCAATGCCTCCCCTGCCATCCGATCCCGTCAGATCTCAGATGCTTAGCAGGGTCAGCCCCGGTTAGTACCGGGTGCTGTGGATAGTCCTAAGGAGACTTCACTGTCACTGTCCAAGCTTGCTCGGCCATGGCAAATGAACCTTAGGACTTAAACGGTGGGGCCAGTTCTGCGCACGCTGAGCCTCACCTAAAAAATCCACTGCGCAGGCTCGGAGGGCACACCCATGTGGGGTGAGCCCTTCCCAAATCTTCGTTCTCGAAGATTGGCCATTATTATTATAGATTGAGAATTTGAAGTTTAAAGAAATCAGTGCACAAGACAGGAGACAGAATCAGCCTTGCTTTAAAATTTGTCTGATGTATAAGAATATGACAACTAACAGGAGAACTAGTCAGGTGCTAAATTCAAGGGACAGAAGTGAGTTGAAAGATCAAAGTATAGATAAAAAAGAAAGGTCTTTTAGACAAGCCTTACAGGATTATACTCAGGAAGCATAATCAGCAGTAATACTTCTGTACAGATTTAGTCACTCAGGGATACATTTGTCATCAGACAGGGCAGTCTGTGATCCCAGCTCCAGTATCAGTGAATTTTAAGGATACTGAGTGAATTTTAAGGACATTGTGCATTGCTATCAAGGGCTTTATCCTTTTAGGACTATTTGAGCCACAATAAATTTTATTCTCTTCACTCTGTGAAAGGACAGCTCCATCTTTTTTACTTTTATGCCTACTCTCCAGATTTGAAATAATAACTGTAGTGGGCACCAGAACCTTGAACTGCTATTTCTTTGTTATCTATTTCTTGTGAAGATATAAACTTTTCTACCTACTGCTTGGCATTGTGACTCTTCCAACTTGGTCTAAAACCAAACACATATTCAAAACTGCTGAACCTTTCTCTTATATACCTGCATGTGGAGGAACCAACAACTTTGGTGCACCTGCAAAACGCTTTTAGTTCATTCACAACAGGGAACCTCAGCTCAGGATCAGGTTTTTCCAAGGAAAAATTGACAGGAGACAAAATTTGACCATGTTCTTTCCTGTCCCATTTAGGCCTACCCTTGTAGCTGTGTTGCTAGCCAGGACTATGTATATTTTAACAGCTATGTAGCAAAGTTTTTATCAAATGGCTTCTACTGTTCATGTAAAAGTAAGACTAAGGGAAGGGAGCAAGGTTGAGGAAACAAGTGGGTGAGAAAGATTAGACAGGACAGATTATGGGATAAAAGACTAGAGAAGAAGAAAACTAGTAGAAAGCAGTTAGATAATATCTGAAGGAGGCCACAATGATGGTGAAGGGTCAGGAGGGGAAGCCATATGAGGAGCAGCTGAGGGCGCTTGGACTGTTCATCTGGTGAGGAGCAGACTGAAGGCAGACCCTAAAGCAATCTGCAGCTTCCCCACGAGGGACAGCAGAGAGGCAGGCACTGATCTCTGCCTGCTGATGAGCAATGGTAGGACCTGAGGGAAAATCTGGAGCTGTGCCAAGGGAGTTTATGTTGGATATTAGGAAAAGGTTTTTCACCCAGAGGGTGGTTGGTTGGTGGAACAGGCTTCCTAGGGAAGTGGACGCAGGCCCAGGCTGGCCAGAGCTCAAGAAGTATTTTGACAACGCTCTCAGACACATGGTGGAATTGCTGGGAGGATGTGCAGGGCCAGCAGTTGGACTTTGCTGAACCTTCTGGGTCCCTTCCAACTCAGGATGTTCTATGATTCTATGAAACTGATGTGGAGAAGAATAGTAAAAATTCTAACTAAAAGACTGACACCAATGTAAACAGTGTTAGTGGGCAATTGTATCTGAACTCGGGTGGGGAAGTGAGAAGTGCCTGAAGACTCAGACCCAGACTTAGAGAGTAAGGCTGTATGAATGTGAATATATCACCAGACCCTGTGACTTACGGACAATTCTGCTTCTTTTGTTACTGATCCTCATTAACTTCTTTTCCCTTGGAATTATTTCTTGCATCTTTTTTCCAACATCAAAATTACAGCAAGTACATATTACAAAGAAACTTCAGACCTCAGCTGTATTCATAAAGATTTCTGTCACTGTTTTGACTGGAAACCCATAATACAAGCATCTTATGTTTATAAAGATGCCTCCTGCCAAGGCCAAACCACAGTTTTCTAGTCAAGCATGAAAAGAGTGTATACAAACGTTTCTTTGGGTCCATGTCACACACTGAGTGTGATACAGGCTCACTGTGGTGGCAGTGCACACAACTGTTTACATCACTCTAGTTAAGGACAGGCTTATTTTCAAAGAGCAGTAGAGGGTGTGGAAGGACTACATCAGTATTACCTTATTTTACAATATTGTTCAACATAAACTGAAAACCAAAGCTATATTAAATTCAAAGTGAAAGTGACAAAAAAATTAAGAAAACCTGTAAGTTAAACCACAAGTAGAGAAAAATGTACATTAAATGTTGAGTTTCTAATTTTACAACCTTGGGTCCCCTGACTATATACATGCTGTCATTTATAGCAAGGCATAGAGCTGTGAGCTCCAGTTGTCTGTTTACCACTCTGTCTAATGTGACTGTGCCCATCCTTTCTAGGAAAATAGGACAATGTGAGATTCATATGGTCGTCATCACAAAGAGACAGTACTTTAAACAGTGGTCATTTCTTGGCATGTTCCAAGCTAGATAGAGTTGACAGCATCAAGAAAAGCATGAAATCTCTGGCTCTAGGCTCAAGCATGAGCTTAAGCCTTGAACTAATAAGGGAAAAGTCTTTTGATCCTGATTTTTTACTTAGTGTAAATCTGTCCTTTTCCACTGGGCTGTTTCTGAGGCAGAGTTCATCATGCTGGGTAACTCCACCAGCTCGACAGCAAGCTGCTGCTCTTCCCATGTAACTGCTGGCAGAGGAGCAGTCACTCACCTGAGGTGCTGTCAGGTTTGTCTGAATTCTCTCCTGTTTTGGGATCTATTTAACACAAAAAGGTGGGAGGGAATAAGTGACAACTATCTCATCCTACAGCAGCAGCTGCTGTGGTCTTGGCATCAAACTCCATGACTGTCTAAGAGATCTGTAAAGATCTTTCTTAAAGTGCTGTCAAGAATTTTCATCTTTCAAAACAGAGGAGGTGGATTTTTCCCATATCCTTATGTTGCCACATCTCCTTATAAAGAAGATAAAACAGCAAATTTTAAATGCAACCAAAGTAAAGAGCAACTGCACTATAAGAGGTTTTACATGTGAGTGTTTAGTACAACTAGAACAACCTTAGGCCTCTCCAAAGCAAGCACAATTAGATCCACACAGAAAGATAAATTAAAAATACCATTTAATTTCTTCAATTGCATAGAAATATTTTTCAATTCTAAAGAAAAAAGAGTTATCTGTCTCTATTCTGTCTCTAAAGCAAGGTACCACAAGCCCTAGTGCAAAGAGGGCTCCTGCCCAGCTGGTTAAAAAACAGAGGTATTAATAGAGCTGCTTTGTCTGCACATTTAAAACTTAAATCTAAAGGTCCCATTTCCCTCCCTCTGTTTTTCTCTATGCTCAAATACCACCAGTTTCTCTCTCATCACGGTAATCTCATGTGTTTGCATGCCCAGCTTCCATGGCAGGCAGGACAAAGGAGGCTGTTATAAACACAGTCCCAGGCCAGACTTTACTCACAGGCCTCACACCTATATTTCTTCCATAAATTCCAGGCAAATCTCTATTCTAAGAGGCAACTGCTGAGTTGGCTGCAGACCCTTGAAACGACATTTCGAATAAAATGCAATAGAGGAGAAAAGAAAACTACTTTTCTTCTTAAGAACAACAAAACAAAGCTAACTACTACTAAAAATAAAGGAAGGATTTTTAGGTAATGGCAGCAAAAATAGGTTCAAATATAAACCAGAGTGAGAAAATCATTCTCAAAAAAGGTTCCTATTTAAAGATCAATGGGGCAAGGGCCTCAGGTGTCATAAAGCGGGAGAATTCCTTAAAATTACTGGATCCTTGACCATTTATTCCACAGGTGAATCAATGTCTCTTTTCAAGGCAATCCACTCTGTACATGTGAGTTGTAGTGAGATGGGCAAGTCCTTATACAATAGCTTCCCCCTCACAGTCTCATATTTTGAATGATTTTGTAGCCACCTGGTCTAAGTGGCAAAAACAGAAGGAGAAATGTTTAATTAGCACCACAGGAAATGCTCCAAGTGTGCTTGGAAATAGCAGGAATAACATTAACATGTCAGTTAATACTTCATAGATTTACAGTCCTTTCAATTTAGACTTTTATTGAATTAACAAACATGTCGCTGTGCTGCCTTTCATCCATTTATAGTTCTTTGGCTTTTTCAAAGATATATAGAGAGGGTAACAGGAGACCATTAATTTCATGCTTAGAGGTATGCGGTGCTCAGGAAACCAGCAACCCCCAGTTGCATCGCCTCACAGTATTTTCAAAGATGCTAGAAAGAATCCCTGATATTCAGCCTCTATGTCATGCTACATAAACATGTCTGATGAACAGAAAAAATCAGCAAAGGAAGTGGAAGAAAGTTTGAGTCCTGTATTTTTTTTTTAAAGAAGATAAAACCCCCATCTTGTTGGTAGAAGAAATTAAATTTTTCTGCTGAATCATGAATCTCAATCACAAAATTGATGCTAAAGCAACATTCAAGATGGAAGAGATTGAGCAGTTTCTTTGTGTATGACAGCTTAAGAAAGCACAACATTTTTCCAAATTCTTTTCAACTATTCTAGATTGAAACAAAACAAAAGCCCTAAACCTTGCATTTTGACAAGAAAGAGGTAAGTCTTACAATGTGAACATCTCTTGCTTGAAAAACCAGTCTTTTGTTAGTCTGTGTTTCCACCTAATTGCAAAGGCCCCTCTGCTAATCAGAAATATCAAATTTTTGAGTCAGTATTTGTTATAAGACAAGCATAAAATTTAGAAAAGCCTAATTACTCAATAGCAACAATCAAGGAAAAAAGAATAGGGCACCGTTACAAAAGACAGAAACATTGCTTATGGCATATTAGATAAATAATTGAGCCAAAAGTCATACTAGATTATTTTAACTGTGCCAAGTGCTGAAACAGCCTCCTAATGCTTCATACTGAGCAGAAAAAAATTCTATGAAAGAAAATATATTTCTCTAGGTTAAATCTAAAATGAATCTTAACTCCATTCTTATCAGTCTGGTGCTGGCAGGAACAGTTATAGCTTGCTCTGAGGAAAAGTACTTGGACATGGCATACCAACACCTAGTTTTATGATGCCTTTTCCTGAGGAAAAGTTAAACCAGTTCACTCCATAAAGTCAGCTGAAAGGTATACAGATTAGTTTTGTGCATATGGGGTGCATGTGAAATGAAATATGAAATCTATTTGCCAGCTGAATGAAAAAGCAGACAGAGTAGGAACTGTAGGAATAAAACACTGGAATTACTCAGATTGCTTTCTAACTGATACAACACAGAGATGTCTCAGCCTTTCAAATAACCCATGTTTGGCCTCTGGAAAGGCTTCCTCAACGATAATTTTTGTTTATGTTAAAGCTGGCCACAATTATAATAGTAACTGTCTAGGAAGTATACAAGGGTAAGGCTTTGCTACTGATTTGGAAACTCTGTGTTTAGAAATAGTTTTGAGTGTTTCCTTAAGCTCTTCATGGAAGGAGTTGCTTTATTAAATTAACTCTGGCATTTTAGCCACCAGCCTGTAGCAGTAAGAGGAGTCACTGCATAGGTGTAGCAACCACTGGACATTGAAGGTCAGCAGCTCAGTGCTCCACATCCAGGCTCAAACGTGGTAGCAGGAATTCCAATTCATACTTACGATTGTATCAGAATTCACACCTGAGCAACTTTAGGCCCTATCAGCTGCAGAAACAACACAGTCATATATACCTCATTTGTTTCTCTGTTGGATAGGGGAGTTTTATACCTCATGATACTGTTGCTGGCCTTTGCTACTGTATGATTCATTGTAGTGAGACCTTAGTGTTTTCTTAATTATAGAACAATTTTTTTTTTTTAAAGAGAAAGCTGTGAGCTCTGACCCACTGGCGTAAGTGAGGAAGCTTTGAACACCTTTGTCAATGGACTCTAGTAGTTCTGCTGCCAAGGCGGTGGCCTTCTTTGCAAGGGCTGAATAAAAACCTGAAGTGGATAAATTCTCAAAGTCCTATAAAACTGAAGAAGCTCTTCTTTTTCCAGAAAGAGTAACAAAGGTATCTTTATATACACTGTTCAAACAACTGGAGCTTTGGGAAGAGGAGGGGAAGTTCGAGCAGAACATGAGATTCCAGAGGTTTGACTGAACATTAGTTTGAGAGAGGAAGAAACTGTAGCCCATGTCATTAGTTTGAGAGAGGAAGAAACTGTAGCCCATGTGGGTGAGTTCAAAGCAGCAGCTGACATTGTCCAGGCTGTTCAAACAGGCTTGCAGTGTTTTAAGTGGCTTTCTGAAATTCTGATAAGTTATCCTTTTTGCACCTCAAGTCTAAGATATCAGTGACAAAAAATAGGTAAATTTGAAGTATTTTAAAGCTGAAGAAACAGTTCCTGAACTGTGGTCCTTAGATAGTTATGTGTTCCTAACTCCTCCGTGAAAGTCCTTTGAGAGGCTGCTATTGAAATATGATGCTGTGTTTTTGTTGTTTCCAACTGCACAGATAGATCACTGGGCCTGAAAAATACATTGAAGCATTCCCTGATAATACAAGTCTATTGGAGGTCAACCTGAAGGATGTTACTTGGGCATTAGTGGGAAGGGAACAGGGACCTGATGTGACTTGAAGCAATCTCTGCACTAAGGTAGTGGTTGGACTCCAACAGCCTGTCCTGAGGTATCATTCCAATGAAAAGGAAAAAATTCAGTATAAACATATTTTAGGGGGGTGGCCTATTTTTTGTGTTCTTTTTTTTCTTCCCTTCTGTCCTTATGAAAAAACCACAGCTGCAGTCTTTTTGATAAGCATCAAATCATATCTTAGTCTTGCTTCTTGAGGTACCTTCACACTAGAGATAGGGAAAGAGGATTTAACTTTACCTCCAAGATGTATGAAGCATTTATACATAGAAAGAAGAACCTAACATATGGCATTAAATAGCCAGTAATACGGAGTTTGAAGCCAGCTAAATGCATGTGCATATATGACATGACAAGCTGTTGTACAGAGGCTGATCCATGTATGGAAGACTAGAAAGACAACTATTCAACATACCTTGATTTAGAACTGCTGGATATGCTGATCTAAAGCTCACATACAATAATATAAACTTATATTTTCTTTCCTACAGTCACTGGTTTAAAAAAAAATCACAGAATCAAATAACCCTAGAATCATTTAGGTTGGAAAAGACCTCTGAGATCACTGAGTCCAACTTTAGACCAAATGCCCCTTGTCAATTAGACTTTAACCTTCATTATCACTTGCCTGAGTCTTGAGTTCAAGAGCCTCATATTTATTCTGTAAGGACACCTGGGAAGATGAGGGAGGTCAGGAGGGGATTCTCCTACTTCCCCAAGCAGGGACCTGTTTCCATTCCCCCACATCTTTTAGGTCCTCTCCTGCCTGATGGAGAAAAGTTCGAGGCTCCTCTGACTCTTACTTGAGCTTCCATCTGCTGCATTTGTCTGAGGGATGGAAGGGTATGAGTCCACCAGTCTATTTCTCTGTCACACTCTCTGATACTCCTCTGCCTCTCCACTTCCTTTTTAAGCTCTGCCAGTAGGCCGAGCAGATCATCTACCTGCACACACTGCACACAGGTCGTGTTTCTGCTTCCCTCCAGTACAAATGCCAGGTTGAAATACTCCCTTGCAGCTGAGACCTGGGCAGCTCCATACTTCTGAGGGAGCTCCATCTGAGTCAGTGTGCTCCTGCCAGCAATGGCTTTGGACCTTGTGGAAACTGTCACTGGGTCTATTCTAGATGGCCTGGCAAAACCCTCCAGGTGAGCTCGCCTCAGGAGCTGGGAGGCTGGCTGTGCTCTCCTACACGCCTGGCCTACGTGAACTGCTGCCCAAACTGCTGTCCCATGTCCTTCTGATGTGTCACATCCTGTTTCCCACCTTGTTCACCACAGTCCTGGTCACTCATGTTCCCTGGAGCCGTTTAAATCTCCTGCAGTGCTCCTGGCAATCTTCACTTATTGTCTCATGAGACCTTCCAGGTCCTGACAAAGCCTGGGGCTGCTGCTTGAGTGTCCCTGAGCTCAGGAACCCTCCAGTACAGGTTGATGTGATGCTCACCTCTGCACTTACCTGCATATAGGTTTAGGGCTCACTTTCAGAATAATATGTTTTCATTTTTCAGAGTGTTCAGAGTGTGAATACAATGAAATAAACACCTTTTGCAATATAAGCAAGCACTATACATTTGGTTCCAACATCACATGTGTTATATGTTTTAGCACTTTGTTGTGAAAGAAGCCATATGTTTAATAATACATCAAAATAGTACAAATGCAAATCTGAAACTCTCTAATATGAAGTAGGCCTTTATTTTACATATATATGAACGTAGCACTATAAGTATAATATCACAAATATACTAAATATACTATACTATAATAAAATACAGAGTATTAATTTCTATCTGCTATACATTAACAATTTTCATGTTCAGCTTTCATAGTGTGCTGGTTTAGAGGTAAACCAGCAGGAGAAATGAACTCAACACAAGAGAAATTATGAGTCAGAGCCACAATTTAACAATAATAATACAGTAAATACCCTGACGAAAAGGGGAATTGCTGTCAACTCCCAAAACCCAGCAGTGTAACCCAGTGCCCTGGGGTACAAACCCAAAGGGGTCTGTTAGCCCTTGTGTGAGACCTATGTGGTTCCCCCAAGTCCAAAGCAAAAAGAAGTGAAAAAACCTGTTGGTACAGGTGATGGCTGTGGTCTGGTCCGGAGTGGTGGTCTCCTCCTGTCAAGGTCCTGCTGCTCCTCTGGGTCCGACAAAAGGGTTCCCCAGGTCTTCTTACCTACCCCTTTTTGTACCTTCAGGGAGCATCCAGTCCCTCCCCTGGGGCGGGGACTCACACAATGGGTGATTAACTCTGTGAGTCATGGGCTATTTTCGGACTGTTGATGGCCCATTAGCACCTACGCCCCCTCAGGCTGGGAGTGGAGGTGCTAACGACTCCCTGGGAAGCTGCTGCAAATGGGCCATTGACCTTGGGAATGAATAGATGGGGGTAGAATACATAGCTTTGATCACCCCCACACAGTGACAACTGGTCCCACCTGCTGAACTAGGACACATAGTAACATATTTACTCTAAGGCATTCAGCAATAAAGAAGAGGCACTGTTGTTTAACATTTCCAGTCTACTATCATGTCTTTCAGCATTTTTTTCTCTTAAGTGTATAATATTTTGATTAGCTATGCAATACTTCCTGACTATATCTGTTTATTCTTTCATGTATATTTTCTTTGTCTATTATGCACAAATAGCCTTGGTATTTTTCATTTTGGTTTTCTCCCCCTGCATCAAGCAGAATCTTTGTAGATATTGTGTATGTAATGGAACTTGTAAAACCTTCTTGCTCTGAAAACATTCAATTCCTAATCCACTAATTTAGGGATGGAAGTACTTCTGGAACTGTTATGAGACTCTGTGCTGAAGAACCTTTTATTCTGTGAGTGCAAAGGCACTAACAGTTTGATACAAATGGTCTATGCTCAGATGCTTTCCACATACTTGATGAGTTGGTTTTGTTGAAATTCTTCTAAAAAATACTTATTAAGTTTGCATACTGATTTTGACATCCAGTTTTCAAATGCAGTCAATGAGAAGTATATAAAAATGCTTTATTTTTTACATCTCACTCAAGGATGCATATTTCCTATTTCTTCAAGCCTCCTAGTAGGGTAAATGTTGGAGGACTTGGTCTATTTTTCTTGAAGTCTTTTAAAGGGAAAGAATAGTGCCAAAAGTTTTGGAGTCTGTGAAGCAGTGTGTGCTATTATATTAGTTTGTTTGGGTTTTGTTTGTTTGTTGTTTTTTCTCCAGGACTGAAGCAGAAGAGCATGATTTTAGAAAGAAATGATTCTACTGACCACTGTAAAGGAAATACTCTAGGACACAGGGGCAGGTCACTGAGCAGACACTGTCTCTCATATAATAAGAAGAAAGAGGAGGAAAAGAGGTAAAATTTGCAGTTAGAGTGTCCTACAAAAATGGGGGTTTTTTTGCTGCTGTGAAATTGCTTTTTCTGTAGAAGGCTTTTCATCACTCTCCTCCTACTCTAACTTGGTTCAGAAAGGAAGAGATGATGGCTGAGCAGAGTAGAACTCAGGCAGCAAAAAAGAAGTATAATATGGACAATATTTCACCTTGTTTATGTTAGGACTTACCTGAAAGACGAGATTCTCATAAAAAATCCCAAACTTTTTTTAAAGTTTTATGTAATATAAGGTGAGGGACAGGGACACAGTAGTGTTGGTAAAATGGCTGAACAGCTCAAACTCCTCCCAGTTCTTGTCTGAGAGTGCTTGATATCTGGACCTTGTCATCCTCTTTTCTTGGCTTTCCACATTTTAAGTGAGGACTTAATGCCTGTGAAAGGTGTTAGGCTGACGGTCCAAGAAATAAGGAAATAACCTCAAATAGTGCACGCATCACACCCTTCGTAAAAATATCACAGCACACTGTAAAATTAAATTAGACTCCGTGTTTTGCCCATAGATCAAATACACCACAAGGCAGAGGAATGCAAGGGATGTTTTTCTCCACTAGCCTGCAAAAAACCTTCCACATCAACTCACAAAACTTCGCCAAAGGCATGTGGCTAATTCCATTTGGTCTCCAGTCCTCTTTAATAAGCCTGAAAAAAACTACATGTGGTCATAGCTAGTACAAGTTAAGCTGGTGTTTTCTGTGGTGTATCATCTGATGGGAATTGGTTTGTATCATTTTTTCCTCTCTAAGGTGAGTAATCATGCAAATGGCAGCATAAAGCATGTGTGATTTGAAGATTGATGCATTTGAATGAGAAATCAGAAAGGGGAAAAGACACCACAATGGACAATCAGTAACTTAATCTGAACAATCACAGTCAGTTTAACTCTGAGGAAACTGTTTAGATACTTGTAATTTTCTCCAGAGTTTCAGACAAAGGAGAACACTCACATTCACAAAAAAAATGCATTTTTTTTCTTTGTTTTCTAGGAGACCAGTAGACATATAGCACATTTGGATTTACTCTGAAAAACAGAAAAGCCACTGATTGTTAGGATAAAAAGTTTGGAGCTGTCACTATGGGGAAGGAATTGGCTACTGCCTAGCAACTGCCCATATTAAAACATTTATGATAATAAAAGATTTACAGTGCTATTTTTGTTTATAGACTTTGAATGTATTTTAGTGCCTGGTAAACTCTGGCAATACCCTCTTAAGGAGGTAAAGAAGGTAAGAACCTTAAAGCATGCTGCGGTCTAACCCTAACCAGAAACTTTGCACACTGATATCCTTGACAATTCTCACCTTGCATCTCACCCACCTCTTCTCAGAACAAGCTTTTATATCTTCAAATTCATTGGAACCCAATCAGTCAGACCACTGATTGAGGCAGGGTGGTTGGGTGCTGGAAGAGCCTCCCCAGGGTAGTGTTCTACAGCACCAAACGTGACGGAGTTCAAGAAATGTTTGGACAACACTCTCAGGCACCTGGTAGGATTTTTCAGGCAGTTCTGTGCAGGACCAGGAGTTGGACTCAATGATACCTGAAGATCCCTTCCAAATCAGAATATTCTATGGTTTTATGGTTCTTTGAATCTCCTTTTTGCTCTCAGGAGGGACTCTGAGACAGTGCTTTGCATTAATTTCTATGTTCTTTTTTTGTTAGACCCAGATACATCAGACTCAGATGTAGTAAACTTTGTATTTTTCCCTTTGGCTGAACAAATTAGTCTCTGTGTTTAATCTGTGAAGACCCTCATTAATCTAAATAAAATTAAAGTGATGTTCTTTGCAGGAAGAACTCTTCCAAATGCCTATTTGCTTGACTGATGTGATGGCAGATATCTGGCTTCAGCTGTTGTCCAAAAGGTATGTTAATGCTCCCAGCAGTGACTAGTTAAGTTGAACATTCGTTCTTTCACTTAGAACAGCCAAAATAATATTATGTATACATCACTGAGTAGAACTACCTTTTCTTTTTGTAATTGAAATAGAATTTCTAACACTGCTGATTTATACAAGTTTGTGTCTTCATTGCCTTTTTTAAGTAGATAACCTCAGTACGATCATGGCCTCAGAATCTCTTCTCTGGGAAACCTATGCCAGGGCCTCACCACCCTCACACGGAAGAATTTTTTCCTGATATACAATCTGGAATAACTCTCTGTCAGTTTGAAGCCATTCCCCCATCCTGTCACTCCAGGCCCTTATAAATAATCCCTCTTTTCTGTAGGATCCCTTCAGGTACTGGAAGGCTGCAGTTAGGTCACCCTGAAGCCTTCTCTTTTCCAGGCTAAATGATTGCAACTCTTTTTACCTTTCCTTCTAGGAGAGTGAAAAGAAAGACAAGCACATTAAAACTATACAGAAAGACTTAAAAAAAAAAAAACAACAAACCAAACAAAAAGATAAAAGAAGTCTACATTTTTTTTGGTGTGATATAAGGGCACATAACATTTATCAAGAACAACTAATCCAGACAGTGTCAAAGGTACACAAGCCTGCACTGAAAGAAGCAAAGTGAGTGTGTTGAGTATGTACTTTCAAAGTAACTGACCTAGAGAGACAACTGTGTTGTCAAGTACAAGATCTTTTCAATAAAATGGCAGCTACTTATATGCAATTATTAAATCATCATATTCATGCATTTCAGTCTTATTGCATCTTGTCTAATCTGCACAGCAATTAGGCAAGATGCAGATGATGATTATAAAATATGGAATTAATTATGTCATGGCTTATGAGATGTGGAATGGCCTGTTTGATCCAGTTATTACCCAGCGAACTAAATTTTTATGAAATCCATCAGAGATTCAAAGGCCATTTTCATATGAGCTCAGAATTACTTTACTATTGCAAGCAGGCAACCTAATTCTCAGTGAAGGGAGTGGTCTGAAAGGCAATATGGAAACAAGCCTTTCCCTTTTGGGGAGCCAGTGGTCATATTCTCCAAATAAAAAGTAACCTGTAGTTGTGGTGGAAAAGATATTTAATAAGAGAAAGCTGCTTAAGTAAGAAAATACAAGAAGTGTTGCTCAACATATATTTTGATCTAGGAATTTCATGCTAGCTTAGCATAAATCAAAGGACAAGAGCTCTCTTTTTACTTCATGAAGAAAAATCATTATTAACAAGTCAGCTACATCAACAATGCTATTGTGTGTCAGCACAGAGTTTCCATTCCTGCAAACAGTTGTCTGAGCACAGCTAAACACCTCTAAAGGTAGATAGCAAGACCAGAGATACAGCTGGAGATCCGTATTTCCAGGTGTCAGTCTTCTGAGGATATACATATGCAAAATTTTAACTTATTTAAGAAATGCCACTGATGTGAGAGGGATGGCTAATGTGCTGAAAATTAAAACATACATGCGAAATGTTGGTTCAGTTAAGGCTAAAATGATGTCAAAATCAGGGGAATAGAGTAGGAAAGAATATAATTTTGATTATAGTGAATATTATACAAGAAATACAACCACTGAATGAAAGCGTTACTGTTGATGTCTGCCCAGTCAGCTTCAGTCATAAGGAAACACATGATATTTCTGCCACCAAAGGTTTATAATTATTCAATATTAAAAGAAAAAAAATTAAAAAAAAAAGAGAAAGAAGAGAAAGATTTAATCTGTAAATTTGTTGGTCACTCTCCTATTGTTAGGTAGATTTATTGAAACTGAAGTTAAAAATTGTGCATTTTAAAGAATTTAAATTTAGCAGGTTTTGATGTGAGAAAGAAAAGAGATACAATACTCCAAGGCAGGAAATGCTGGGCTTCTAGGATGTTGAAGAAGTAGAAAATTATTGGGACCTCAGTCTCAAAGATTATTTTATTTGTAAAAAGCTCTCTCTTCTGGCAAAAGAGGAAGGTAAAATACCTAGCACTAGGTCAAATAGAAGAGCTAAAAACCCAGTGCAGATCCTTGCTTTCTCATTTTAAATAAATCACATTAATGAATTTTTTCAGCTATGGTTATGGTACTTTCTCTTTTCTCCCTTTCATTTGGAAGAGCTGATTTAGCAAATTCTTATTTTTCTTTCTTGGGTTTGTAGGATTAATTTTAAGTGTATTCTAAAATATTTTGCTACATTAGGGTTACATGTGGTAATACTTCTGGCAAGTTATTGAGGGAAAAACAAAGATGTTTCCAAGACGGCTTGAGCAATCCCAATAGAGGCAGAGTACATTGCTGGAAAGCTAAAGGCGTAAATTTTTGGAGGGTAGGGACTCATAAGGGAAGAGCATCAGTGATAAGGAATTCAGTTCCTTTGTGAATTAATGTTAATGATTACAAGTTGAGCCAATATAAAAATGGCCTTGCGGGATTTGTCAGGTTCTGCAAACAGGCTGTCCTATTAGAACATGTAATCTGCTTATAAAGATTAACACCATCTACTTATTGCAAGTAGCTGAACTATAAATCAGATAGCACAGAAGGGAACTAGAATAAATCTTCCAGAACTGTTATATTTTGAAGAAAATCCACTGTCTAGTCCCAACAGTAGAAACATGCTTTATCAGGCCAGTAGTTTATACATACGGGTTTAGTCCCTTTCAGAATAAGATGTTCTTCCTTCCTACCTTACCATTGCAATTTTCAAAATGTCATTAAAATAGCCATTATTTATTAAAGTGATACACTGTTTAACCTTGCTCATAAAGAAGGAGAAGATACTCCCTGTGTTTCTTGGCTGGTGTTTTCAGATTTGTTTTCCCAAGCGCTGACTTCAGCAAATGTGTCCCAGGCCACATGGCCAGAGAGGTGGGTCAATTTGGTCTCCATCCTTTCTGGCCCTATAAAAACACAAATGACTTAAAAAACCACTCCCTATCTTAGAAAAAGGCATTTTTCAAGGGAAGTCTAGAAGGTTAATAAGTGAAGCTTTCATTGCCTGTGAGTTTGACTGTGCTGTGCCAATCACTGGCTATGGATAAGGAAATTCTCCTTTGCCCCAGGGCCAGGTCAGGTTGCTGGGTCAGACTGGATGTTTCTCCACCCTTGAGCTGCTGTGTCAGTAGAGCCTGAGATGGTGATGAGCTTCCAGGGGGGATGGATGATTTCCTATTGCTGCTGTCCTCTCAGAGGGGAGGATGCATTTGCTGCTCCATGATTCCAGGCTTTACATAGAAGGGCAGGGTTGAACAGGTTGGCAGAAGAGCAATTTACTATTTAATGTTCTTTTCAAAACTTTTTGTCTTTGCCTGCATATAAAAGTTGTCCAAAAATATGTTCACGTGTCAGTTCACAATTAATTAAAAAAATCTGGGTTTACTGATCTTAATCTGGGTTTGGAGAACATCAAAAACAGACTTTACAATGGTTTTGCAGCATGCAGATAGGTAGCTGAGGAAGTACCTAATACTTATTTTTGTTCATTTTCTGGAAGTTTTTTGAAGGTGGGTAGCAGGCCCTGGAGTCAGAAGTTAATGTGACTACACAAACCAATTTTCTTGTAGGGCATGTTTAGGAGGGTAATTTCAAAGACGCATCAGGATGGCCTAGGTTGGAAGGGACCTTAAAGATCATCTTTTTCCAACTGCCCTTGCCCTGGGCAGGGACACCTTTCACTAGACCAGATTACTCAGAGCTCCATCAAATCTGGTCTTGAACACTTCCAGGGAAGGAATATCCACAATAAAATAGTCCTTCCCACTGTATTTCTCTCACCCCTTACAAATTACACTTAGACAAGGGGCAGAATAGAAGTTATAACATAAAATACCACAAAGTTGTATGAGTATGACCCTAGAGATTTAAGTTATACTAAATGGCACTTTATGAACAAACTTACTACAGGGAAAAAGGAAAGCAGATTTCCCTTCATATACTGAATTTTACAATTTAATAGATTTTTTGTACTGGCAATCTTAAATGAGAATAATTTGGTTTATAAATGATCAGGTTATCCATTATAATGTCTAATTTCTGTTATTGATCCATAGTTTTTGTTCCCTCATAAACTAATTTGATCCTTCCTCTTGTTTGCTCTGTTTTAACAAAAAAAAAAAACCAAAAAACAAACAAGGTATAGTTTTTTAGCTTAATACCCCTGAGATTTTACTTGGCCCTTGTGAGTTAGAGTGAGGTATTGCGATTACCTGCTTTGAAACATTGAAACAGGTGGCACTGGTGTTGATTGTTCTTGTATGTGAGTATTTAATGGTTAAGTAGCCACATGATTCTGCTGGGAAACTGTGGACAAGAATAAATCTGTCCCCAGGCAAGGACTTCAAGGCAGTGATCACCAACGTACTTTTACACAGGAAAAAACCAGTTACCTAAAACATCTCTGTTCATCTGAAACACTCTGGAACAAGATAATAAAAAATTGTTATGTGCCAATTTCACCAAATGCTAGTTGGATAAGAAATCCATGTTCTTATTACTCCTACACAGAATGGGCCAGGTTGGGAGGGACCACTCTGGGTCATCTAGTCCAACCTCCCTTCTCAAGCAGGGTCATGCTAGAGCACATGGCACAGGATTGTGCCATGATGGTTCTGGAATGCCTCCATTGATGGAGACTCCACCCCCTCTCTGGGTGATCTGTTCAGTGCTCTGTCATTGCATAGGAAAGAAGTTCTTCCTCATGTTCAGATGAAACTTCCTGTCCATCAGTTTCCGCCTGTTGCCTCTTGACCTGCAGTTTCATCATGAAAGATTCTGTAAGAGGGATGCCTATACATACACAGCAAACCAGGCATTAGAAAATATAATAGGTATGGTTTACTTAACATGGTCTCTTTGTGGCATTAAATGCCTAATGTTTGTGTTTTGAACAGGTGACTCTGGCACATGCTTCTTAGCTACCCCAGCATCAATGGGAGGCAGTCATCACAGCTCAGCTTCTAAGGCTTCAGGGCAGTGAGTGTAAAGGACATCATAAAACATGCAAATTTGTAGCACATCTTTGATGTTACAGTAGTAAAGGCTGTTGAAGTGTTCTAATTCTCTTCTTGCACCAAATTCTTACAAAGCTACTTTGAACACATGTTGTGCATCTGTCAGCCATGGGAGAGTGTGTGGAGACAAGACTCAGACAAGGAGACATCTACAGTTGAAATCCCTTTTTCCCAACTATCAGAGCCCTTATTTGAATATCTGCGTCCTTCATAATAAAAATTAGTTTGTAAATGCTGCTGAGCAATTTGGTAGCCATGGCTTCAGATGTGCCAGTGAACTAAGCTGGCTACCATTTGGCTAACAAAAACCATTCTCTCTTGTTGCTTTCTGGTGGCTACTGGAGAGGTCACTGCTTAGGCACTAAGAGCTGTGTGTATAAGTACTCCAAGGGACAGAAAGACCCGTCCTATTGTGGTGGATTTGTCAGTATGTGGATGCATGAACTGTGACATGAGTAGATCTGGCTTTAGTGGAAAGATTGGAAGCAACTCCAATGGGCATCCCAAGCCCTAGCTTAAGTTTCACAGTCACTACAGCTCACATGGACATTCTAGGTAAATTATCTTCCACAGCTCAGAGACTCTTCAGTGGTGTCCAAAGACATGCACGAGCTTTTGCTAAGTATTTAAAGATTATCAGAAGGCCATGGAGAAAGGATACGGACCACTGGAATGCATCTCCTTGATTTGTTAAGCTCTGTGGTATGCCAGCTGTGAAGGACTTGTTTAACCAGATCCTCATTCTTTTATTAACTGCATGGAGGAGAAAATTTTTCCTTACTATCACCAGGAGTTACTTAGCAGGGCCTAAATCACTACTTGCTACAAGAAGCTGCTGCCTGGTTCCTGTCTCCAACTCTGCACACAACTCTGCACCTCACCCAGCCTCATCAGTAATTCATGTTTTTTTTTCTGGAAGTATTCCATGCTTCATATGGTGTGCAGCAAAAGTAAGCAACAGTTTAGTGAGAAGATATGTTGGAGCATCCAGAAAATATATGTCTCAGGGTACCACATTTAGTGACAAACAGTCAGGGATTTAAAAGGTCTAAATGCTCTTTTCTGATTACATCACCCTCCTACATGGAAGAGTTCAGTGGCTGCAGCATCACCCATTCTGTGACTGCTATACAATGAAAGGGAATCATTACCATTTCCATCACTGATTAGTTTTTTGCCATAACAACTGCACTGTCTTGACATGTAGAGATGTTAGTTGCACTGTATGTGTTTCAGTATCTCAGAGAGAACTGTTTGAGAGAAAGGTAAAGCTTTTTACAACCAAATTTAATCTCAGAATAGTTGTACCTTGCTCACAAAATGGTTGCCTTCCTTAGTTCCTTGAATTTTCCTATTCTCCTTGTCTCCTTCCCTGTCCTATTCTCTTCCTGAACTGGAATAGTTCTGTCCAACTGACTGAACCTTTTTGCTAACAGAGTTCTTCAGGATTTTCACACAGAGCTGCATCCCAGAAGAACTGGGATGACCAGTGTGACCCATTTTGGTCATACTTATTATCCCATCCACTCCCTCTCAGAGGACTAAATACCCACAGGCAGGGAATGTCCTGCAGGTGGTGAAAAAGCCCTTGTAAGGATGGACAGAACTGCAGCAGCAGAGGAGCTGGAAAGGCTGAAGAGAAACTTCTAAGTATTATATTTGCAGGTTTATTATTAATATTAATAAAGTGACTGGATTGGAAAGTAAAAGAAGGAAAATGTTATTTGCTAGTGTGTACCAATAAAGCTGAGGGCACTGAAATCACAGCGTATGTTTTCTCTTTTATTAAAGACTGTAGATTATTACAGGCAGACTTTATTGGGGCCTATAATTTTGCTTTTCTACTTCTGACTGCGTCAAACAGCATTTTTTGTTTTGTTCAAACAGCAATCAAGAATGGTATGTTATCAAGCCACAGTGCTGTGACCTTTGCATTTAAAGTGAATATTCTAGCTAACTGGAGCCAACACATATTAAATTCTAAGGTTGGAAGAAGAGTGAAAAACAGAGGACATGTTTTTTAAGATGTCTTGCAAGCCTGAAGCTCAATTCTTTATTTCTGTCCAAGATTTATCGATTTTGGTACATGACTACAGATTTCACAGGGATGTTGTACGAAGAACATTCCATCTGTTTTGGTCAGCAGCCAGACAGTTAAATTTCTAAACAGCTGTCTGGGATTGGATGAACACATGGACTCAACATGTCTTAAAATAATTTAAAAAATTACTTTAATCCAGTTTCTTCCAGTATAGGTATGGTATAAGTAAACAATTAAAAATATTTTTCATTTTTGCATACATGCGAAAGAAAGAGACTGTGAATAAAGTTTCTGAAAGATAATAGTAAGTCTTTCCTTCAGGACAATTAAATGCTTCAGTGTACTAAGTAGTTTCCTTCCTAGGACAACACTTACCAGTGTTGGAGAACTTGAATACAAGATTTTTTTTTTAGTAAAAAATACCTCCCACTGTGAAACAAATCTTTGATTCTTATGTATGCTGTAACCTGCCATGCTCTCTGCTTTTTACAATTATTTTTTATTTATTGCAATAAAAGGAAAAAAGTATCATTCACATTTCTTTGTCTCCTAAAATACAATCCATTGATTTAACTGCATTAGGTGGATAATAGATATCTCATTAGTTCAGGTATATTGCATTCTTTTTTTTTT